>CM053790.1:155915165-156492665 GCA_028749045.1 Cupressus sempervirens | reverse complement strand
AGGCTTAATACATCATGGTGGCCAACTTCATTTTTCCCTATTGTTCACAAGGCTTGACCAACGAAGTGATGGTCTCAAAAGGTCAATCTACTCTAGATCGGTAGTAGGAAATACTCCAACTATTTTTCAAATCAGCAATCTAATACATAAATATGATGTTGCTAACACATGGGCATAAAAAACCTTCTATGCCTTGGCTTGGGTCACCAAATTTATCATGGGAACTCAAAAAAAGTAAAAAGATATCCAATCCTTTGAATCAATTTTTAATTGCATATTTCTTTATTTGACTTTTGTTTGTTAACAACACCTTACCAAATCAGATTTTAAGTCACTATAATGATCATACTTGAAAATGCTTTGTAGGTTCACTTTTTTTTTGGTCATCTACAACATTGATTACAATAGGACTCCCAACATATATTACAGACAATAGTTACAAAATCCCTTACAAGTAATGGACACCCAAAACATTCAAAAGAATGAGTTTTGAACAAGTTGTTAAAGAAAAATTGGAATTTCATGATTTATTTTGAAAAACTAGTTTTGCAAGATCTATTCTATTGATGATTATTAACATGTGTGAAGAATCCATATTCATTAAAGGGTAGAAATGAATATTCCAAATATTGTATGTCATGTATGTTGGTAAGCAGATTTGTCACAGAAGAATTTGTCCAATGGAGTGTATGCAGCAAATCGTTCACAACAGTTGGATAGGCCTTTGATATCCAGCCTTCCTCTGCATTTTGAGGGGCAGCTCCCTCGTATGATATAATTTTTAACAGATTTTCAAATAAAGAATTCAAACTTCAAAGTTCAAGGAGAGAGTCATGGAAGACGAATGCACCACACGCCCTCACAACCCTCTGTGGTTAACAAGATCGATAACGGTGGTGTCCAAGAACTACACTTGAAAGCAACCAATGTTATTAAGCATATTCATTATCATTTGTAAACACTCACATAGCACCATGAGAATGTCTACCACGATGTATAACAATTTGGATTTTAAAATAAGAAACCCAAAGCACATCTCATTTCTTTTTCTTGCACCAAGAAAGCAATAGAGATTTTTCAATTCAGAGATAAAAAGTGTACATACTTTTCAAAATTTATCCCTAGATCAAAATTTCAGCATAGTGCTCCCTTATTTTTCCAACCAAAAAAGTCCCCTTTACAAAGCCAAAAGGTGTTCTTATATAGACATAGAGGTTAATAACTACCTCTCTGAGGTTAGTAACTACCTCCCAAATACGTGATTTGGGTGAGGTTAATTAACCTCAATAAAATTAACCCAGCATGACCTGAAACTCAAATTTTACATCTTTCGAGAGGAAGATTGCATAATAAATCCTTGCTGATCTTCTTTTGATATTTGAATGATTCATTCAAGTTTTATAAATGCCTCACATATTAGTGTCTTTTGTAACCATGCTATGCGAGCCGAGTCGAGGGTGGCAAATGAGTTTTAATTTACTAGAGAATTTGAATGTTCCTTTGTGTGAAATTTGGTCAAATAGTTGATGTTCCTTGTAATCACTTAGAGACATAGAGGCGTGATGCAAAGCTATTCAGCCCTGCTCATCGCATACAAATGGATTTGGTCCATCCTTCACAAGTCTTTAAACAACTCCGAGGTTGCCTTGAGATGCAAACTCATGCAGAAGCTTTATAGAATCGACCTTATCAATATATGTTTTGCTAGCTCTTGGATCGGACAGGCCATCTTGCGAGCAGGAATTACATCTTCAAGATACATTATTGTGCATTTTGCCAAACACATGCCTGTGCATAGTGAAGAAGATCTCCATATTTAAGCATCGGAAGAGAAATAATGAAATATCCAAGATCATTGCTCCACTGGCATTGCCCACTTTTACTCTCCATGTTTGCCAGCTCTTGTATGCCTGGTGCCAACATCATATTCACGGGGATTAAAATCCTCACAACTAGATTTGATGGTAGAATTTTTTCCCGACTTGCATATGTATCTGGTGCAAATATCTGACCAAGGCAGCCACCAGAGTTCCTATAATCACATCATTTATAGTCCCAATCATAGCTTGTTTGATAGTTTGGACGTCGTCCAAACTGAAACTAATATGTGCCAAACGCTTAGGTATTGATCCCACTTTTCTCGATCCCTTAATGGGTGTCTTTACTATCCTTTATAATGTCTGAAAGGATACTCACCATTCCCATAATGTCTCAATTTTTAATTACAAACTATGTCAACGAATCCACATCTACTGCATAATCGTTGTCTTCAGCATTCTGAACAAGTTCCATATTATTAACTGAGGTCAAATTAACCACTGCGCAAGCATGGTATGAGACAGTGAGCGCATATTTGAAAATCATTCCATTTTATGAGACCACATTCCGTTCAAGAATTCTGTCAAACACTTGACGTGCCAACTGTAGATTCCCACATTTTGCATACGTGTCAACAACAGCAGTTCCTAAAGTTGTATCCATCTCAAATCCTTTTCTAATCATATAATCATGCATACACTTACTCATTTGCAGAGTAGCAAGATGAGTACAAGCTGGTAGCACACTCACCATGGTGCTTGAATCGAGGGTCTACACCAGAGATTCGCACTTCGCTGAACAATAACAAAGACTGATTTGAGTGCCCATTTGTGAATCTGACAAAGCAGCACGTGCCTTGAGAACGAATGGAAAGGTAAAGCAGTTTGGGTGTACGTCGGTATCTTACATTTGGTAATGAATTCATAGTGTTTCCTCAGACCGTCCATTGCACACATACCCACCGATCATTGTAGTTCAGACAAAGACATTTCGTTCAGTTATTTCATCAAACGCTTGGATGCATCTTCCATAGTCTTACATTTGGCATACATATCAACAAGGGCAATAACCCCAATGATGTTTGACTTGAGCCCAATTACAATAATGTGTCCATGAATCTGCTTCATGTTCCAATGCAGCTAGACTTGCGCAAGCCCTTAATACACTCGAGAAGGTAAATCTGTCTGGCTTCATACCCGCCTCTTGCATTTGAACATAAAACTTCAATGCCTCATCTTTGAACCCATTCTATGCCAAGCCCGCAATCATTGAATTCAAAGAGTATAGATTTGGTTTGGGCATCCATGAAGAATAGTTCTACTACCTCCATAAATTTGAATAACTGATACATCACCTTTGTCAGCCTGATATTTGCTATAGCTGCATATGCACAGGCCGGAATTGTTTGCATTCCAATCTTCTATCCGGCTATTGCATTATTAAAAATGTTGCATGTATCACCTTACCAGGTTAATAACTACCTTATAGAGGTTAATAAAAATGTATTTTTGGTAGCTCTCATTAACCTTTTGAGAGGTTAGGTTAGGAAAAATGTGTTTCGAACGCTATCATTAACCTATTGGAAAGGTTAAGAAAAATGTATTTTTAGTGGTTAATATTAACCTTTTACTTGGAGGTTAAGAAAGACACGTTTTTGGTGGTTAACATTAACCTATTGAGAAGTTAAAGGTTAAGAAATACGTGTTTGGGCGGCGATCATTAACCTTTTATATCTTGAGGCGCAGAAGTTGGATTTCAATAATCTCGAGTGTTGTGTGGAACCGCTAACGAGCAGGGGACATGGAGGCTTAAAGACTCACAAATTTCACAGATAGAATGATCAATTTAAGGCTTAAAACCAGGCAAGTTTTTAAAAATTAACAACGGCTTATAAAATTGAAAGAATTTTATAACCGGGCAACAATGTAGAAAGTAGTATCTAAATTTTGTTTAAGATAATAGTAGGAAATGAAACTATTTCATTGCTTGATGGTATCTGAGACTTACCATGTTAATGAACATAAAGCTCTTATCTATTTAGAAGTAACAAAAAGAAACCATCATGCTTTAGTAAAATTTCACAACAACCAACATCTGATCAGAAAACTTCATTGTAACAATATGACTGTACTTATTTGGAAGAAGAATTATATAAACTTGCTGATCCAAATTAGCCAACCACATGCACTATTAGCAAATTGATGTTAAATAGAAAAAAAGAAAGAAAAAGATAACAAACATTTTAAGTTAATAAAACATGGTGTGCCAATGAAGTCTTTACATGTGGATTCATCCATTGTATTTGTTATATTAATGTTTTGGTTTTTACGAAAATGAAAGTCTGGACTAATGCTTTGGCTGATATAGCCAATAAAAGATCTATAAAATAAATGTCCAAGTTAGATTCAAATTACACTAATATCAATATTGTATAAACAATATTAAAATTCTAATTGAGATTTTTATATCAAACATAAGTAAATCATAGAAGAGAAAGGATTATAAGTTATAATAAAATGCATATGGAACATATTATATCATTATAATTTTCTTACAAGCACATCCATGAGAATGACTCAAGATTTATGCTTTAATTGAAATTGAAATATTTTGTGGTATCTTATGATGTAGTCCTCTATTGGACACATTTTCATGTTGATGCTTTAGATAGCCAAATTGTTAAGATTAAACCTCGAACAGAAATAACAATTACATGCAAATATAAATAATATCAAAAAATAATAGATCACATAGAAAAGAACACATGACACCAAGATTTAACGTACTTCACCAAAACCCTAAGTTATGTCCATCAAATAGCAAGTCCAATACTATTATGATCCAGTGATTACAACCTGATTACAATTTGTTATCCCTTACACTTCAATACCACCACAAGAACCAATTTTTGCATCACACCTTATGAAAATGCCTAACCCTAAGCCCCTTTTATACATGATTTTTTACCACTTTAGGGTTACAACATGTTGGCCATATATCAGCCATATGTCAGCCACAATGTCCAAAAAAAAAAATTGGGATGATTACCCAAACCCCAAAGAATTTATGAAGTATGTACAATACTTTTCTGATCAATCACCACAAACTAATAATCTCCCACTTGGGGACTAATCAGACTCCACACTAGACAACAATCTCCCACTTGGAGACTGATCCTATGGTAATACTACTATCACATGGGGCTCCCACTGGATCAAACCACCCTGGACTTTGATGTTCTTTTATACCTATTCAGTCTAGAAGACCAACCAAAGCTGAAGAGGAATTCAGCCTCTCCCTTGTCACTATCTTTGTAAACATATCCGTTGGATTGTCATCTATATGGTCCATCATTCAAAATTGACTAAACGAAATGGTACCACAACTGAATGTGTTTTGTCTTTGAATGTAGAGTTGAATTCTTCGCAAGATGAATGGCACTCTAGCTATCTTTGAACAAATAATTATCCCTCTAAGGGTGTCCCAATTCTCCCAAGAATAAATTGAAGTCATATCATCTCCTTGGCTACCTTTGTAGCAGCAACATACTCTGCTTCTATAGTGGATAAAGTATTAACCTTCTGTAACCTAGAAACTCAGCTCACAGCTACCCCACCAATAGTAATACATAACATATAGTACTCTACCTAGTATCAATATCCTCTAACAAATCAGATTCAACATATCCCTATAAATCAATAGTAGAGCCCCCAAAATGTAAACACTTAGTAGATGTTCCTCTCAAATATCTGAGAATCCATTTTACTACATTCCAATGCTCAATTCTTGGATGACTCATATACCTACTAATGACTCCCACTACATGTACAATATTTGGCCTTGTACATACCATAGCATACATCAAGCTTCCTATAGTTGAATCATAGGGTACCTTGGACATCTTATCCTCTTTTTCTTGTTTCTTTGGACACATCTCCTTTGTCACCTTCAAATGACCAAGTAAAGGTGTGCTGACAGCTTTAACATTCTCCATAGAGAAATATTGCACTACCTTCTCAATATAATCAACCAGAGATAATGTCAGTTTCTTGTTCTTCCTATCTATGCAAATCTTCATACCAAAAAAAAATTTTGCTGCCCCCAAATCCTTCATAGAAAATGCATGTACTAACCAGCATTTCAACCCCTTAATATGATCCATGTCAAACCCAGCTACAAGCATATCATCAACATATAAACATAAAATAATGTATTTGTCATCATCCAACCTCATAAAATAAACACAATGATCTGAAAGACACCTACTATATCCATGCTCATGCATAAAACTGTCAAATTTTAGATACCATTGCCAAGGTTCTTGCTTCAAGCCATATAAATGTTTCTTCAATTTGCACACTAAGTTCTCCTTACCTTTTACCTCAAATCCCTGTGGTTGAGCCATATATATCTCTTTATCCAAATCACCATGAAGGAAGGTTGTTTTAACATCAAGCTACTCCAAATACAAATCTTCAATAGCCACAATACTTAAAATAATGTCAATAGAAGTCATTTTAAAAATAGGAGAGAATGTCCCATCAAAATCAATGTCTTTTTTGTATGAAAATTATTTTACAAATAACCTAGCTTTGAATCTTTTCTTACCTCGATCCTCTTCTTTCAACTTCTACACTACTTATTCTATAAAGCCCTTTTACCTGTAGTTAATTTGCATAAATCCCAAGTCTTATTTTTCAGCAAAGAGTCCATTTTGTCTTTCATTGCAGACTCCCACTGAATCTTAGTATCCACCTACACAGCTTCATCATAACATTCAGGTTCACTAGCATCTATTAGTAAAATAAAATACAAAGAGGGAGAAAATATTTTTAGAGGTCTAGTTAGCCTTGTTGATTATCTAACGTTCATTGGTGTGGGTGGTGTTTGTTGTTATGGTTGTTGCACATCATGAGGAATTGTTGGAACATCATCTTTTGGAGTATCATCCAGCACAACATAATCGTCTTCTTTCTTCTCATGTTGCTGCAATGGATCTTTGTACAACACTTTCTCATTGAATATGACATCCCTGATTATTAGAATTTTATGGTTTTCAAAATCCCAAAGCCTATAACCAAATTCATTAATGTCATATCCAACATATAAATTTCTTTGACTTAGCTTCCAACTTGGTTCTATTTTCATAATCTATATGAGAAAATGCTTCACAACCGAAGGTTTTGAGAAAGGAACAACTCACCTTCTTACCAGTCCATACTTCCTCTAGAATACCACAACCCAAAGGAGTAAAGGGACCTCTATTAATCAAATATATAGTAGTATTGATAGCATCTTCCCACATTTGTAAGGGCAACCCAACATGCAACTTCATGCTCCTTGCATGCTCCATTATAGTCTTGTTCATGCATTTAGCCACTCCATTTTCCTATGGAGTCCTTGGAATAGTTTTTTGTCTACGAATACCATTAGTGAATCAATAATCTTCAAATTCATGACTACAATACTCACCACCATTATCAGATTTGAGACACTTTAATTTCTTACCAATCTCATTTTCAACCAAGTATTTCCATTTCTTAAAATTTTGAAATTCAGACTTCTGTCTAAAGAAATAAACCCATCCTTTTCTAGTTGCTTCATCAATAAATGTAACATAATAATGAGAGCCACCAAGGGAAGATATCCAATCCAGTATCCATACATTTGTATTCACAAGCTCTAATTTCTTCCTTCTATTTTCCTTCCTAGTCTTCACAAAACTCACTCTCTCTTTTTTTTCCATACACACAACTTTCACAGAAATCCATATTAACACATTTAAGACCTAGTAGAACTTTCTTTGAATGAATTATTTTCATACTTTTTTCACTCATGTGCCCAAGGTTGTTGTGCCACAGTGTTGTATCAAAATCTATAACAACTATTTGTTTTCCCTACTCAATTGTAGAAACTATTTCGAAACATTCATTTTTCTTTGAAACAATCAAAGTAGAAGGAACAATATGACCTATATAAAGATATATGGTACCTACTTTCACACCTATTGCTACTAAAAGGGAACCTTTTGAAACCTTCCAATTTTTATCATTAAAAGTAACTACACAACCCCCATCACTCAGTTTCCCTATTGAAATTAAATTCTTACTCATCCTTGGAACATGTCTTACCGCATGTAGTAATCAATGATTCCCATTCTACAACTTAATCTTAAATTTTCCCTTTCAAACAATCTGATAGGTTTCATTATCCTCCAAATAGACAAGCCCAAAATTCCCTTGGACATAATCAATGAAATAACCTCTATGAGGTGTAGCATGAAATGAAGCACCAGAATCTGAAACCCATGAATCATCAACACTTTCTAAAGATAGAAGCAAAAAATCCTCTTTAGATTTGTTAATTACCACATTTGCCTCCTTGTCTCCATCTAGTTTATCTCCTTCATTTTTCTTTCGAGCCCAATAATCTTTCTTTTTATGCCTTAGTTTCTCACAGTACCAATAGTTGTTCATTCCTCTTGATTGAGACCTCCACCCCTTTGACTTTCCTCTTGATTTCTCATGATTTCTAGAATTACTTCCTCTCTTAGTCATTATGCCTCAACTTTGTGCATTCAAAGCACTTCCAGATGTAGATTTTCCTAAGGATTTCCTACTAGTTTCCTCACTCAAAATAACATTGATCACATCATCATATTTTAGGGTACTAGATCTAGGAACATAATTACTCATGGCCATTACCAAGCCATTCCAGCTTTCAAGCAAAGAACACAAAATCAATAGAACTCTAATTTCTTCATCATAATTAATACCCATAAAAGATAACTGATTAGTAATCGTATTAAACTCATTTAAATGATCTGTAATAGATCCATCTTATGTCATTTTCATATTAAATAAATGCTTCATGAGAAATACCTTCTTTGAAGCAGAGGGATTTTCATACAATTTCTTTAGGGTTTCCATCAACTCTTCCATC
This sequence comes from Cupressus sempervirens, assembly GCA_028749045.1. Lineage (NCBI taxonomy): Eukaryota > Viridiplantae > Streptophyta > Pinopsida > Cupressales > Cupressaceae > Cupressus > Cupressus sempervirens. The sequence goes on along the minus strand of CM053790.1, from coordinate 156,483,905 downwards.
ATCTTCACTTTTGTAATATTAAATACTACTCATGGTGCTAGGCATAATTGAATGCTTCCAAGTGCCTTTCTGTCTAAAAGATCCCAGTCGTCATTTGACATAGATCCCTAATTTTTAGTTTTTCCTTACAAGAACTTCCATAAATCCTTCTGATAAAGATATTCCTCCATTTGCATTTTCCATAACTGAAAGTTCTACCCATTAAAATTTTCAACCCTAAGTTTACCCTCATCTACTACCGCTCTCACTCTATTGTGAGACTCCCACTCAACCATGAGACTTTCCTACAGAGGATAGCTGAAAAACAACCTTGCTCTGATACCACTTGTTAGTATTAAACCTCAGATTGAAATAAAAATTACATGCAAATATAAAAAAATTTAGAAAATAATAGATCACACAAAAAAGAACACAAGACACCAAAATTTAGCATGGTTCACCCAAACCCTGGGCTACATCCACCAAATAGCAAGTCTAATATTATTACAATCTAGTGATTACAACCTGATTACAATCCATAATCCATTATAGCTCAATACTGCCGCAAGAACCAATTTTTGCATCACACCTTGCGAAAATGCCTAACCTTAAGCCTCTTTTATACAAGAATTTTTACCACTTTAGGGTTACAACATGTCGGCCATATGTACAGTATGTTGGCTAAAGAATTTATGAAGTATGTATAGTACTTCCCTAATCAGTCACCACAAACTAACATAAATATTCAAAATAAAAATAGAGGATGAATAGTCAATTAAAATTCTAAAGATAATTACAAACAAATGCCTTAACTACTACAAAAATGTTTCCAAAACATGAAGATTCAGCCATCACTCTCTAGCTTTATATGTATGGAGCAACACAAATTTCCATGCTAAGAAAAGTTGAGATTAAAAATATTGGAAACTGATGGGGACACAACCCAACAATAGATGTGCACAATAGAAAAGGAGAAATTATATTCACTGAGAAAATAAGCTAGTGCAAATAGTACAGGAAAATAAACTTCAAAACATGCCCTAAGGGCTTACAATAGCATAAATCTGGAGATAATTTCTCCTTTCAGTACCTCCTCTCAAACTCCACTTCGAACTTCCTTTTACAATGCCAGAAATCTCCTTAAATAGACCCCGAAGGGTTAAGGACTAGGAGTACATTCTAGAAAGTGCTAGTAGGCATCCATCGACCAAATAGAAGGTTCCAAAAGCTACGTTAGAAGTTGGTGCAAATCTAGAAGAATCCAGAAATGGTAACCGAACTTCCGGGAGGCATAACTTTTGAACTGTAGCTCCGATTGACGAACCGTTTACATTTTCAGAAAGCTCTCGAAGTGCTCTATAGCCTTATGGACCAGCTTCACTTGTCCCCCATTTTTCAGCCCTTTTTGAGGTCATTTAATGCCCCTAACCTGACTTTGAAGCATTCTTAGGAGGTCTCCAAAACCTAAAAAATTGCAATAACTTTCAAACCATGGGGCCCTTTGACCTGATTCTTTTTCTGGAATGCTCTAAATCACAATTACATTCATCTAGCCAATTCACACCTTCTAGGTCACCAAAATGATGGCCAAATTGCATGCTCCTATTTTTTTGGGATTTTTTAGCACACTAATAGTTGAACTGTGAGAGTTGGAACCTTTATTTGACACAAATGGGTGTCCAAAAATGAAAACATATGGAACAGAAACTAAGTCTAAGTACATTTTTTTGGGTGACACAGGATTTCCCTTATACCTCTGGATGCTCCTGCATCAAACACCCAGGGTAGATTGAAAAGTGACCTTGTCACTTTATGAATGGTAGAGGAAATCCCAAATGGGAAACCTCAGCTGCTGAAATCCAATTTGAGCCCTCAATCGGCCGTCCTTTCCACTTCACCAAATACTCTTCATACTGCCTATTTCTAGTACTCCTACTCACACAATGATCTAGAATGTCTTCTATCTCCTCCTTCTTAGAAGCAGGAATCGGACATGGCTCTAAAGCCATCTCCTCATCTGCACCATCATCATGATACTCTGTTAAATCTGCAATGTTGAAAATGGGAGAAAAATGAATACCATCTAGCAGCTCCACTTCATATGCATTTCCTGAGTCATGTTTCTTAAAAATTTTGTAGGGGCCAAATTTCTTCATTTTTAGTTTGTTGTAAGTATCGGCTGGAAATCTTTATTTTTGTAAGTGCATCATGACTAGATCCCCTACTTGGAATTCCTTATGTCTTCTCCTATGATTAGCCCTAGCTTTATACTCTTGATTCATCTTTGTAATGTGTGCTTGAACCTCCTCATGTAGATGCTTGATATGTTCAGAAAATTCCTTAGCTTCAGCACTTTTCCTCTCCCCTTGTTCTATCCTCATCAATTCTGGTGCAGTCCTTGGGCTATTCTCGTAATACAATTTGGAATGGTGATTTTCTAGTGCTCCTATTTATAGAGTTATTGTAAGCAAACTCTGCTTGTGGGAGAATCAAATCCCATCCCTTGGGCTTATCCCCAACTAAACATCTCAGCAAATTGCCCAGACTTCTGTTTACCACTTCTATTTTGCCATCAGTTTGCGGGTGATGTGTGGAACTAAATTTCAAGTTGATTCTTAACTTTTTCCACAATGTCCTCCAGAAATACCCGACAAATTTAGTATCTCTGTCAAAAACTATGCTCCTTGGAAGACCATGTAGTCTTACCACCTCTTTGAAAAACAAGTCTGCAATATGGACAGCATCATGAGTTTTGTGGCATGGAATGAAATGTACCATTTTGGAGAACTTGTCAACCACCACGAATACTAAGTCATTACCCCTTTGTGTCCTTGGCAATCCAAGAACAAAATCCATACTTATGTCCTCCCATGGCCTTGATGGAACAGGCAATGGATGATATAGGCCAGTATTGTGACTAAACCCCTTGGCAACTTGACAAACCTTGCAACTCTGTACAAACTTCTTCACATCCTATGGAATTTGAGGCAAAAAATAATGTTCTCTAAGAATGGCAATGGCCTTATCTCGACCAAAATGTCCTGCCATCTCTCCACTATGTTTCTCCTTAATCAGATTTTCCCTCATGGAACTTCTTGGAATGCGCAATCGACTACCCTTGAACAACATGCCATCCTGAATCAAATAGTCTAACCACTTGGTTCTATCTATAGCAACAGGTTATTTACAAGCTTTCCATGCTTCAGAAAAATTAGGATCCTCGGGGTACAAATTCTTGAGTTCATCAAGCCCAACTACTTCAACCTGCATTACTGTAAGCAAGAACTGTCTCCTACTTAGTGCATCTGCAACCCTGTTAGATTTTTCACTTCTATGCTTCAACACAAATGTATAACTCTGCAAGAACTCTACCCACTTCATATGCCTCTGATTCAATTTACCTTGGCTATTTAGGTACTGTAATGCCTGATGATTAGTATACAAAACAAATTCCTTTGGCAATAAATAATGCCTCCATTTCTTTAAGGCCTAAACTATTGCATAGAACTCTTGATCATAAATAGAATACTTCTTCTTTGCATCATTCAATTTTTCACTAAAATATTCAATAGGCTTACCTTCTTGGCTTAATACAGCCCCAATAGCGCTGCCACTGGCATCACAATCTACCTGGAAAACCTTTCTAAAATCTGGAAGTGCCAACACAGGCTGTTCTGTTACCTTCTCCTTCAGCAATTCAAAACTACTCGCAGCTGCTACAGTCCATTTGAACTCTTTTCTATCCCCTCTTATTGTATCAGTTAGGGGTGCACATATGCTACTAAAATTCTTAATAAACTTCCTATAAAAACTAACCAAACCATGAAATGATCTTACCTTAGTAGCAGACCTTGGAGTAGGCCATTCCAAGATGGCTTTTACCTTCTCTGGATCCATTTTGAGACCTTCAGGTGATATAACAAACCCCAAATAGACTAACTCCCTTTTTGCTACTTACATTTCTTCAGATTAATTAATAGTTTCTCTTCCCTTAGCCTTTCAAGGACACTACGAATATGCAGTAAATGTTCTTCCAAAATCTTGCTGAAAATTAAAATATCATCCAAATAGACAATAACAAATTTTCCCAAGAACTTCTTAAGTACCTCATTCATGAGCTGCATGAAGGTGCTTGGGGCATTTGTCAATCCAAAGGGCATGACTAACCACTCATAAAGACCCTCCTTGGTCTTGAAGGCTATTTTCCACTCATCTCCTTCTTGAATCCATATCTGATGGTAACCACTCTTCAGATCTATCTTTGTAAAGTACTGAGCTCCACTCAAGCAATCCATAAGGTCATCCATCCTTGGCAAAGGAAACTGGTACTTGATGGTTATCCTATTTATAGCTCAAGAATATGTACACATCCTCCACTCTCCATCCTTCTTTGGTGCAAGTACTGCAGGTACTGCACATGGACTTAGGCTCTCTCGAATCAAGCCCTTCTTCAACAGCTCCTGAACCTGTCTATTTAGCTCCTCTATTTCAGTAGTAGTCATCCTGTGAGTAGCCTTGTTAGGCAAACTAGCTCCTGGAATCAGATCTATCTGATGACTGATTTTCCTTATTGGTGGCAATCCATCTAGAACATTATCAAAGATAATATCTCCAAACTTCCCTAGTAAATCTGAAACTTCAAGTGGTATTTCACTACTACCTTCTTTATCTTTCCTAGGAATCAAAGCATAGCACATATGTTGATGTTTGATGCCATCTAAAAACTTCCTTCCATCAACAAGACAAATCCTAGCACTGCTACATACCTTTTCACCTTTCTTTTTCATGGGCTTCAATTTGTGGCGAACTCCATCCTTTGTCAGAGAGTATGTGTTTGCATGTCCATCATGCACTACATGTCTATCAAACTGCCATGGTCTACCCAACAATAGATGGAAAGCATCCATCGAAATAACATCATAGAGAACTTCATCATGGTAACTCCCAATTTTGAATTTTACTAAACATTGTTCACTTACCAGGACCTTATGATCATCTTTTACCCAAGCAATCCGATAGGGCTGGGGATGTTTCTCCCTCTTGAGCTTCAGCTTAGAGACCGTCTCTTTTGATACCAAGTTATCAATGCTACCACCATCAATGATCACGTCACAACATTTATCCTCGCACTTGCATCTGGTACAGAACAAACTCCTCCATTGTCCTGGTTCAATCTCACCACTTAGTAGGACTCTTTCATTTACCAAGGCCTCTCCTCTTTCTATATCCTCTAAATGTGATGATTGTGCATCCTCATCCATATGAGAAACCCTAGCTTGGCCATCAGCTCTCCTATCAGTCCTTCCTTGTCGTTGAGGGCATTCAAAGGCATGATGACCTTCTTCATTGCAATGGAAATAGGTACCACGGAAGCCTCCTCTTCCTTGTCCACGTCCTCTACCTCTTCCTCTCTAATTTCCAAAGTCTTGGTCACAGGAGTGGTTGAAACCCTCATTCCTCTGGTTCCTGCTAGTACCCTCATCTTCATTTTTCTTTTGGGTTTCATTGCAGCCTCTAGATGACCTACCGCTTCCCCTTCCTCGTTGACCGCACCCTCTTTGTCTTCCTTCAAACCTTTTATTTAGCTTCTCTTCAACTCATAGGGCAAATTGGTATGCTTCTTCAACACTGGTCATTCTTACCAGACTTAATTCCTCCTGGATGCTAGGTCGCAACCCACTGATATAACAAGAAACCTTCTCCTTATTTTCTTTTGCATGTCTCGCTCTAATCAAGAGTCGATAAAATTCCTCTGTATATTCTTGGACAGATCTTCCTACTTGCTTTAACTCATGCATCTTCTTAAACAAATCAAGCTCATAGTCCAGAGGAATGAATTGCTTCTTCAATTTGTCCACCATGTGATCCCATCTTGTGATCTTCTCCTTTCCTCTTCTGTTTCTTTCCAGTTGAACCTCTTGCCACCAGATTTTGGCATGGCCTTTAAGTTTGGCCTTTGCAAACTTAACCCTATCTAGGTCCCTGATATCCTCATACTCAAAGTATTCTTCCAGTTCATTGATCCAATCGATCAACTCATCTGGTTTCAAATTTCTTGAAAATACACTCACTTCAATTGTGTGTCTTTTCCCAAACTTAGTTATGTTCCTAAAAAGCCTTTCCTCTGCATGATTCAGAACTTCCCCATCAAATTCCCCTTTTGGTCCCATTACTTCTTCTTCATTTTCATCCTCACTGTCATCACCTGTGACAACATTTTCTCCTCTACGAAGCTCCTCTTGCAATGCCTGCACCTGCCTTTGGAGGGCTCTAACCTCCTCAGGATTAATAGCTCTAGCCCTTCCGCCACGCTCTCTTCATGGAGGCATCTTCTAACTTGATCCCACAACCACCCAGTCTTGGTGCAAACTGCCTCACAGTCGGCGCTCTGTCTACACACTCAGGAAAACCTGGCTCTGATACCACTTGATGGGGACACAACCCAACAATAGATGGACACAATAGAAAAGGGGAAATTATATTCACTGAGAAAATAAGCTAGTGCAAACAGTATAGGAAAATAAACTTTGAAACATGCCCTAAGGGCTTACAATAGCATAAATCTGGAGATAATTTCTCCTTTCAGTACCTCCTCTCAAACTCCACTCCGAACTGCCTTTTACAATGCCAGAAATCTCCTCAAATAGACCCCGAAGGGTTAAGGACTAGGAGTAAATTCTAGAAAGTGCTAGTAGGCATCCACCGACCAAATAGAAGGTTCTAGAAGCTACATTAGAAGTCGGTGCAAATCTAGAAGAATCCAGAAACGGTAATCGAACTTCCGGGAGGCATAACTTTTGAACCATTGCTCTGATTGATGAACCGTTTACATTTTTGGAAATCTCTCTAAGCGCTCTATAGCCTTATGGACCAGCTTTACTTGTCCCCCATTTTTTGTCCCTTTTTGAGGTCATTTAATGCCCCTAACCTAACTTTGAAGCATTCTTAGGAGGTCTCCAAAACCTAAAAAATTGCAATAACTTTCAAACCGTGGGGCCTTTTGACCTGATTCTTTTTTTGGAATGCTCTAAATTACAATTACATTCATCTGACCAATTCACACCTTCTAAGTCACCAAAATGATGGCCAAATTGCATGCTCCTATTTTTTTGGGATTTTTTAGCACACTGATAGTTGAACTGTGAGAGTTGGAACCTTTATTTGACCCAAATGGGTGTCTAAAAATGAAAACACATGGAACAGAAACTAAGTCTAAGTACATTTTTTTTGGTGACACAGGATTGCCCTTATACCTCTGGATGCTCCTGCATCAAAAACATGGATTCTCTAGCTGATGAAAGTTTTCAATCTAGAAAATGAATTGACGAATCTACTATAGACCTTGATAATCATTATACAATAGTTTTCATTTGGGTGAAATACAAATGAAGTGAAATATGAAGACCTAAAATACATGGATGTTAACAGTGGATGTTATATTAGAAATAAAAATGACTACAAAGAATAGGCGATAATGCACCAATAAAAATAACCTTGTTATGGCCTCCTACTGTATTGCTCAATAGTTAATCTCTTGGCTTGCACAACCATCTGCATGTAATGCTTAATCTATCCTCCCCTAGTATACTTTAGTGAAGGTGATGATGTCCTCTTCCATTTATCACATTGCTTTGAGTATGAAGCTATGACACCTTAGTTTCGATTTTTCTTAACAATTGAATCACTAATCTAATTTTATGTTTCCATTATTTTGAATTCTGGATGCATTTCAATTGGCATACTAAGATCTAAACATTACACCTCAAAGCCTAAATTCGACATGAAAGGGAAAAGGAGAAAACTATCTTTGCAAGAATACAAGAAATAAACTAGTATACCTAAAAAAATTAATTAATTATTTTTGTAAATCAAGTCAAGAGATATCTAATTTGAATATATCTAAAACTCATAAATACTATATAAAAACACAAGGGGATAGAAAAGCTAAGTGATGTTAGCTGGAATAATTTTTCAAATAGCTTACAAGTTACACTTTAAAATGTGAACTTCATTTGTAAGGTTAGAAAAAAGACAAGGAAGATAGAAGAAGCTAAGTAATTTAAGGTGGAATAAATTTTCAAATAGATAGATTAGGTGAACTATTTTGATTTTTTGAATCATTTCTTAGGATCTACCATTAGAATGAATGAAAATGCCCTCAAAAAGAACAAATCAAGAAACATTTAACAATTATTTATAAGATTTTGTACTGGTGATAAATCAGCACCATTTAATAAACTGGCCACACTACTAATCTATCTTTATCCAATATGCAAGTTCTCTGCCCAAATACTTCTCAACCACATGCTATCTCATTTGTAAAAAAACATTAATACACAAGTAGAGGATATATTCAATGTTGCAAGAAAAATTTTTGCAAGCATTAAAGAGATGCAATATTCTTTGAAATAGATGGAGAAAATGAGCTTTTTCTCAAAGTTTGTGGCTGGATATTTCAAGCCAACCTTTGAACCTTGATGCTACAACAATGGCTACTTTGATAAAAGGTTTGAAGTCCATCAAACAATATACACACTATGGTTTTTCATATGTAAGGAAATGTTATAGATCCAAGGCAAAGTCATGAATTCGGCTATCTCATTTGACAATGCAAACAAGTATTGTGAGTGATGTTATGCTGCACATTTTTACATATCATTCATTGAAAAAGTTGAATCTTGTAATTGATAAATTATGGCCTTTTTTCAGCTTCTAGATGCTCCAAAAATAGTAGAGACTTCACCAAAATTTCTCCCAAGGAATAGTATATGGCTTGGGAAGTTATTTGGAGGTAATAATCATTATTACCGACTCATTCTTAGTCCCAAAAAATTGTCTAAATTATTTGCATAGAATAAATTTCTTCTAGTTGGTTTACAACATGCACAAATTTGCATGAATCTTCATCCAATCTGCACAATGACCATTGTGGGTAGTAAAACAAAGGATTCACAACTACCATGCCTATTCTGCTTTATGAGGATGCAACATGGAAGGGTGCATGAAAATTTTATTGATCGTGTTCCTCATTGTTTGGAGTCAGAGTTGCAACATGAATCACTTGTAGACTCATGAAATCTCCTTATGACAAAACAATAGCTACAACACTGGAATTGTAGCAAATATGGAAAGGCCTCATACACCAACATTATCTCCATTTCTAAATCTAAGTCACTTTCCATCACTTTCTTTTTATGGATGTTGTTACCCTTGGAATTTCCCAAGATAAGACACTCATTATATCATACCCTATTAAAAGTGATGAAACCCAAATGGTTACTCTAGCTGCAAAACCACTAATTGTTGTTAGAGTAATAAGATATTGCCTTATTAATTAAATTATTTTGATTTAATTATTAATTCACTTATTATCTCTAGTTTACTTAAGCTAAAATTTAGGCATATAATAATTAATTATTTTATTAATTATTATCATGCAACCTAGGTTTTTCCTTGTTGGAGTTGTGATCTCCTTTTATAAGGATTGATCTCTTTGTAATTATTTCATTCACTTTTGATAATATCAATCTCTCTTTTTTTTCATCAAGAATGTCTCATCTATGGATTTGGGAATTCTAGCCTCCATAGCTTTTTCTTGTCTCTTTTGTGATAGGTGTTTACATGTAGGTGATTCTTGAGAGTTGTGGGGTTGATCTTTCATCAACTTCAACATGGTATCAGAGCTAGATTTGTTGTAGCTTGTTTAGTATTTGGAGATAAAGGAGAAAGGGGGTTACACATAATAGATCTAGCATTTTTCAAGCATTTTTCTTTGATTTTTACAGGTGCAATGATGGCAATTTAGAAAAAATAATTACAGAGGTGATTTTCAAACAATGATATCTCACTCATCTGGACTCTATTTTTTGATCAGAAAGAAGTGCCAGAAAGTTGATTCTGAGCCCATTATGATGGTGTAGTTTATTTTTATTTTTAATGTTGTTTGGTGGCCTTTTTTGTCTATCAAAGTCATAAGTTTTATTTTGCACTTTGTGAAACATATTTTGAAATATTCTATTTTTGAGATTCTACTCCAAGCACATCCAATTTAGTTTTTTTCTTTTTTGCATTTTGATGGGTATCTTGGTTGTTTCAAGTTTGACGATTAATTTTGTTATTTCAAATTATTTTTCATGGGTTATACTATCTATTTTCTTTTAGCATTAGTTTCTAGGTTTTTATCTACTCCCTAAGTTTATCTTAAGGGGGGGTGTTAGAGTAATAAGATACTGTCTTATTAATTAAATCAATTTTATTTAATTATTAAGTCACTTATTATCTCTAGTTTACTCAAGCTAAAATTTAGGCTTATTATAAAAAAAAAAATTATTAATTATTATCATGCAACCTAGGTTTTACCCTGTAAGGGTTTTGATCTCCTTTTATAAGGATTGATCTCTTTGTAATTATTTCATTCACTTTTGATAATAGAAATCTCTCTTTTTTCTCATAAAGAATGTCTCATCTATGGATTTGGTAATTCTAGCCTCCATAGCTTTTTCTTTGAGCTCCTATGTGACAAGTGTTTGCATGCAGGTGATTCTTGGGAGCTGCGGGGTTGATCTTTCACCAACTTCAACAATTGTTGGTGGAGATTCGAAGTAGGAGGATGAGAAAATGGATCATGCAATTATTGTTGTAGATAGCATAGATTTAACTAAGGAGGTGCTTAAAGATGAGAACACCCACATAGTGCCTACCCCTACTGGTAAGCTTTGCTTATTTGTTTTATCCATTTTATGGTAGAGTTTGTAAAGATATGGCTCCTTAATGGGCATATCTAGTTTGTCAAATTGTATGATGGGATTGTAGAAAATAGGATTTGTAAAATGTTACAAGTGTGCTCCATTTTTTGGAATAAAATCTTACAATCCTATGGGGCTCTTTTAATAATTTTTAGTCAAATAGTTTGAAATTGAAACAACTGTTAATAAAATTAGGAATAGAATTAGATCTCTCATTATAGAATTGGAATAGAATGAGTTGAATACCTTAAAAACACAAAAAAAAAAAAAAAAAAAAACCTAATGTAGCAAGCAAGGGCATGGACATGGCAAGGTAATAGCAAAGCAAGACCTTCAAGGGCACAGACATGGAAAATGAGGCTCCACTTTTTGCAACTCTCCACTCTTCACAATCGATCAAATGCATAATGATTTATGTCATGTTTCTTTTTGGTTTTTTTATAATCATGCGGGCATTGCAATTGTGATGCCAACATCAGTATTGTGATGGCATCAGGGACAATTGCAAAAAAAATGAAAATCAACACAAATTACTATGTCATCACAATTTTACCCCAAATGTTGTAGTGATATGTTCATGATGTTAAACTTAGGTGTCTAGAATTCCTTTTATACTAGTTTTTGAGTGCAATATTATAGCATGTTGATGAGGTCACTTGATTCCAAATTTGGAACCCTAAGACAAAACTAGACCTAGGAACCCAAGTCCATAGGGAATAGGTCGACTTGGTTCATCCTATTTTGGAATAGGTCAACTTGGGTTAACCTACTTTAGAATAGGTTGACTTGGAGCCTAATAAGGGGTAACCTTGAGATCTTGGAAGTTTCCTAGATGAAAATGGAAGAAGTGGACTAAATAGGAGAAAGAGTTGAATGGGTATAAATCTATCCATGGTCCATAAGGTCACTAAAAAGTGGGAGCTTAAAGGTCTTTAATGATGGATGCTTCCATTTTAAGATAGTATATTTATCCCTCACTTTAGTGAGAGCAAGAGTTACCTCATACTCATGGTAAGGTAGATTAGAAAAGAAAGAGTTTATGAGGAAGGAGAAAAAGAAACTATCAAGTTGTTAGGATTATTTAGACATAAAAATATTTATGTGCAAATATAACCAATAACAAATAGGATTAAAGCACATATAAATGGAATAGAAGACACAAATATTTAATATGGTTCACCTAATCTTGGTTTACATCCACCAAATAGAGAGTCCAATATTATTATCTAGTAACTTTAATTGGTTACAATCTTCAATCTCCCTTATAGATCAATATTTTTCTAAGAAGCTATATATTCTCTTTAGAAAACGCTAACCCTAAGCCAATATTACATGGCTTATGTTCTCTTAAGAAGTTAACTGTAAACATACTTGATGAGTCAACCTTGGGAAATAGTTGATGAGTCAACTCAAAATATTTGATGAGTTATGAAAAGTGTACAGTACTTTCCTGATTGGTCACCATAGACCAATTGTTATTGTTTTAGTAGCTTCAGTTGGATAAACCTAAGAGCCAAAACTATTTAAGGTATTATATTTATATTTAATTAATATCATGTGAGATATAATAAATAAATATTGAGAAAAATCAATATAATAATGATTCATGAATATATATACACATAACTATAAAATTATAATTGTCATGTTATATTAATTACATAATAATAAATGGACATGTCCCATGAAGGGACATGTCTCTTCTTGGCTCATTCTCAGTATAAATATTAGAGATCATTGCCTTTCTAAAATGCATACAATATAGGTACTGCCATTACATTTGCAACAATCTTCCTACCTTAACATGGTATCAGAGCTCGTTTGAATCAAGGGAAAATAAGTCAATTTTATTTGCACTTGGTAATCATCTATAAGATATTTTTGAATTATACAGAGAAATATGTATAATATTTTGACCAAAAGAGAACTAAATATTTTGATGTATATATCAGGCAAAATAGAAAAAGATGGTCTTATATCAATACATAGATCTTTATATTCAAATAGTATAAACAATTCATATTTTTTCCTTGGTGAGTCACATGTCTCTTTGTTGCGGGAATTAATGCAAAGAAGTGAAAAATGAACATTTATGACTATTCACATGTAGTGTATAAAAAGATAATATATATTTCTCGATAGAGAGACCTAAGAATAGAATTCTCTTTGGCATCACAATAGATGTGTGATATGAAGTAGTCTCTAAAAAGACCAAAGTAAAAGGTAATATACCAATATCCAAAAAAGGGAAGATGATCAAACAAGGGGAAGTGAACAAGTTAATATCCTAGTCAAAACCCACAAATCATAAGGAAGGGGCATTGCCTCATCGATTGAAGGGAATATAAAAATAAATAAATAAATAAGCTAGAAATATGTATTCCACCTACCGCATAAGGCAAGGACCCCACCACATTTTATACATTGAGGGAAGAGGATCTTATAGGGATGATACACCAATCAAGCTAGCCACCCTCAACAAGGCATGTCTAGAAGAATAGTTCAATTGGGTCAACTTGACAAGGAAACAATCAATACCATCCAATAATAAAGGAATCAATTTGAATTAAATATTTTTTAACCTATCTTCTAAAGTACAATAAGGAAGCTACATAATAGGAAAAGAAATAAATGAAACCACACAAAATTAGGTAGGAAGGTCAACAAAATCATAAAGCATGAGTAGGAGAAAATAAAATGGAGTGGTTTACAAATGGAATCAAGGCATATCCCTATTCAACAACCATACATTTCAAACACGAAATAGTGTGTTAATCATAAAGGTGAGAAACAAGATGATAATTGCCAAAGGTAGAGGGAGGAGCATTCAATATAATATATAAAGGAGTGTAAAGGGAGATTTAAGTAGTGGCCCAAAACATTAATCTCATCAACTAAGTAATAAGAGGAGATATAATAACCTTGGAAGTGGTATATGAAAGAAGATAAGGATCTAGTGAGAGCCATTCTAATTGAAAATATGCTAGAAGAAACTAGAAATAAGACTTTATCATACATGTAGAAAGGACTCCAAAATAATGAGATAAGTATTTTTTGATTATTATGTCTTGAGGAGTACCTTTGTTTACCTCTTGTAGTCAATACCGTATTTGTATTTCTATATGTACTATAAGAGATATTTTCCTTAATCTTTTCCTTTCTCTCTAGGGATGTTATTGCAAAAAAGGAAGATTGATATAAGATACAGAGGGAGTCTCACATCTTCATCGAAGGTAACATTGGATGAGGAGCTCAAAAGATTGATATTCAAAGGGAGTTTGAAAATTCATAGGTTTAATTGTGTGATTTTAATTATATTTCCCCCTATATGCATCATGAGGAAGTAATGACCTCTAAATAATTATCACTTGTATTTATAGAAGTTATTGAAAGGTGATGATCTTACAATAACTTAATCTTCTATTATGATAGATATCTTATGATGTCTAAAAATATCATGATAGATTATATCTTACATGGTGGATTAAGTTCATTAAACAGACCATGAAAGTTCCTATAATGAGTATCATTAGGACACGTGTGCACATGCCTTATGAACATTTTTTGAGTACTTGGTGGATGTCATGCAACTTGATATTTAGGAGGCCATTACTCAAAGTACTTGGTGAATATCATGTGACTTGATGTTCAGGAGGCCATTACTTAGAGTACTCGGTGAATATCTTGTAACTCAACATTCTGGAGGCCATTACTCAAATATTTGGTGAATATTATGTACTTGATATTATGAGGTTATTTCTTGGAGTACTTGATGAATATCACACAACTTGATATTTTGAGGCCACTACTCCTAATATCGAGAGATAATATATAATGGTGAGTATCTTATGATCAAAGATATTCTTAAACATGTCATCCTTGAAATTAAACTAAGGTAATATCAAATTTATGTGTTTATCCTCCCTAGCTAAGAGAGATTGTTATTATTTTGGTAGCTTCAGCCAAATAAACCTACAACTCTAAACTATAGAAGATATATATATATATATATATATATATATATATATATATATAGAGAGAGAGAGAGAGAGAGAGAGAAATTAAAATAATAATGATCCACAAAAATTTTACATATATATATATATATATATATATATATATATATATATAATCATTATATTAATTACATAATAATGAATAGACATGTCCTGTGAAGGGGTGTGTCTCTTCTTGGCTCATTCTTAATATAAATACAAGAGATCACTACCTTTGGAAAATACATACAATATAGATAGTGGCATTACATTTGCATCGAATCTTGTACCTTAACACCAACAAAAGCACCTAATAGACATGAGTCTTCATCCTATCTAAAATCAAAATAAGATAGATGTTATTAATAAAAGAAAAAGAGAAAAAGAGGTGTATTCAACTCACCCAATAATGATTGTTTTTATTATTGTGAACTACACAAAAGAGGCACACTAACACAAAATATGGTGTTGAATGGTCTAGAAAGTGTGTGTAGTATGCTAGTCAACCCCTTGAAGATGAATTGAATGGTTTACCAAGTATCTGTGATATGCTAGTCAATCTATCAAAAAGATTCATCCTTAAGGGAACTCTTTGTCCCAAAAGGAACAATACAAAGTGCTCCAAGCATAAGTTTTTGTGTGTCCTTAAGGGATCAAAACTAAGATTGGGCTTTTCAAACTATCAGTGGTACAAAGAAGGATCAAAATAAATGATGAGACCTCTTGAACTAATAGGAATTAGAAGTGGGATCAAAAGCAAGGATCAAGACTCCTGGACTATTAGTAATCCAAAGAGGGATCTACAAGATACCACAAGAGTCAATCCCTCTAAACTATCAATAGTTCGATAAAGGAATCCAAACTATCAAAGTGTGTATGTGCACAAGTGAGCAAAGTTTATGCCCACATTTTAAAGAAATTGGAAATACCATAATGAGAGTAATAGCTTTAAAAGAACTATGCATGTATGCATTATAAATATTTCCTCTATGAAATGCCCTGAAGATAGAACACTTCAAGGGAAATAAACAAATGAAAAAAAGAGAGAGCACATAAGGGATCTACTAACTTTGGGGTTAGTATGATCATATGATAATATGTAATATTATATCAAATATGAAATGTAATAATTCCCTAAAGAAAGTATAACTAAAACATAGTAGAGGAAAAGTATGTTAGAAATATAAAGAAGAGTCCTTTTGGGTTGGCAACACAGAGACCAACAAGAATTGCTGCTACCATGTTGCAAGCATCCAAATAGACTACACAAGGGCACATATATAGACAATAACACATATATAACATAGCATGTAACAACATATAGAAGAAGAGAGATACAAATATAATAATGTGACAAAGTGTTTGATTACTTTATCATATTGCACCAATAGATGAATAAGAATGAGTTAACAAAATCTATATAAAATATATAACAAAGAGCAAAACATGGGGGAAAATACAGTACAAACACACAAAGACTACCATGTTAGAGAAGTCCACTTAAAGAATGTTGCCTTCTCCTGCCTCCACTCCAAATTGGTCTATATCATTAGGGAAAGGAGGGAAAACTACAATAGGAACAACATCTAACATAGTAGGTACCACAACTAGATCTAAGCAAGGAGTCTAGTGAGAGTCATTGTGCTTGATACTAGAAGTAAGTGTTAGCTATCTAGAATGAATGTTAAGTAAATCATAATCCATATCAATACTTTCATATTCATCATAACTTAACATAATTATCAAAAATATCTTCTGTTTTAAGATTAATATAATCTAAGCAATGCATAGAATTGTCATGTTTATCCATTTTCATATTGTTAGTATGATTAACTTCTTTGAAAGGCTCAAGCATGGGTTGATTTAAGGAATTCAAAGTTTGAAAAAAAGATGTACTTTGAGAAGAAAGAGCATGGGCCTTGATCTTATCTTGATGGATCTTGTGAAACTTATGAGTATGTTGATAATGAATAGTCTTACAAGATAAATTGGAAGGATTAGGATCAACTAACATAGGTTATATAGAGGGAACAACCACAGGTTGAGAAATATTATGCAAAGTATGAATAGATGGGGTAGGTAACACAACTGCAAAAGGATCAACCTTAGGAAGGATATCATAAGAATCTTAGCTACCTTGTCTTGTTGATAGGATCAATAAGGATGATTGGGATGAGTAAGTGGTTTTTGAGGGAGAGATGGCCAACAAAAATCTATCTCAGCACAGTCTTGAGAATGTGAGGGTTTATAAAGAGAATGATTAATATTGACAACTTCTCCATTATGAGGAAATTTAATCCATTTGTATATGAGAGAAGTTAAAATTGCATGGAAGAGAGCTACAAAATACCAAGCTTAACTTTGAATACATCAAAAGTGGGAATGATGCCAAAGGTAGTATATCAAACCTTACAGAAAAGGGTCACATAAAGGTTGACAGAACCCTGCAGTTGATACAGGAAACCCTTACAAGTTTAAATCCAAACATCAAATGTGTCATAGGTATCCTTATGCAATCATTTATTAAAGAGATTATTTTTAGTAGTGGCATTCACACAGGAAGAGGGATCAATCAAAATACCATAGGAATGTATATGAGCAACCATAGAAGTAATATAGAGAGGACCATTTTTAATCATGTCAAAATGATCAAAGGTGGTAGGAAGTGAAGTTTTAAGTTTGGGGGAAGGTAAAATCAAAAATTGAGGTTTAGATTAAACATTATTAACCACCTGATTAGCTTATTCTACTATGTCATCATAACTAATAATAGTAACAAGAGAAGAATATTGATTAATAACATTCACTGAATGTGAAGGCAAAAGGTTTATGTACAATAGAAAATTCTTTTTAGGAAGTTCAACAAATTTATTCATACTATTAACCTTAGTATAAATAGATATAGCATCAAAATCAATAAGGTTTTGAATAGAATTCTTCAAAGCATAACACTTTTGAGTATTATGACCAGGCTAACAATGGCACTGATAGAAAGAATTTTGATCAAATGACTTAGGCATTGGTTTTCTAGTCTTAGAAGGATGGATATGAGGATGATTTAAATGTTAGAATTAATCAAATTCAATGTCACCACATGAAAAGGTTCAGATAAAGTAGTGTATTTATGATTAGATGATACATAGAGGAAAAAGTACATGTACCTTTAGATGTAGTAGCCACTTGAACATCTATTGTGTTTTTCGTGTTATTGATTTTGATGTAGTTGTTATACTTAGAAAGAAAAATTTGATGAATAGCAGAATAACTCTTAATCAATAGTAATAGGAGCTATTGGAGTGGTGCTCTCAAGTTGGCTCACTTGTAATTGATAATAGTGAAGTATTGAAAAAGATGTAAGAAGGCGGTATACTCAATAAAGAGAATCTTATCTCTAACATTTCTTTTTTAAATTAGAACTAAAAATATTTTTAATATCATTATATGGCACATGATATGATATTTGAGCATGAAATATCTAAATCTTCCAATAAAGCCACTACCTTTTTCTTTAACGTTCTATTTACAATGCATCAAATCGATAAAAGATATTTAAGGACCAATGTTGTTTTGAAATTATTGAGTGAAAGATTTTGAAATTTTTTCAAAGGAATCAATAGAGTAAGGGGTTAAAGAGAAATACCATTGCAAAGCTTTGTCTGTAAAGGCATGCATGAAAAACTTAGCCATTATCCTATACTTGTGAACAAAATCACTACATGTAGTTTAGAAAGTCCTAATGTGAATCACAAAATCACCCTTACCATTAGAAGTCTCAAGTAATGGTATAGAAATGTATTGCAAGGTAATAACACAAAGGATGTCTAAAGAAAGAGGATTAGCAATGTCACATGTAGAGATATTGTAATTATACTAAGTGAATTGTGCCCCTTAATGTTGCAAAATTGCAATAGTTTCAACCAAGCTAGTAATGGTGGGAATAGAAGATGCATTAATAGGCATAGGCACATTAGATGTGTTAGAAAATTCACTAAATAAAGTGGAGGGAATATGCAAAGACATTGGTGGAGGATTGGAAGGTGTGGGAAGAGGATTGGAAACATGAAAGGAACAACATTAAATGAAGTTATTGAAGAAGGTGTGGAGTAGGAGGAATACTATAGGGAAGTTTGGAGTTAGGAATACCCACACTTAGGAGATTAGAGACTTGTGTAGAAGTCATCATGAGAGGTGGCACATAAGTGGGAGTGCTAGGAATGGTGTAATCGCCCAAAATTAGGTCTAGTAAACAATAAGCCCCTTTTTCAATGTTTCAATCTCTATCTTAGATCACATTATACACTTAATAATCTTTTGTAAAATTTATTAATCATTAATCCTTGATCAAATCACCATTTAATCATTTATTTGATTTTATCCTATGGTTTGATCACCTTATCCTAAGTTTTGTGTAATTAGAAAAGCATGCTCCCTTTTAATTAAATGAAATTCCATTTAACCTATATGCACATGAAAAGGCATTTTTTTAATTTAAAAATAAAAACTAAGTTGTCTATATCTTAAATGCACACTTTCCAAGGTGAGAAAAATCTTGACTTTTCAAAAAGGCTTTTGTCTCTTAATGTTATCCATCTCTTTTGCCTCTTGAGAATATCTTGCACATGGATCAACTAAAGAACAAATGTCCACCTTTGTTTTTGCCTCTTAATCTCTAACTATCCAAGTCTATTTAAAACAAGGCTCTCTCCTCAATCTTCATAATTTCATGTCTTTATGCTAATGTTATGCTTGCATGTTGATATCTTGAGCACTCACTTGCACTCTTGCATACTTGCATCCTAGATTGACATTTTCTTTTATTTCATTTAGATTAGTTCACATATATGATGAAGGTTGATCCTCTTAATACCACATATAAAAATATATATATATAGAAACTACAACAATTTAAGAGAAGAAAATATGGGCTTCTGATTATCTCCACAAGTGTGGAATTACATAATTTAGAATTGCAACATGCAAACCCATATGGGTGTCTTCCTTACAATGCTCTGCAAGATAGGGTTGTGACTATCACCAAAAACTTTCCTAGACAACCTAAGAGCCTTCTTGTCATGCCCAAAATATTGGGGCAAAACACGCGAAATTTTTTTTTTTAATAATTAATCCACTATGTTAACACATGTTTGAATAAAACACACAAGACACAATAGGTTTTCTAAGATTCCATATTTCATTTTATGTGTTGGTTCAATCTCCTAGTTAAACTAGGTTTCATCATTTCAGAACATTTGTCTAAAAACCTTAATACTTGTTACCATTATTTAATTGAACTTTTAAACTAGCTACAATTATTAAATATTGACTATTAAATTATTCAAGATATTCATTTCATAGGTTAATTCAACGTTGTAATATCCATCTAACTTAGTCTTAACTCTATAGACTATTATTCTTAGTTACATATTCAACTTCATCAAATCTATAAATTATAGAAATTAAATCTCCAAAGTCATTAAATTATTTAAATTTAATCATTAATACTAACTTACAACATCTAACTTATCCTTAACTAGAAACTCATTTCACTTCCCCTTTTAAACAATTAAATATCTTAAAATGAAATAACCATCTATACCTTTATTTAAATAATAACTATTTATTTAATAAAATACAATAAACAAAAAAGACATCTAAAAGTTTTAAACTAATCTAAAATGTCATCACTATTTCTTAATCACATACTAATCCTAACTAACCAATTAACTTATCCTAACAATCCAACACTCTCATTTTAATAATTTAATATCTAAAATGAGATTCATTTTACAACTTTATTAAACTAAAACTGAACTAGTACTAATTAACACTAACTATTAACTAATCCTAAACTAAACTCACATCTCTTTATTAACATTACCTCCTAACTAACGTACAACTCATACTAACCCAAACCCCCTAACTAACTCTACTCCCTAACTCCCTCCCACTTGCCATGGGTGGTCCCTAATACCCCACATGTGGTATTAGGCCTGCACTTGTAGCCCAAAGTGCAAATTTGTCTCCTCTTTGGAGGGTACACCTACATCTTGAAAAGGCATTTTTTTTTAGGTTTTTTTAAAACTTCCTTTGTGCTGATTGGAGGAAGGGGTTTATGCCTATTTAAATGCATTCAATCAAAAATTATTGTTGGAGTTGATGAAAGCCAACTCCAAAGATGCCCAAGATCACTTGCATGCGAAAACCTGTCAAAGAGAAGCCAAGGAGAGGAAGAGCATGGAGCAAGGGAAAAACCCTAAACGGACATGAGAGACCACAAGCTATTGAAACATAATGAAAATGTATTTACAATGAGAGAGAGGTTGCTTATAAAGACCTTAAGGAAGCTTGTAGAACAAGCTAGAAGGTGGTAGAAGATAAAGATGACAACTCAACACATATCCACAAAAGGTGGAACATGCTAGAAGGGAACAAACTTCCATGTTGTCAACAACTAACCACTACATGCATTAAATACAAAATATTAAATAAATGCATTTACCTAAGTAAGCTTAAGTAAATAGAATAAATAATTAATAATTAATTAATTATTTACTCTAACACCCCCCCTTAAGTGCAACTTAGGGAAATGCCTTAAGCTCACAAAACTAAGATGAAATGCAGAATGGGTCCCAGCAACAAGGCCATGTTAGGTACCCATGAACAATGCAACAAAATGAAACCTCTGTAAAATGGGCAAAGAGAGAAAACCACGTGGGAAAAACCCTCCCCCAAAAAGAGGTAAGAACCTAGTGAAGAACTGAAGAAGCCTCCAACTAGGTAAATGTCCCCTAAAATAGGAACAAGGAGTGATCATGAAGAGCATCACTGAAGCATGAAGAAGCCGCAAATTTTTCAAACTACTGATCTGAAGAACCTCCATGGAAGAAGAAGGCACAAACCGAGCATGTCTATATGATAGATGATCCATCTCATCGAAATGCATAGGTAGCCAGCCACTGCAATCGCCTTGTACATAGGATCAACCACTAAATACATAGTTCACACTATCAAACCATCAAACCAAGGATGCATTAGAACAACAGTATAACCCCCCTCCCTTAATGCAAACAAGGTGTGATGATAGGAAACTCAAAAGGTGGGCCAAAGTCTCCTGTAGATGAACCAAGAACGATGAGAGAGGGAAAGAGGTACAGACACCTATAAAGATATAGTCAAATTGACTCTGCATGGGCTAATGTTGTGGAAGGGTCACTCACTTGACAAAGGGAGAATGCTTAAAACAGCAAACAGCTATCCCCCCCATGGTGCTTTATGAAAATAGTGCAAGTACAACTGACTCAAAAACAACGTTCATGACCCCCGAAATGCAAAAGTGGCACTTTATCTCAGTGCAAGACATAAAAGTGCTTCAAAATGATAGCTACAATGATCAAAATGGAAAATAAGCTACAAAAAAATAAAGTACAGCCTAAAACAAAAGAAACCATGCTAGGAAAATGATCCTCGGGCCTAAAACACTCAAGATATCCACCATATAGCAAAAATGCCAAAACAATGATAGAAAGAGCATGGGCCAAAAAATAAGAAAAAGAACTACATTTATGAAAAGTACACAGAACCAGCTTTCCAAAAATATAAAGTTTTCAAAAAATGGGCATGGGACGCAAAAGATATGCTTGTCAGAGTCAAAAATAGAACTTTTAACTTTGACTACAAAAATAAGCAATAAAAATGCATCAAAACCTAAAAATACCTACACCAATGTCTCCGTCTTGGAACCAACTTTCCAACACTTCTTTTGGATCATAAAAATACCTCTGTATGCTCAAGTTATGGCCAAAAAACCAATAGTAGGTCCAAAATGACCCTGGCGATGTGCAAGGTTGGTTGATGCAATGATGTCATGATGATGTCAATAGTCTGTGAGGTTAAATTTGATGGCCACATCAGTCGTCATTGCAAAAAATATGTCATGTGGCTGCCACATGGCAGGCAATTGACGTGTCAGGGGCCACGTGGTGCCCGTGCCATGTGTCTCTTACTGGCGCACTACAAAATCCACATGATCGTTGATGGGCACTAATAGTGTGTCCCTACTGGCAGTGAGTCTACACAGAGTAGGGCAGCGGTGGCTGCAGGTAGAGGAGCGGAGCAGTGCAGCGGTGGAGGCAGGGAGGCACCGCTAGCAGTGGTCAGGCTGGGCTACTCGCCGACGGCTTAGCTAGCTGCGGTGGCCGGCAAGCGTTGCGCGGGTGCCCGTTCAGTGGCACGCAGGTAGAGCGCCTTAAAAAAAAATTAAATTTTGTCGCCAAGATCATTCGTACGACCGTATAGAAGGGCTGAAACCAAAAAAAAATTTGCCTCCTAGAGCTCTGTCTCCAAAATCAAAAAGTTTTATATGAATCCTGACTACAAATGACCTTTCGAATCTAATGGTGATGTCCATTTGGCCCCAATGTGCTCCAAAAATTTTTTGATCCCCAGATTTGAAGAAAAAATGCACAAACAAACTAGGGCTTGTGACTTCAAATGACAACTTCAAAAATCCTTCAACTAAGAAGTAGCAGGAAGGCTCTGATACCATGTTGGAGTTGATGAAATCCAACTCTGAAGATGCCCTAGATCACCTGCATGCAAAAATTTTTCAAAGAGAAGCCAAGGAGAGGAAGAGCATGGAGCAAGGGAAAAACCCTAAACGGACATGAGGGACCACAAGATATTGAAACACAATGAAAATGTATTTACAATGAGAAGTGATAATGTGATACAATGAGAGAGAGGTCACTTATAAAGACCTCAAGGAAGCTTGTAGAACAAGTTGGAAGGTGGTAGAAGATAAGAATGACAACTCAGCACATATCCACAAAAGGTGGAACATGCTAGAAGGGAACAAACTCCTTTGTTGTCAACAACTAACCACTACATGCATTAAATACAAAATATTAAATAAATGCATTTACCTAAGTAAGCTTAAGTAAATAGAATAAATAATTAATTATTTACTCTAACAATTATTCCCACCCCAAGTAAATGTAGATTAGCAAGGGATCTCTTCACGTGGGTGGTTGAAATTTAAAACAAGAATGTTCCATCCTTTTTGCCCTATCAACTTATCATGTCAAATCTAACATGGGGTATGTGAAAAGGCTATTGCAGGATCTTGAGCGCCATTTCCAATGCCTATCTTGGGGAAGAGATATTAAAAGTTATGATTTAAAGTTTTATGATTGGGGTGGGGATAAGGTAAGGGTAGTGTTATTAGTTTTTTTCACTTGATTTTATTTTTATTTTTATTCATTTTATAATTACATATTCCTTTATAAAATGGTGTTCAAATATTTGAAAAGGAATCTTTTTAAGAATATTCTTTTTTGACAAAGAGAATTAAAACTCTACATACAAAAACTAGAGAGCATTTTTGCTCTAAAAGGGATGAAATTTTTTCAAGGTTTATTTTCTCACCAAGTGTTAAGTTTTCTCATAAAAAAATTAACATGGAAATGTATACTAATTTTTAATTCATTTTCATGGATGGATTAAAAGCATAGGCTTTTATGTTATATTATGCATTCAAATAAGAGTATTTTTTAATAGTTACTAACAATGCAAAATAAAGTAACATTCATTTGAATCAATTTTCCTCTAACATATAATCATAATTGAATCAAACAACTATGTATAACATCATTATAGATAATTTCAATTGATCATTTTCATATGGAATGGATTTTTAAAAGTACAAGGAATGCCAAAAGAGATGAATTGCTTTTTTTCTAAACATAAGTGGACTAGCCACTATATATATATATATATATATATATATATATATATATATATATATATATATATATATATATATATATATATATAATTCAAAAACATGATTCAAGGATGCAATTGGGAAAGATCAGGGAAGAAAATTTGATATCATTGTCATTACAAATACAAACTTAACAATAAATCATACATCAAGATCATATTTCTTGAGGAGAAGTCTCCATAACAATGGACTCAAGAACACCAAAACTCTGAATCTTGTTTTGCTCCATATCAAGGTATCAACTAAGCAATCTGCAAATTTACATAAGGATAACCATGGAGAACCAAGAATGATTGAGTGACAATCAGATTCAATCATATTGACACAATTAAAAACTAATCTCATCCAAGGTTTTCACATTAGTTCCATATTGAACCAAGACTAGGGAGAAGGTGGATTTCTCCAAAGTAGGAGATGTCAATCACAAACACCAAACATATACCTCTTCTGAGGCTAATAATCACAAGAACTCTTGTTCTTTCTCTCCTTATATCCCCAACCAAAAAAATAGTTTTTATTGACAAGTAAGGGTCCATAACCCCTTAATTTCTCCCTCTCTTCATCATGAGGAGAGACTCTACACTGATCTGGAGTCCAACTAAGGCCCTCCTCCCATACATAGCTCCTTCTGCTCGATCTAAGGGCAAATAGTACCAACACACCCTTAAAAAATTTCTCCACAAAATAAAATGAAAAACATGAAAGTAAAACAAATAAGAAACACATAATAACCCATCCCTCACATGTTTCATCATGCACACATGCAAGAGGTTTACTTAAGTAAATAAAAACAAAGCATGAAGAAAAAGGCTATGAATAATCCTACCTTCACAAAAGTTATGGCAATGGAGTTTTTGAGAAGAGCTAATCCTTCTTCCTCTTCAAATCCAAGCTTGACACTCTTTAAATGTAGAGCATGGGTGAACACCCTTCAATGCTCAAAATGACAACTAAATAGGCTTCTAAACTCACCCACATAAAATGGAAATAACTCCAGACATGACTTAATCCTTCTAGGGTCTTCCCACTTGATCCTACCATTAAGACAACCTATTTGATGAATTTTAAACTTGGTAAAATCATGGAGATGTTCAATTTTCGCACTAAAGAGAAAATGAGATATTTAAGAAGTCATAAAAGTCAACAAGAGGATCTAGAAGGGTGAAAAGTGTCTCCAACCCATACACATACCCACTAGGCACTTGGATTGCATTAATTTTGGCCTCTAGGATCATTTTAGGATCTATATAATTGGCTTGAAATATTTGAACTTTCTAAAAACCTTAGAAATGCAAACTTTCTACTAAACCTTAATTAGGGTAGTTAATCTAGGTTACCAACTAATTAGTCTTAGGTTACTAACTTAATCAATCTCAGATTATCAAATTACTCTGGTGACCCTAATTAACATGCTAATAAACATATATAAATTACAAATGTCAAGTGACACCATAAGATTTATTGTTACATAACATTAAACACCTTACAATTATAAAATGATACACACATTTAGATTACGATACAAATAAAATATGAAACAATGAGGTATGCATCTCTTCATTAGGCTCAACCTTAGTTTCATAGATTGAACATAGGGTCAATTATTGATTCTCCAATAAATTATATGGTTAGTAATCCTATACACTCAATTTGCACATCAGTAGTCCAATAACATCATATTCATATATTCAAACCAAAATGCACAATCACATTGATAAAAATATCAAACTTTCATTTAAATAAATTTTTTCTCATTTCTGCACACATATTTGAACATCATAATTTGCATAATTAAAGTATTTAACACATTCATAATCCTAAATTCATTTACTGTAATACTCCATCATTACGCATGCTTATAAAATATCAAACAACATGATTAAGAAATTTAAAGTAAAGCATCACACAACATAAAATAATGTAATAATGTCTAGTCCATTAGATAATGTCTTGACATATCGAGTCATAATATGTCAAAATAAAATGTATTAGATGTGTTATGATGGATCGGGGTGAGGCCTCACATTTCCTTATATAGGCATTTTTCACTACCAGAAAGGATCTACATGCTATTCCCTAACTCTCAAGGCCAATCAACCTCATATTATATAATTTTATTACACTTTATTATATAGAATCAGCTCAAGACAATTCACAAATTATAATTTTGGATGACCCACTTCTAAAGACCACAACTAACAAATGTTGACCCAATTGGCTATTATAATATTTTTTGGAAATGACAGCTACTATTATATTGTGGTCGATCGTGCAAGATCCCATCAACTGAGGTTTGACATCATTTTAGATCTATTTAGGCCTCCATCACTGAGCCTAAAGTTTGGATAACCAAAATTCTTACCGAAAATTTGTAATAACTACACTAATACATGTGATATGGAAATGAAACTCGTATAGTAGGTTGATATATCTAAGATAAACCTCCATATTAAGACCAACTTACTAAAATTAGCAAGGTCCCACAAATAGAAAATTTTTCCTAGAATAATCCTTATTGAAAACAAAAAAGTAGAAATAGAAATATTTTTGGGTGATGCAATATTGCCCTTACACCCAAGATGCTCCTGCATCAGACACCCAAGGTGATTTGAGAAGTGACCCCATCATTTTTTTGGTTTTTAGAGGAAAACCAATATGGTCAACCTCCTCCCTTGCTAGGCATGATGAATCTTTGAATGGTCTCTCTTTCCATTTGACTAGATACTCTTCATATGTTTTGTTCCGTGTACTTCTTCCAACACGAGTGTTCAATATCTCCTTGATCTAATTTGTAGCTGAAGTAGTTGCTATAAGACTCTACTACACTTATGTGACCTCATCTTCAATACCTCCTTTATAATATTTTATCAAATCTAAAATCTTGAATACTAGTGACATATTCAGTTCAGTAGGCAACTATACTTCATAGAAATTTCCATAATCATGCTTTTTCAGCATCTTGCATGGTCCAAACATCTTTATTTTCAACTTATTATTTGTACCCACCAAAAAAATTCTTCTCCCTCAAATGAACCATGACTTCATTTCCAACCAAAAATTCCTTATACCTTCTTTTCTCATCTACCTTAGTCATGTACTTTGTATTCATCCTTGTGATGTGCTTCCTCCCCTCCTCATGTGTGTTCTTCAAATATTCAACAAAATCCTCTACTTCAGTGCTACTTATCTCTACTTTATCTAACTTTCTCAGTTCCAAAGAATATGCTCCCATATAAAATTTGGAATGGTGATTTACCAGTACTCTTGTTGATAGAATTATTGTATAAAAATTCTATCTATTGTAAAATCGGATCTCATCCTTTTGGTTTGTCTCCAATTAAACATCTCAACAAGTTTCACAAACTTTGTTCACAATTCCTATTTTTCCATTAGTCTATGGATAATGTGATGAACTAAAATTCAAATCTATCTTCAACATCTTCCACAATGTACACTAAAAATACCCAACTAACTTAGTATCTCAATCAAACACTATGCTCTTTGGAAGAGCATGTAGTCTCACCACTTTTCTAAAAAATAACTCGGTCACATGAACATCATCACCAGTCTTCTTGTGGTGAATGAAATGTGTTGTCTTGGAAAACTTGTCAACCACCACATATATAGAATCATTCTTTTGTTGTGTCCTTGGTAAACCAAGAACAAAATCCATTCTTGCATCCTCCCATGACTTCTTTGGTACAAGTAATGGTTGATACAACCTTGTATTCTGCTTCACTCCTTTTCCCATCTGACATACTCTACAACTTTGTAAAAATTTATTGACATCTTGTTGCAATTGTGGCTAGTAATAATTCTTAGCAACCAAAGCAATGGTCTTATCTCTACCAAAATATCCATCCAATCCTCCACTACACTTTTCCTTGATGAGATTCTCCCTCATAGAACTTTTTGGAATGTATAATTAACTTCTTTTGAACAACATACCATCTTGGATTATGAAAACCAACCACTTTGTCATATCAAGTGTAATAGGTTCTCTACAAGCTTTCCAAGCTTCATGATGCAAGGCTAAAGTATCCCAAGGAGAGAGAACCTCAAGCTACCTTTGCTAAGAGTTACATGTAGAATCTTAATCAAATATAAAACAAAGAACAAGAGGCCATATACAACATTCAATAGGTTTAATTATTTAACTTGGCATATAAAACAACAACATGCCTGGCTATGAGGCCTTCCAATTTGTAGCCTTATATAATATAAGAATTACAATTCAAAGTCCAAGCTTGCATCTTCTATCTTCTACTCTCTAATCTTACTCTTTCCCTAAGAATTATCTTTCCTACATCTAACCAAGCTTCTTATATAGCCAAGTAAGCCACAAGTCTGCTAATCAAGCATTTAATTACATGATAGGTCTAGTCTTGGAAGAGTAAACCAAAACTCAATCAAAGAATTAGATAAGATCATGCACACTTAAGGATAGGTCCACACAGGAGTTAGGAATTAGTTCCCAATTGCGCAAGGCATCGAGTCGTCACAAGAAATTGTGTGAACAGAAAGAGCATGCCTCATTGGATGAAAATTGTAAGAAATAGAGACTACAAAGAATGACATAGAAATCAACGAATATGGAACATTATAATGCACACACTTAGGACAAGGATCTAGGATAGGTCCTTGACATGATGCAAACTATGCACAACCTAAAACCAAAAGTAGCAACAACTACTTCATGAACAAAAGATTGGTATAGAAAACAAGAAATATTTTTGGTTGATGCAAGATTTCTCAAAGATCTAAGATGTTATTGGATCACATCACCAAAATCAAGATCCTACATATACAAAATCTTGAGTTCCTTGTGTTGGCTCCTGATTTGACAGGATTTTAAATATCTTATGAACGTGAAAGAAATCGCTAGGAGTTAACTAAAAACCATAGTGGGTATTTAGAACAAATCAATAGGACCAACTATTAAGACCTTTTAGTCTCCTTCCCTTTGAATTCTACAAGATTTAGGTGGGTGCACCTTGGAATTTATTACTTATCTCCTCAAAAAAAATATGCAAACCATAAATTAAAACATAAAAAACATATTTTCCCTTAACTCTTCTAATTTAAAGACTATAAAAGTGATGGAAATTACTACTTCTTCAAACCCTAAGACTCCATGAATCAAGTGCAGGCTAACTTTTCAAATCTAGAAACAATAAACATTTAAAAGATTTGATTTAAGGATTTTACACCATATAGCTTATCCATATTCCACAACTTTTTATATGACCAATTCTTTATACATTGAGTTATTTACTCAAGAAATTTGACATATGACACTAGATCTATCTTCCCACTTTGTGAAGAAGAAATTAGTACTTAATCTTGAATCTTATTCTTATCAAAATATTTCTATGAAACCCTCAATTCTCTTAATCCACACTAGGCATTTACACAATCAATTTGATTATCAACAAGATATGAGAAAGATATAATTCTAAATGAATTACAATTGAGAATTCAATAAACCAGGTTATCAAACCTCAGAAAATCAAAAGCAACACAAGCAAGAGACAAAATCCAGATTGAATCACCAATATGTATGCAATTTGTATCATCTTGCTTGAGAATATACAATTCAGCATCAATTTCATGAGAAAATCTCAAAACAGACTCAACATTTCCTACTTTCTATTTTCATTAAAGAAATTTTGGATAACAATATACAGTAATGAACCGACCATAAAATGAGACAATATCCATTTACAAAATTTTGGACCCTTCTCTAGCTCTAGGAACTCAGTTATATAGGGGATTTGGTGCAAGCTTCATGCATAGAGATCAACACACATATCACCATTTGATGTGACATGTTAGTTTTACAAATTATTAACAAAGTTAATCCATAACAAGTTGATGTGACAGTTTGTGGTTAGGTGACTACATGTCCTTTTCCTTGTGCTTTGTTTCATCTCAAATATTCCCTTGTTTTTCCTTCTATGGTGGGAAATCTTTAGGGTCTAATGGATTTGTATTTTTTAATCCACTCTTCAAACTCATCATCAGAAGGCCATGTATGCTCCAAGATTTGATCTACCACCTTCCTATAAGGAATATATTTAACTATGGCCTAGGTTACTTCTTTCTCAAAACTTTCATAAAATATTTATGAATTAATCAACTTGGACATACATTCTTGAAAAAGGGACATGTCTGCATCTTCAGCTATTTTTCTAACCATGTCATTCATTATGGTTATAACTTCTCTTCTCCAGCTAGAAAAACCCTTAATTGCTTTGTCATCATTCAAAATAGGTGGCACCAAGGTATCTTTGAATCCTTTTATCCATTCCCTTAATTCCACCATTTTATTTTCAATAAAATATAGAAAAACTAAGAAAATTCTCAATGATTTAACAATCTTTACTATAGCCATGGCACTTGGAGGAGGATTGGGATCCACTCTTACACAAAGTTCAATCTGCCTTATTTTTTCAATTCTCCCTATCCATTTCTAGTATGTTGGCTTTACCATTCTTCTATCATCCTCCATTTTACTAATTTTTAAATAAAGAATTTTGCAAACCTCATGAATTCTAAATAATTTTGAATTGATCCTTTAAAACAAATACATTAATGCACTCTAGACTATAACTTCTTTCTTATAGTCAAAATGACTATATTTACTCTCCAATTGCATTTGCAGATCCACAACCTCCTTTTATTAGAGTATCACCATTCCTGACCTTCTTTGAAAGAGTTTCACTAGGGGGTGCTAACAAAAATGTGGGCGCAAAAGGCACTATGCTTAGTTGCCTTGACAAGGTGGTTGATCCATACTAGATTCTTTTTCTTCTTCAAGCTCTATTATTTTCTTTTCCAATGAACTCACTCTGCTCTACAAACTAGTATTTTCTTGTGTTCTTTGTTCATAAGCAACATTCACATGGTTATACTTTTCATTTAACTACTCAGATTTCTTCTTTGTTCCCTCTACCACACTGTGAAACATAGGACACATCTTCTTGCAAATTCCTCATGGATTTAGAAAGTTTGGCATCTTCAACCATATGCAAAACCATGTTTCCCTTGACTCCACTATCTTCACCAGTGCCTTGACTTGAGGATGAAAGAAAAATAGACTAGGTAGCCAAAACAACTAAGTCTTCACTAAAATACATCCCAAAAGTAGATATTTTTGTTTCCCTCCTAAGTTTATTCAACCTCATATCTTTCATAATAGAGTCAAATGCAATTGCATCAGAAATATATAGATTTGATAGCAATTGGACTCCTATTTCTCTTATAATCTTTCTCCCCTCCTCTGGGTTGATAGCATCATTTCATGTTCTACTTCTTTACCAATGTCATTAGGGTCATCATTTGGTCTTTTTTCCCTTTTCTCATCAACCATCATGTGACAATCTTCCCTAAAATATTGTTATAATAATTTCTTGAAGGGGGCTGATTTAACAAATTCATCATCCCAAACAACCACCTTACAAGACTCTATTTTGAGTTCCCTTAGGAAAATTCCCTTCATCTCTTGTGTTGTAATATCAGATATTAGTGCTCTAGGGACTTAAAGATCTTTTCCTATGACATCCTCTTCAAGAACATAAACATATACCTCTTCATCATCATCATCATCTCCATAGGGAAAGTTTAATTTCCCAAATTGCTCTACACTATGAATATTCTCTACCTCTGATGTGACCTCTCCTTTGTTAGTTTGTCCCTCCTTTTATTCATGTATGTCTTTCCTATAAATTTCATGTGGGGAAGTTATAGGAGGTAGTCTAGGAGATTCAAGAGATGGAGATCTTCTTGTTGGATCATCTAGCACTATTGCCTCCATAGTTGGTACTTCAACTATTCTTGGGTCAACGAGCTTTTTTCCCATTCATATTCTTTGATACAACCTTAAGCCCTTTGAATTCTCAAGATCTGTGTCTGATTCAGCATCATGAACCTATGATCCTTCCCTTGTTCTATTATACCCTCTTCTCTCTTTTGGGACTATGTCAATTGGTTGTAATAAAGCATTCCAACTTTTTTCATTATCGACAAAAATTAATTTTGTCTTTTTAGATTTCCCCAACTTCTCAATCATAGTATCATATATACTTTTAAAATTACCCAAAAGTATTCTCAATCTTTGCTCCAGGGTCTTGCAATCTAAGAGTGAATCATATTTAGGGTCCTTTTCTCAAATTTCTTCTAGGGTTTACTGGTACATACACTAGAATTTTTTTCATTCTTTGAGACTTCAAATCTTCTTCATTTATGATGATGTCTTTAGGCTAATCAAATTCATGCTTACCTCTTGGCACTTTGTTTATTTTATGCATCAATTTTTCATAAAATCCTTTAATGTCATTAATCCTCTTTAAACTGGCATTCATGCTATAAGGTATCAACAACTAAATCAAATCTACTTATTTCAAGAAAAAAGTTATCAAATTTCAGTGCACATCCTTCCCTACTCTATCAAAGACTTCTTCAAACACCTTAAAATCTATACCATTAGTTACATCTATAGTAGGGTGGAGACCAAAGGCTTCTCTGATAGAGTCAGCATCTATTCTTAATAGGGAGTCTCCATTTATATCCCTAGATCATAATTATTCACTAACTCCAAAATTAAGTTGGCATCAAGGAAAATTGTAGGCATTACCAACTTGCCTAGGTCATATGGCCACATGTTGCTAAGTGGGCTTCTTGCATTGGCTTGGTCATACCACCATCTAAAAATATCTAGGCATTTAGTGGGAATGTTTGTGTCACAAACATTTCCATATTTTTCTTTCAAACCCAATTGTACTTCATTTTTTAAAACCTTCCAGCCCTCAGTGGCCTCTTTACCCTCTTTTGACAAAGGAAACTGATCAATAAAATCATCTTGAAACCTCCTATCTTCATAATTATATTTCCCAAATTACTTCTTCGAAGGTATTTTTCTTGGAACAAAGGATCCATATGACTAGGGTTTATCTATGGTTCAAGGATATAAACTAGGGCATACTCGTAGTAAATAAAAATCTTTGGCAACCTAATTATCAAATTCAGAACACATAGGATAATGCAACACTTGTTCAATTCATAGTTTCTAGAGCACTTCAATTTTGATCTTGAAAATTCAATATATAGTTGGCAACAACTAAGGTGAGATGATAGCCTTAAAAGTTGTTATATTAGCATTTAAAACACAAGCTTGTGTGAAATAACTATCAATTCACCATGATAAAGAAAACTCCTTTGCTTGGTTGTATACTTAGATTTGAAAATCAACCATCGATCATGTTCAAAATTTGCATCGAATGACTAAGAACCCTTTTGACTTTTGTTGACCATCATATTTAGCCTTCAGGACACATCTCCAACCAATAAGTAGTCAACAAAGTGATTATGTAGACCTATTTGAAAATTCAATGCCTTCTAAGTAGGAGGAACACGTGGGTGCATCATGTTGCATCATCATACAACTACCATTGCCTTGCGATAACACATGGATTGTCAATAAACCATTCTCTTCTCAAACACATAGATGACTAATCCTCACCAAGTGATTAAATCCCCACCATTGATTTAGCACTTGTCATGCCCAAAAACATGAAGGCAAAAACACACAAATTTTTTTTGAATTAATCATTTATCATTCCCTAGGTTTGAAATGATTGATAATAGTTCTAGTACAGGTTCTTTACTTTACGTCTTAAGGTTATAAACATGAGAACGATTACATTGATAAGACTTTGAGACTTTTGTTACTAGATTGATATCAATCTTACGTTATGCCATTTAAGAATTAAACATATCAAAAGATCTTAACAGTGTAAGTTACTCTTAATTTTTGACTAAAAGATAAAGGAAACAATCCAACATTTCCTATAGGTTTTAACATATGCTAACGTAATGAAACAGATGATAGTTTCAAGATGAGTTTGTTAAAACCTTAAATGTTTAAAATTTATACTAACTATATTAAGACAGATAACCTAAAACCAACTCACAATTAAACAACATAGTTATCAACTAACTTAATAATTAAAGGATTATATAAGTTTCAACGTAATACTAACTTAAAACTTTACTAAATTAAACTAAGTACACTTTAACAAATTTGAATATCATTTTAAAAACTAACAATTTAAAATTTAAAAACAATATATAAAAAAAAGAACTAACTAAACTAATCATGCTAAAATAAAATAACTTAAAGATTTAAACTAATTAACTAATTACATTTATAAAATAACTAAATTAACTAAATACTAACTAGCTATTCTAACACTAAATTATATTCTAAATTCTAACTAAAATTAAAAAAAAGAACAATTAAATCATACCCTACTAACTAAGCCTACCTATTGACTAGCATCTAACCACTAACCCTCCTGTCCTAAGACCTAACCTACACCCTAGCCTCTAACATCCACTTGACCACAAGTCAAGTGGATGTGACCCCTCCCTACTCCTCTCCCTAGGCCCCACACAATCCCAAACCTGCACATCCAAGAGGAGGTACGCAGGGGAAACTAAGGACTAAGGATTAAGACAAGCAAGCAAAAAAAACTTACTAACAACAAACTCGACCCCACACTTAAACCAACGTCCAAATGAAATGTCATATCATGACATAACACTCTCTCCACTCCACTTTCCATGCAGCCTGAGGTAGTGAAAACGTAGCCCAAGAGGGGCACGTGAACAGAGGTGGCAAGGAAGGGTTAAGGAAATGAAGGTGGTCATTCAAATTTTCCCTTCACAACATTATTGCCACCTTTCCCACAACTGGCCGCTAGGAATGGAGGAGGATGGGGATGGGACAAGGTGGCAGGGTGACATCACCCACCCATCCCATCCACTATGACATGAGACAGACACAAAAAGACCTCTTTAAGGCAAGCTTAAACTGACGTGCAAGGCCAAGGAGGGCAATAAAAACATAAAGTTTTATAGGTGAAGAAAAGATATTCAGAATATTAAAGTTATAAAGGCTTAATAACTTATGCAATGTATTAGATATCATTTATATATATATTGTTTTATTACTAATTTTAAACACTAATAGATTCTTAGAATATTCTCTGTTGCAAACCAAAGATTATCACATTCTCTCATACAAACTCCAGCATCCTGTAGGTGGATTATTTGAAAATTTGTCTACTCTCTCTTGAAACTCAATGTATATTTTTCTTTTGCAATTATATTACCACAATAGGTGTATGCATTTTCTTGTAAATTTCTAATTCGTTATTTCCATGAATTCTCAAATGGCCATGCATTTCAATGAAACCACATTACATGAAATAACCATCTACGTTTTCATTTAACTATCTAATAAAACTGATGGATCAACATAATGACTAAACTAGTCATAAGGCATTTGAAACAATAAGAGAGATCAAAATGATAATGCTCCATTCCTTTTGAAAGGAGTATCAAAATACACAAAGTTATTTCTCTATCATGTTTTCAATTGTAGCTTGGATATCTTGACATAATTCTTCCTACATGTTCTTGCAAATTTATTTTCAACACAATCAACCATGAACTAAATCATTTCACACTTGATAAAGACATCATACATTTACATGGATTAGTAATATCTCTCTCTCTACCGTCCATATGAATAGAGGCATCACCATACATCACAATTTGAATCATGTAAAATTGAACACCATTGTTGCATCTTATCTTTGATACACATTCATATGACAACATAGGATACGAAAATTTTAAGAGAAGTAAATTTACTCAATCACTTATTTTATTATCACCTTGATTCAAGGCTCAGCCGGGAAAGAATCAGGAAGAAAACCCGGCTTCGTTGCCATATATAATAAGGTTTTAAAAAAAATACAATTTACAATAGGATCTCAATCCCAATTTTCAATAATTTTATCAAATTTTCTTCATGATCAAATCAAGGAATATGTAATGTGTTTCTGAATCTCTTTTCAAGAACCATGGAGGAAACCAATAACTGATCAGGTGACAACCAAGCAGAACCAAAAGAACATCAAGCATGTATAATCATACAGGGTTTACACAATAAGATTCACAGTGAATCAAGACTAGGGAGAGGTGGATTCTTCCAACTGGAGAAGTCAAGCACAACACCAATTCAGATGCCCAATCAGGGCCAATAACCAAGAACTTCCGTTCTTCCATTTAAACTTGCCATACTCATACCAGGCTTGTGCTGACGGGTAGGGGCCCATAACACCCTACCCTTTATCCCTCTTCTCATCCTGAGAAGAGACTCTACACAGGTTGGAGTCCAACTAAACAGACCTCTCCCAAAATTGGTCACTTCTGCCCTCTCCTAGGGTGAGTAATACCAAAACACCCATGCAAGGAAACTCAAAATTCCAAACATAAACAAGAAAGGAAAACAACCAAAATAACAAGGTTTACAAAACTTCCCAACATACCCACAACCATACAACAGTAAAACAATAACAAGGTAACAAGAACATGAAACCAATCATAAAAACTGAATAAGGGAAAATGGGAGTTTCCTACCTTCACAAAGAGGTAATGGCAATGAACCAATCTGAGTAGAGTATCCCTCCTTCCTTCAAGCTTCAAGAAATCCTCTCTAAAAATAGAGATTGGGTAACCAAACCACTAAACAAAGGAAGGCCTCTAATAAGCCTCCAACTCAACCACCCCAAAAAGAGAAATAACTATCTCCACCAACTTAGCCACTCTAGAAACTCCTAACACAACCTACACC
Source organism: Cupressus sempervirens (assembly GCA_028749045.1). Lineage (NCBI taxonomy): Eukaryota > Viridiplantae > Streptophyta > Pinopsida > Cupressales > Cupressaceae > Cupressus > Cupressus sempervirens. Next base: position 156,446,702 of record CM053790.1, on the reverse strand, counting down.
ATGGTTAAACCCTAAAAGGAGGTGGGGAAAGACAACTCATGACAACCACTTGCAATTTTTGCACAAAGGCAAAAAGGGACTTTTTGAGTGCCCTCAAAAGTCAAAGCTAGGGGCTTAGGGGTTGGAAAAGACCCCTAACCCATACCCACACCCATAGGTTAGAAAAAAAAAATGTTTTAAAGCATTAGGGAAGAGGTTAGAGTCAAGTAAAAATCTAGAAATAAAATAGGTCCATCTAACAACTCTAACTAGCAAATTAAGTACATAAACATTTTACGAGTGTCAAGCGACACTGAAAGAACACAATTATGAACAATAGGGTTTCCAAATTTTAGCACATGGAGATCAGTTTTGTTCCTCTATAGGGTTCCTCGGCTAAATATCTGCACACTCATTGCACCCATCAGTAGTCCCGTAAAATCACATGTATATAAACGTATATGTATCAAAAAATTTCATAATTTAAAACATACATCAATAAAGTTTCTTCATCCTTTATAATTCTTAACCATTTGAAATATCTTAAATCACATCTCAATCCTACATCTATTGATTTCGTCAACATACATATACATGAACATTAAATGACAATCATCAAATATATCTGGAAATAACATCACACAACATGAAATAATAAAATATATGCCAAGCATCGGATAATGTCTCGACATCTCGAGTCATGAATAACAAAATAAGGGTAATGTATCACTATGCCACGATGGGTCAGGGCGAGGCCTCACAGCACTCATGCATTATATTTCCTTTAAGTGGTAACACATTTACCTTGGCATGAGTGGGACACATGGAAGCATCACGCTTCATGTAATGGGAGAGCCAATCTTCATTGAAGCAACACAAATCATTAGATTATCCCCTCTAAAAAGAGAGTATGAGTACTTCATGACTAAGCTTGTTGACATAGTCTACATGGTCCAATCATTAATCAAGTCCCAGTTGACTCATCAGGTCCCATTGGAAACCCATACTAGAGACTAAGACACATGTCATAACCTCACTTCTTGATCATAACCATTGTCAGATTTCAAGAAGCCACGACATTATTGATTCATAAGGAAAAAACCTACCATGTTATAGAAATAAAAAGATGTCACTAGATCCACGTGGCATCATCTTATTTTCTCTATCATTCAGCTCATAGAACTGCTTCATTTTCACTAGCTGACATGATCACATGTGGACCAATTAGAGAGCAACCATTCCTTGCTAGAGTTGGTCCCACTAAAGACTTTAGACCTGAGGTTGACTCCATGTGTCAACATCAGAGAGTAGTTGTTGACACAAAATTATGCACCTTTCTTGAGGTATGACCCTCAAGCAACCTTGTGTAACATAGACATAGCCTCTAAGTGTGGGACTTGCACTCTGAGGCTGAATCTTCAAAGAAGGTTGGCTTCCTTACTATCATGGTGCACCTAAAGTACCACTCGAGAGGAAAAGGGAGAAAGAGAATAGAAAGTAAAATTTTGAAAGGGAAAGGGGTTGATGTGCCAATATATAATTGTGGTTACAATATCTACCTATGACTGCAAAAAACATCAATGAAAACTTAAAATACACAAATCATAACTCTATTCTACTGCCCAAGGGACCACATGCAGGTTTAGAGTTGATTGAAGTGTTGAAAGGAAAGATATTTCACTATGCAACAACTGCTAGTAGACAACATGACATATGAATCAAGAAAAATAGAGAAGAAACACTAGCTACAAGACAATAAACATGCACAAGTTAATGAATGGAAATTAACTTATGCATGTTTGTTGTCTTGTAGCTAGTGTTTCTTTCATGTTTTTCTTGATTCATATGTTGTGTTAAGTCTACTAGTAGTTGCTACATAGTGAAATATATTTCCTTTCAGCACTTCAATCAACTCCAAACCTACATGTGGTCTCTTGGGAAGTAGAATAGAGCTAAGATTAGTGTATGTTGGTTTTTTATTGCTGTTTTTTGTAGTCATAGGTGGAGATTTTAACCACAATTTTATCTTGGTGCATCATCCCCCTTTCCCTTTCATCATTTTACTTTATGTTCTCTTTCTCCCTTTTCCTCTCAAGTTGTAGTTTAGGTGCATCCTAGTAGTAAGGAAGCCAACCTTCTCTAGATATTCAACCTCAGAGTGCAAGTCCCACACATGTAGGTTGCTTCCATGTTACACAAGGTTGCTTGAGGGTCATACCTCAAGCTTGGGTGTAGAATTTTTTAGCTTCCTTACTATCAGGGTGCACCTAAATTGCAGCTTGAGAAGAAAAGGGAGAAAGATAATAGAAAGTAAAATGTTGAAAAAGAAAAAGGGGTGATGCACCAAGATAGAATTGTGGTCAACCTTCTCCATAGATTCAACCTTAGACCATAGATCCCACACTTGGAGGTTGTTTACATATTACACAAGGTCGCTTGAGGTTCATACCTCAAGCAAGGGTGCAGACTTTTGTGTCAACAATAACCATTTTCATGTGCTTAAAATGGAGAGCTCCATAAAATATTTAAAAGGAAGCTTCAGCATTTGATTAAAAGAGAAGGACCAAGGGTGAAAAAAATAATTAATTCCTAGGACATGGAAATTGAGATGCCCTTTTACATAGAAACAACTCTTACTTAAGTGATTTGAAAACATAGGAATATTAAAATAAAATGGTTATGAGTTTAGACTTAAATTGATAACACCTAGATGCTAAAACATAACATACAGAAAAGAGACCCCCCCAAGTGAAACAAAAGGAAATGAAGAAATAGAAATACTTAGGGAGTTTTTAGTTTTGCCTAGGGTTTTCTCCTTAAACCCTTTTACAACTAGGGTTTTTCCTAAAAGGGGCATCCATAGAGCCTAAAAAGATTAGAAAAAACCCTACTAGTAATAAAAGGAAAACAAATTTGGAGAAACATACCAACAACTTGAACCCAAGCACCTCAATTTGCATCTATGTTAGCAAAAGTTGTCTCCTACTAAGAGCACCTACAACTTTGTTAGACTTCCCAATCCTGTGTTCAAAACAAAGGTGTAACTCTACAAAAACTCAATCCATTTCAAATGTCTTCGGTTCAATTTTCCTTGACTATTCAAATATTATAGAGCTTGATGATCAATATATAAAACAAACTCCTTAAGAAGAAGATAGTTCATCTACTTCTTCAATGTCTAAACCATAACATAAAACTCCTAATCATAAAAAAAATATTTTCTTTTGACATCATTCAACTTTTTACTAAAATAATGAACAAGTCCACCTTCTTGGCTCAAAATAGCTCCTAATGGAGTACCACTAGCATCACAGTCTACTTGAAACATCTTATTAAAATATACAAGTGCTAAAATAGGTTGTTTTGTAACTTTCTATTTGAAAAGATTAAAACTCTTATCTGTTCTTATAGTCCACTTAATTTTTTTCCTATCCCCTCTCATCATTTCAGCCAAGGGTCCATAAATACTACTAAAATCTCTAATAAACTTTTTGTAAAAGCTAGCAAAACCATGAAAAATTCTCACCTTTGTTACACTCCTTAAATTGGTTCATTCAATGATAGACTTCACTTTCTCATGGTCTATTTTTAGACCTTTGGTTGAAACTACAAATCCTAGGTACACGAACTCCTTCGCAAAACTACACTTTTCAAATTAATTAACAACTTTTATTCCCTCAACTTCTCAAACACCTTAAAAATATGAATTGTATGCTCCTCTAATGTCTCACTATAGATCAAAATTCATTCAGGTAAATAATAAACCTACCCAAAAATTCATGTAGTGCCTCATTCATGAGCTGCATGAAACTATTATGTGCATTGGTTAGCGCAAAAGGCCTATTTAACCACCCATACAATAATTCCCTTGTCTTGAAGGCAGTCTTCAATTCATCTCCTTCTCTGATATGAATTAGATGGTATGACTCTTAAGATCTATCTTTGTAAAATATACATCTTTGCTTAAGAAATCCATTATATCATCCATCCTTGGAAATCTATACTTGATTATGATCTTGTTGATAGCCTAAGAATTTGTATACATCCTTCATTCTTCATTATTCTTTGGTGCTAGTACTACTAGTAAAACACATGGACTTGGACTCTCACAAATCAACATCTTCTACAATAACTCATATACTTGTTTGTTCAATTCTTTTATTTTTGTTGGTGTCATTCTATATGCTATCTTGTTTATCAAACTAGCTCCTAAAATCAAGTACATCTGATGGTTGATCTTCATCACTTGTGGAAATCCATTAGGCACATTATTAGATACAATATCTAGAAATTTTTCCAACAAATATACAAATTCTACATGTACCTCTTCTACTTCTTATTTACCATCTTTTGGAATTACAAAAAAATACATATGCTCATGCCTCATACCCTGTAGAAGCTTCTTTCCATCAACAAAACATACTCTAGTAGCACTTCATACCTTATCTTTTTTGTCCTTCATTGGCTTGAGCTAATGTTTCACTCCATCTTTTGTTAGAGTGTAGGTATTTGCATGACCATCGTGCACAACATGCCCATCAAACTCCATGGCCTACCTAGCAACATATGACATATGTCCATGGGTATGATATCACATAACACCTCATCCTAGTAGCTTCCAATCTTGAACTACACTAAGAATTCTTCATTGACCATGATACACCCAAGCAATGTGGTATGGACATAGGTTTTTCTGCCTTTTGAGCTTCAACTTAGTGAGCATATTTTTTGACACCAAATTTGTTAGATAATTTTAATATTTCATATCATTCACTCAGTAACCATATTTAGTATCAAAATATAAATGGATATAAACTTTTCAATGAACTATCAACTTAATATGTACCAAGTATTAGAGTTATCTTTCATCTTATACCGAGTTGTAGCAATACATGAAATAAACTTACAACATCATAAATATTCACACAAATTGACAAAACTATTTATGTGAAAACCTTGTAAAGGGAAAAATCACCTGGGAACCAGTGACCCAAAATTTTCACTCTTCTAAAGTGATCTTTGTTAGGAGCTAACCTTGTTAAAGGATACATACACATTGTTAATGTAACCTTGTTGGAGGATTTTCATCAAATATCATCTAGACCTTGTTCATTCTTTGACAATTCTAAAGAATAGCCTACTCCAAAAGGACATACAAACACTCAATAGAATGTTACCAAATAGGATTTCAAAAGATTGTTAGGTCAACTCGGTTAAGATATTTTTTGCTAAAATGATGAGAGAGTAACAGTGAAATGATATGTTAGGTTTAGCACTACCTTGCTTGTCTATATCTCTATACCACTCAATATCTTACTTTTGGTCCCTTTTTGGTTGATTCACACTCTTAGCATGTCAACTTATCACTTCCTTCACTTTATCTTCACAATGATGTTTTTCTCAGTTCACCCTATTTCCTTCACCAACTCAATTGGTAACAATCAACTCAATCAGAAACAATAAACATTGTGTTCATCCTTTAAATAGAAAAATGGTTTCATTCCACTATAATCTTCTACACTTTTCCACTTAATCACAATCATTAGATCTTCATCAGGTTCATGTACATTGATCCTAGATACTCAAAAAAAATATTTACCCCTTGAACTTTGTGCTCTGTTTTCAATTGTTAAATTCCCTTCATCAAATCTTCTTTGAATTTCTCCAACCATTGATCTCATAACAGCATTCATCCTTATCTTTGAAACTTCTCAAACAATCTTTATTTTCTTCAAATATTGGCCTCAAATTAAATCTTTTCTTAAACGATTCTTCATTTTCATGCTCGGTTAACATTACATCTTGTTCGGTCAACACTACACTTGATTAACACTAAAATTGCTCAATTGACACTACACTTGCTTCATTTCTTCTTCAGATGCATGATGACAATTGTAGTAGCTTGATTAATATTATATTCCTTCATTCACTGACCAAACTAAATTTCTTATACATGATTTCAATACTTCATCAAATAATGTAAAACAATCAAACCAACATTATACTGCCAGATTCTAGCTCATTGAAGTGTCCATTGAATATCATACACTTATCAACACTTACATCATCATTCTTTCCTGAAATCCTCTTCATCAATCAAATGATATGGCACTCTACTGAATTAGCATAATGTCTAATTAACCAAGGCTTGAAATCAATGACAACATAACAACTAATATGACTCTTTCACATACATTAATAACATCATTAGTTGGGGCTAACAATCTCTCCCTTTGGCATTGATAGAAACACAAAAACACATAAGATATTACATCACATTATGAAACATCAAATTCCATCACATTTTTAGCTCTCTAATTTCATTCAGGTTCTCTATAATAGGTTCAACATCAGGTTCTTCAGCTCCATTTCAGTATCCACTTTGGCATCTTCTCCCCCTTTGGGTGCACTCATGTTCAACAGTATCTTCAATCAACTATGAAATTGATCCCTCTTAGGATATCATTGTCAATATTTTTGACTCTCCCTTTGACAACAATTTTGCAATCACTCTCATTTCATAATCATGCTTCCATTCACACCCAAACACTTGCAATCACTCCCTCTTTGACAAAAATGCCAAAGGTAACTATAACTTTCAAACAGAAACATGTAAAACTTTATAGTGATACTTTGTACCTTCCACATACAAATTTCATCAGCTTCATTACAATCACTTTTACACCTTTAGGAAACATTCCCTAAAGGGTGAATTCTTGCATCAACTCCACAAAGATATTCTGATAATCCATGAATTGATGCAACATGCATCTTCTTATAATGAATCTTGGATAGGGCAAGGACCCCTAACTTATCTCTCAAATACTCAAAAGCATCCTTAGGCAATGGTTTGGTGAATATATCTGCAATTGTCTCCTTGAACTTTACATATTCCAGTCTTACTTGTTTATCTTGAACTTGCTCCCTCAAGTAATGATACTTGATAGACATGTGCTTATTTTTTGCAAGCATCACATGATCCTTTGATATGTTAATAGGACTTGTGTTTTCACTATTGATAGTAATTATTCTTTCTCCTAAAAAGAAAGCTCCACCACTAGTATTCTTTATGTTATCAATCTTTCATGCCAAATCAACATCAGTATAAACTCTAAGCTCAAAATCATCTTCATTGTACCATAGTCCATAGTCTTCTATTCCTTTTAGGTATCTAAATATTCTCATAACTATAGTCATATGTGTCTCCTTAGGATTAGATGAGAATATTGCAACTATTCCAACTGCATGTGCAATATGTTCTTTGTACAACATATTGTGACTTCACAATCATTGATTTGTATTGTGTTGCATTCACTTCACTGGTCTTAAGCCATCCATACCAAATGTCTTCAATATCTCCTTTATGTACTTAGATTGGGTCGCATATATACCACCTTGTGTTTGATGAACTTGTAAACCAAAGAAAATTTTGATCTCACCAAACATAGACATCTCAAATTCTTTGCTCATTTGATTAGTGAATGATTTTTTCAAAAAAATTATAACCACCAAATATTATATCATCAACAAATATTTCAACTATTAGGACCTTGTTTTCAGCTTCACTTCTCAAGTAGAAGTTACTATTTTCACTTGTTCTACAAATTCAATCTTGATCATTTATGAATGCAACCTTTCATACCATGCTCTTGGTGGTTGCTTCAATCCATACAATACTCTAGACATTTTCCATAGTAGGTGCTTCTGATTTGGCTCCAAAAATCCTTAATGTTGTTTAATATAGAACTCTTCTTCTAGTACTCCATTTAGAAATGCAAACTTAACATCTATTTGATAGAAATTGAATCTCATGTAAGTTTCATAAGCCAATAGTGTTCTAACTCCTTCCAATCTAGTTACAAGTGCAAAGGCATCACCATAATCAATACCTTCTTCTTGGGCATCACCTTTACAAACTAATCTGGATTTGTTCCTCACAACTTCACCTTTCTCATTCAACGTGTTCCTGAATATCCACTTGGTTGCAATTACATTCTTGTATTTTGGTCTCGATAAAAGTATTAATGTACTATTCTTCTCAATTTGATCTATTTCTTCATTCATACCATTGATCTAAACATCATTATCAAGTGTTTTTTTCATAGTTCTTGGTTCAAATTCAAAAATCAAACATGTATTGTCCTTCACCGTACTCCTTGTCATAATTCCATCACTCTTGTCTCTGATTATTTGATCCTATGAATGATTCCTTATCACATACTTTGCTAATACAAGTTGAGCATGTGATCTCCAGCATTATCTTTTATTAGCTGGGGATCAACATTCTACTTGGATTGTTCTGTCTATGACTTGGGTAATGTAGGTTGTTGCTCAATATCTTTTTTTTGTTGCTCGATGTACCATTGTAATGTCTTATTTTAGTGTTCGAGTATAGTAGCAGATGCATTTCAGAGACATTCACAAACTTGTTGTAATCCTTAGGTTCTTTATTGCTCTCCTCATCATTCTTATCTACAAACTCATCATTATAAAATTTTCACTTCCAATCATTATGTTAGTCACTTTTTTTAAACATGTGTAAGCCTTGCTCCTAGTAGAGTAACCTATGAATATACCCTCATCACCTTTTGAATCAAACTTCTCGCCCTTGCATCTTTATGAATATAACACCTGCTTCCAAATATTTTGAAATAACTTACATTTTGTGTATGACCATACCAGAGTTCATATGGTGTCTTGTTTGTTCCTTTCTTCAACTAAACTTGATTGAGGGTGTAAATAGTAGTAATTACAGCCTCTCTCCAAAATATTTATGCAACTCCTTTCTCAATTAGTAGTTGTTGTAGGTGTTGGTCTAATTTTTTACATAGTAACTTGTCTTAAAAATCATGGTAAAAAAAAATTAGATGTCAGTCCTTTTATTTGATCCTAGGGTTCTAGGTTTTGGGTCTTGTATTTTTTATATCTTTTAAAATTTGTGTAAAACCCTAGGTCTTGCCCTTTTAAATTTATCTGGGTGCAAAGTCTTTTAAAAGTGGTCAAATATTCTTTTCTCGCCTGCTTCGAGGTCATTAAAGGTCCTATCCCGCTTTTGGATCTTGTTTGGATCAACAGATGTCGCATGCTCGCTATAAAAAGTTGTGATGCTATTTACTATAGTGATGTAGCAACCATCGAAAAACTCTATCATGGTATTGAAAATGTGGTTTGGCATCGAAAGAATGTATCAATTTGAAAACATTATGGTCATGTGCTCCATCCTAGGGTTGTCAGTATTAGAAAGAACACATGTGAAACAATTCACAAGTGGTCTCACCAGAACCTAAGATATTCTAGCGAGTTGCTATATTGCGATTGGAAAATCATCAATTTTCTCAGTAGTGACATAGCGAGTGCTTAAAATATAAAGAAAGCGGCTAGATTTTTCAAATGTTGATGTGACCGTGGTATTCCCATGTAGTTTCATAAATATGCACAACCATCTTCTCTAACAACAATATTAATTGGTGAAGTTTCAATTACTGTGTTACATGTTCTCCGTCACCAGAATTCATTATCTACTGGAGGTCGCTACTTCGCAACTGGAAAATCATCAATTTTCCCAATAGCAACATGGTGAGTGCTTGGATATTACAAAAGATGGTGTTCTCTTAAAATGGGTAGTGATTTTGGGATCCCGAGGAATATATCTTATAAAATTTGCTTCTGTTTCCATGACAGTCATATCAGCCATGGTTATTCTATATTTAATTTTCTTGGTACCAATTTTTTGATGAGTTGCCAAAAGCTGCTATGTTGCTACCTAAAAGTAAGTGATTTTTTCTAGTAGCAAAGTAGTGACCAAACTGGAAAAAAAAAAAAAGACATGGAAAAACCAAGGGGGAGTGATGTCACTAGGAATTAGAATAATATATATATGCCAACATGATTAAGCCAGCTCAGCCTCAGAAGTAACTTGGACCCACGCCCTATGCATAAAACATGTGAAGGATCCTGATCATCAAATCAAGCATGGATCAACAATACTCGCTATCTTGCTATGGAAAGATGTGCACTTTTTATGTATAGCAAGGTAGCGAGTAATTAGGGTCCCACCACAGCTTAAAAGATTAATGCAATTTCCATGCCCTCAGATCAAACTCCAATCTATGGCCATCGCTATCTTGCTATGAAGAGTTGCATGAAGATTATGTATAGCGAGTTACCAAATGAGGGACCCACCATATTTCTCATAAGATTCATATCAAATATCTGCCACACAATCAAAGTAGCATCAATGGTCATCACTATCTCACTATAGCAAGGTGCTTGAAAGTTATGCATAGTGATGTAGCGACTTGATGAATCATGTCCCCAGTCATCAGTCGGCCCAGACTGAAATGCCAACATTGAAGGAAAGGTACAAATGGAAGCTTTTTATTGGTTTGACTGCTAGCATGTTAGGGAGAAAGGTGAGTCAGTCCAGTTTTCTTTCCTAGATCGTAGGATTTTTCGAGGATCAACAACGCAAATTCAAAAAGGAAATATCATGCCACCCTGTTTTTCAATTATGTGCATTTATGATGAATGAAATCTTTGCGTGCGAGAAAAATAGAGTATAATACAGGGAATTTTACCATTTCAAATTTTGTGCAAACAAATATTTCACATTTTTTGAGCACTAGAGCCTACTAATGATATTGTGATAAGCCTAACAAAGATGTGAAGCAATCCTCCCTGTTCATGAGCTATCAAAGAGGTTTGAAGAAGAAGAATATGGGAAAATTAGGTAAGTACTCATATTATAACCTTTTTAGCCTTCCAGCCCTCATAAATTATAGTCAAGATGCCTCCTAAGAAAACATTTTCTGGGCAAGTAAATTATATGGATAGGAATGTTCATGATAATCTGCTAGAATTACTCCCAGAATCAACTATTGAACCTGCACAATAAGAAGTTAATTTCCTTATAACCTAGGCTTAAGATTGTTGATGGCCTATATGATAAAGGGAATTGGGTTAGGGATGCAATAACTATGCAAACTGGTCTTGTTTTGTTCAAAAAATGGTTTTTAGAAAGGAATTTGTTTGCCCCTCATGCTAATGTTTGGAATTTTTAATTGGTAAAGCTAGTAGTTCCAAGTGTTTTCATGGATTACAATTTGCTCGAAACCATTGCCAAGAATTGTGACCAAGCCATTAGGGTGGTGAGAAGAACTAATGGTGTGCCTCTAATCTCAATTAGTCCTGAGGAAATTAGGGAGGTTTTTCACCTAGAGCCATTGTCAAATTATCATGTGCCAATTAATCTGTCAAAACTAGAAAATGAGTACAAGGAAAACAAGGATGTGATTAGGGGAGGTGCACTAAGGACACATATTGGCACAATAGGAACTTTTCTAGTAATCACTACAGTCTCTAGGGAACCTTTTAGAAGAGTCTTTTCACTTCTCGGGCTGTAGAGATATACAGGACTCTGTGTTGTGTTTTTGGTGAAGACGAGTAGGACTTCATGCCCATTGGCCTTATGTATATGATGGTTCAAATTGTCTCTTTTGGTGTAGATGTTATCTTTGATTTTGCTTCCCTTTTGGCTGAAGAAATCCATGTTGGTTTGGTTGGAATTGCCAAAGGGAAAGTGGAGAAGACCTTTGGGCACTATTCTTTGTTGATGCACATGTTCTTGTATAAAGGGGTGGAATATTTTGGTAAAGAGATGGAATTGAACAAAGAGGAGAATGGGGAAGCACTACCAGTCCAATTATGGAGTACAGATATGACATGGGATGCTGATAATGCTAGTTTTGTTAGATTTGATAGGTATTTTGGCTCTAAGTTGAGATGCCTCATATTAAGTGACAATCCCAAAATCCCCAAGGCACTAATGAATCTCATTAGGCCTATGGATAACCCCCATAATTTGAAAGTTTCACATAATTGGGGAGATATTATTCCTTACTTTATTTCTACTATTTTTAGAATTTATGGTTTTAGGGGGAGCCCTCGTGTTTTGCCCTACCAAGTACCTTTAAAGGTAGGAATGGTTGAAGTTTTGTGGCAATTAGGAGTGGAGGAGATGTTTCTTTTGAAAAGGTCACTGGGTCTATTTTTCCTACTTGCACTATGGCACACTAGTTTGTGATTACCAAAGGGGGTTGGCTCTTTTTGCATAAAATTTTGGATCAGTATAAAATGGTTGTCTCCCATCCCCGTTTTTGTGATTCTGAGAGATTCTTTAATCGGACCTTAAGACATAGCATTAAATTGGGATAGGTCAAACATGATTCATATTATCCAAAAAATGTTATAAGGAATGAGTTCTCTTTGCAGGAACAGGAAACTAAAAAGGAAAAATGGAGAGTTTATTCCCAAGTTTTAGAATTTATTCATTGTTTTGATCAGAAATATGGTCCTCTAGATAATGCTAATACAGAGGTTGATAAAGTAAATAAGCTCATGAATACCTTCCCTAAAATAATGGAAGCTATGAATGAAAAGAAATAAATTTTTATTGATTCTTACACTAATAAGGCTAGAGAGGTCATGAGGAGGTTGTCTTTCACTCCTAATATAAGAGCTGGTCAAATAATTGTTCAAAAGAAACTAGATTATACTGTGATTTAGAATAAAAGGCCTCTTGTGGATAAAGGCAAACAAATAATGGGATCCACCAGTGTAGTCCAAGAGGAGAGACCTGATCAACCTTCTCCCAAGAGGTAGAAGGTAATGCAAGAAAAGAGCCCTCAAGTTGAGGAATATTTTCCCACTCAATCCCCTTTGAGGATTGGAGAAGAGCAGCTCATTGGTGAGAAAATTGAGTAGATTGGATCACAAGGAGGCATTTTTATTACTCAGGCAGAGTTAGATGAGGGTAACCCTCAAGAAACTCCTCCAGCAAGTTTGGATCTAACAATAGTTGACTATAGAGGTAGGGAATTGGACCCTATATTAGAATAGGCAAGTCATCAATTTTTGGCTAATGATAGTTTTGTAAAGTCTAGGACTTTCCAGCAATTTGCATGGAGGGCGAACATGAATAAATTTGAACATAGATGTAAAAGGTTGAAAACAAAGCATCTAGAGATGGATGAGGTCTCCATTGATAACCAAAAAGAAGAAGAAATGATAAGAGAATTTCAGAATATAAGCCCTGAAGAGGGAAGACAAATGGTGAAGGCATCTAGCATTTTGTTGTTACCAAATTGGGACATTATTGATGCCTTAGTTTTCAATTCTATTTCAAATAAATTGAATTTACAAGATCAAAATAAAAAGGACTTCCAAGGTACTACATTTTTTGAAGATCGAGCTACTCTAGTCATGTGGTCATTAAGGAGAGGGTCTAGGGCTGTTTCATCATAGCTAGATGAATCTAGGCTAACAGAAAACATCATTGTGAGGAGTATGGCTGAAACTTCTCATGTACAGCCAACACAATGGAATGTGGATTCTTCCAATTTGTTTTGGCCACTACTAAGAAGGAAGAATAGGCCATGTTTGAATTACAGAGAAAATATGAAACAATTCTAGAGGCCTACAATAAAGAGGTTAAAAAGAGGATTGAGCTTGAAAACAAGCTAATGGGGAGGTCAATAGCACCAAGAATAACATGCCCTCACCCCCCAGTTGAGCCCTTCAAATCCACCCCCCTCATAGAAATACTAGATACACCCCAAAGGCCAGAATACTACACAGCACAAGACTTTGAAGAAGAAAAAGTCAAGTTGTGGGCATTACATGTGGAGTTGGAGGCAAAATATGAAGATGAATTAAGAAAAGCTCTCACATACTTGGGGGAAAAAATTGAATGGCCACTAGTCTATGATCAGTTGGCCAGGGTGATCAGTATCTAGGAGGAATTGAAAGCCATTGATGAGGCTTTGAAGCCTATTATGAATAAGTGGGTAAGAAGGAAGAAAGAAATGACATTTTTATGTTACTCTGTCATAAAAACTTCTTATGATCAGATTGAGAAGCCCTTTGATATTGTTTATGATCCTTCTAATTTTGACAATAGGAGGATTCATTTACAAAAAATAATAGTAGGCTATTTGAACAAGTACAAGAGCCAAAAGCTTAGTTTGTTTCCTCATGCCCTAGATAGGAAAAATAATTTGAAAAATAAAGATGAATGGGCAAAAGAACTTGATGATATATTTTGTTTAAGGATAAATACAATTATAAATGAAACAAGGCATGCATGGTGGGCTACCACAACTAAAGAGATAGTGAAAGCCCAAATATTCTTTGATTCTTTAAAAGAAGAATTTATTGATATTAACAGGGAGGCAAAATATGTTATCAAAAGGCAACAAGATATTCTGCAATTCGATTGGTCGGATGATGCATTGTTTGACAAATGGATGGCAAAAATTACTCCTGGTGAACAATTTGAGGAAGTTGAAACTGATAGTGATGAGGTGTAGGATGATGAGATCCAAATCATTGACATTGTTAGTACATAAGGCCAATAGAAAGAAGAAGACAAGAATGTCCAGCTAGCTCCAGTTACAGCTATAGAAGCCCAGGATGTGAACGTGACAGAGAAACAATCAAGGATAAAAGTAATGTTGTCTGTCCAAGGTGAAAATATTGAAAATCCAAAGGTAAAAGTTGATATAGAAACACCATAAGACTCATCATTGGCCAGCCTGAGGGCAGCGTATTCAGAGGATCCAGAATAGTGGTGGCGAATAAAAAGCCAGTAACTTGTTTTGATGTAATAGAAATGGGCCTACCTAAAATACATTTTGTTGAGTTAACTTTCTATTATATTGAGTTTTTTTTTATTTGGACACTTGTCAAGTTTTCCACACTTGAAGCTTGTTGCATCTCACATATTTAAGTGAGATCCCAGGGCTGGAAGAAGGGTTTGATTTCTAATGTGTTTAGTCATACTTAGTTTTATTTTTGTCCAAGTAATTTGAACAAGTTTTATGATGTATTTTCTCTGTAACTTTATGGTAATACATTAATACAGAATGATCTCTGTATTTTTTCCTATGGTCATTCTGAGTTTACTACAAAATGTATACAATTTTTGAAGAAAATGAATTCAAATTATGAGTTGTCCTCATATTAGTTCTTTCTTAATTCTGTCTCCTTTTGGTTACTTAGTTATCTTGATGTTGTATGAGTAAAAACTTGTGCAATTGAATGCAATCCTTTAGGTTGTATATCTTTTCATCACTGCTATTAGTTCAATGAATTAAGTAAGAGCTTTGATGAATTTGATAAGGTTGTTGTAGTAATGGGAAGGATGTTTTGAATGATGGATTCCAGTAAGAATTGTTGATAGTATTTGTTGTAAGGAACCAAATTAGATTTATAGATTTGTAGTAGACTTTGAGCCCTACTGGATTAGGCATTGGTCAAGGTGATTCAGCTGAAAGAGAAATAGATCATAAATGGGTATCAAATGCAAAATTACAATCAATTTTACTTTTATTTCTTGAAGATCTTCAAAGCTGGTCAATACTTGTTTGCATGAAATATTCTACCCTTAGTTAGCCACTGTTGCAAAGAATACTTGTAGATCTACAGAAGACTTTATGACCAAATCTGTTATATGGGATGTATTTTGTTTAAAATTTCACAATTAGCTGTGTGTTTATGGATTGAGGATGAGAATCATAATGAAACTAAGATAGTTTTCATACAACAACAGTCAGATTGAATCATCCCTTAGGTATACCCACCTTGGTTTTGTAGAGCCTAAAGAGAAGAAAACCATTCTTGGTTTTGTTAATGTTGGATCCAAATGGTTTGTATGTGTAATTAAAAATAGGAAATGGCTAATCCTTAGGTTGCATAAGTATTATCATTTTGGTATTGAGTCTCTCTATTGCTCAGTAGTTTTTTAAAGCTCCAACAGTAGGAGCATCAACACATGCAAGGATCCCTATAGAAGATAAAATATGGATCAAAGGCAAAGAAGTGTATCAAATGGTCAATTGGCATGTTTTGAAGCAAATTGTGGCCTTAAGAGGCTTTGAAAATGTTAAAATTTTAATGAATCCTAAAGGGCCTATTAAGGACCTTAGGATCTCTAATGGTGAATTAAGGGTAGAAAGGACATGTGCACTAAAATAGGTCTAACAAGTCCTAGGAAGGTCTTGGATTGGTTAACATGGTCTAGAGGACCTAATAGGAAAGTTTGCAAAGTTAACTAGTTGTTTTATTCAATAATTTATAAGTTGGAAAATTTAAATCTTTAAATCCTAACAGTTAGTGCATTTTTGGAGGGAAAGTATTTCTAAAGATTTTTAAGCCTAACTAAGCATGGAAACCAATTCCAATCGGTTGGGGTAGTTTCTAGGAAGGGATTTAAGTTGATTTGGAGGCATTGTATAATAGGCAACACTTGGAATTGATCATTTTGTACAGACTGTGTGAAGGAAACCAATAAAATCTTCATTTTCAAGAATTTGAGGCATGGTGAATTTACTTTCATTGATTTTATTATAGCCTTGAGATCTCTTAATCTTACCTACATGTTATTTGATCAATTCCCAATACATTCAGGCTTGTAAAGTTCATTTTTGTCTAGTTTGTTATTGCTATTTTGAAGGATTTCATTGTTTTATTGACAAGTTTAAGTTTCTAGTTAACATGTTGATCATTTTATGGATGTAGGAGTCTAATTCTCATGGAATGATCTTGTAAATATATGCACAAATCATGTCTAACAATATTTTGATAGGAAAGTGTAAGGATAGGTGATCACCACTGAAGTTTGTGGATTAAAAGACATTAAATTCTTGGCTAAGGAGCAACAATAGAAGTTCTAGCCATTGGATGTCATTTTTTAATGATTGAATTTGATTGAGTATGTTGTGAACAAGATGAATCCACCCTTGTTTGACCCTAGAAGTTTGGGGATGAAATTTAACTAGAAAGCCCTAATTTGAGAGGGTTTTAGAAAGCAATTTGGGGCTTTTGCTATTGTAAAAATTGTGAGTCCAATTCCTCTTGGATTTGTGACATTCATGACCTAAGAAGAGACTATCTAGAGAGTGGAGTCTTGGGAGTACGAATAACTTATAGTTCCTTTGTTAAATTACCCTCTTTTTATGCATTTTAGAACAATGATATAGTGATAGTAGGGTTTGGTCCAAAGGAGCCCTAGGTATCCTTTTGATATGTTGTAATATTGAAAAATGAGTATCTAAAAAACTATAGAGTTAGACTTGGTCTTTGGGAAATTTGAGAGGAAACCAAAATTCTTTATTGTTGGAGGCCTAATAGGGGCAACTAGGCCTAGAAGGTAGTTCAAAGAGATTAGAAGGGTTAGAGAGTTGAGAATAGTTTGAAACCCTAAGAATCCTTAAATCCAAGCTAATACCATCAAAATATATCAAACCTATCACTTGGAACCTTGGTGGGGAGTTCTTGTTAGGTTTTGAAGACATTGAAGTACTTGAGGCCTTGGGAAACACTAGTTAACCTTCACAAATTTATAAGCTTATAATTGAGTCATTCATCCACCACCCTTACCTCTACATCAAGTGGTATCAGAGCATCAGAGACAATCCTTTGGAAGTCAGGAAAGTGATCTTAAGAACTTTGATATTTTGGATCCTTAGATAGCCCTTAGAGTTGAAGTATCCTTTGAGGAGAAGCACTTGAGTTGATCCAACTTGTCAAGGAGATTAGGAACCATGTCTAAAGGGGAAGGAGATTTTCCCACAAGGATGAAAAATGTGGAGTTAGCAAGGATAATCAAAGAACAATTTTCAAAATAACATGAAGTTGAAGGCAACATTTGAACAAATAGATAAGGAGAGCCATGAGAAGAATAAGACACTAGAGATTATGATGGAAAGAATCTTGGCATTAGAGAAAAGAGATAAAAGAAGAAGACAAGATGAGGAAGTAGAAATGGAAGGAGAAGAGGAAGAACAATTACATCCTGAAGACATAAGGATAGCTAAGTTTTTAAAAGTTATAAAGAGTGGAGGTACAAGGGCAAGAGAAAATTTACCTACATATGGAGGAAAGATGGATGATGAAGAATTGATAGATTAGTTCAATGCCATGGAGAAGCTCTTTAAATGTGAGGATGTTGAAGAGGGATAGAAGTTGAAGATAGAAAATTCAAAGTTGAAGGGGTACCCTCTATTATGGTGGGGTTGTGTTTAAGCAAAGAGATGGAAAAATAGGAAGCCAAGAATCACATCTTGGTACACTATTATGGATAAGATGAAGGAAAAAAGTCTACCTAATGATTATAGCGTACAGTTATACAAGAATTTGAAAAGTCTTAAGCAAAAAGATATGGATGTACAATGGTACACTGAAGAGTTTCATAAATTGGACATTAGGGTGAGTCATGATGAAGATATTGAAGAGATTATTGCAAAGTACTTAGAGGGACTTAGGTTCAATATCCAAGATGAACTTGGTCTTGCTACCCCTATATTAGTTGAATAGTTTTATAAATTGGCCATTAAGGTTGAGGAAAATATCAAGAAGGCGAGAAAGACAAAGCAACACAAGAGGAGGTTTTTCAATGAGAGGAAGAGGTGGTAGAGGTACTATTGATTCACATAACAACAATGATAAAGACAAGGACAAACCATACACATCAGAGATAAGAGGGGGCTATAGAAAAGGATATAAGGGAGGAAGATGTGAAGGAAGAGATGATGGAGTGTTCATAGGGAGATGTTTCAATTGTAATGAAGTGGACCATCAGTCATATAGGTGTCCTAAATGGATTGAGCACAAGGGCAGAGATAAGAGAGTCACTTTAACCCAAGAAGAACCAAAAGAGGAGGAGTCTAGAAACATATTGGTTTTACCTGAAGAGGGAGAATTTTTGCTAATGGAAAGAGGAAAATCACACAATCTGAGCATCTTTAGATCCACTTGTTTGAATCAAGGTAAAGTATGTCAGTTCATTATAGACTCAGAAGAAAGTCACAATGTAGTGTCTCATGAAGTTGTTAGGAAGTTGAATCTACAAAATTTTCCACATCCTCAACCATATTATGCTACTCAGGTGAATATGAATCAGCATATGCTTGTTATTGATCAAGTCATGATTGAGTTCTCAGTTGGAAAGTATAGGGATAAGGTATGGTGTGATTTTCTCAATATGAGTTGTGGACATTTGATTAGCTCATGTAGGAGTACGTATGTTGGTCTTTTAGGCCTATAGTGCTAGATTGATCTATCGGTACCAATATTTACTTGATTTGTGAATTTTTTTGTGTAGGATTTTGCACAATGTCTTATTAGAGGCCTCAGCTTGGTCATTCCCTTAGGGATAGTAGATTGATGACCAGTGTTGTTTGATCTCAAATTTCTTATACAATTGTTTAGGTTCCTTGTTTTAAAACTATTCTCCATTATCAGTAATGATGGAGGATGGGATGCCATAGCGACAAATAATGTTGCTGAGAATAAATATGGCAACATGTTTCCCTGTAGTAGTAGATAGTAGTAAAACTTCAACCCATTTTGTAAAGTATTTAGTCACTGTAATAATAAACTTGTGGCCATTGGAAAAACTTGGATGAATCTAAGGACCACTGCTAAAAAATCCAGTATGTGATAGAAGGTATAAGCTCATGTCTAGCAGCATGAATCAAGTTATCATGAAGCTAATATTTCTTATAAGATTTAGCATATTGAATAGCATCAACCTACATGGTTGGCCAATAGTAGACCACCCTAAGTAGCTTCTGATAAAGTGCAAGGCCATTGGAGTGTGCCTAGAAAATGCCATCATGGAATTCACCTACTACCTTTTTGGACACTTCTAGTTCTAAACACCTAAGAAGCATTTTGTCTAGACCCTTCCTATACAAGTCACCAAAGATCAAGGTGTAATGTGAGGCATTGCGAAGGAGTTGGCATTTTTTATTTTGCGTGAGATTTTTAAGAATGACTTGATCACACAGGTATGAGAAAATAGTGGAGTAACATGAGGAGTCATGGCCAACAATAGTGTAGATCACATGATTGTCAAAGCAGTCATATGTGGGGTGATGTAATTCTTCCACTAGGAACTCAAAACATGATTCATGTTCTTGTAACTAAAGAATAGATGCTACAGTGGCCATAGCATCTGTAGTCTTATTTTTTGCTCTAGGAAATAGTTGAAATGCAAAAAATGTGAAGTAGTTCAATAGAGCATCAATCAATTTCTTATAGGGTATGAACTTGTCATATTTGGTTTGATAATCATTATTTACTTGGTTTATGACAAGCTAGAAATCTCCATAGATATGTAGTTCTGTGATCCTTCATTCTAAAGCCATTTTAATCCCATTTTTAAGATGTCATACTTTGTTGTATTATTAGTGCAAGGAAACATGATTTTGTAGGACTTAGGGGTCGTTTAACCATGAGGTGTGATAAATAGGATGCATGCACCAATAGCCCCATTCTAGGTGTGAGAACCATCAAAGAACATCTTCCAAGTTCTTTTAGTGATACTCATGATGGAAGCATCAGAATATTCAATCTACATCAGAGTTGTGTCTTGCAATGGAAAATTAGAAAGTTGGTCAACTATGGCTTACTTACAAAAAACTTACAACACAATCAAATTCCAGAAGTACGACCAGTTTTTATGGCTTACTCCTTCATAGCTTTGGGTTTGACATACTAGATGTCAAATTCAGAGAGAATCATCATCCATTTAGCCAAACGGTCAGTAATCACATCTTTACTCAATAGATATTTGAGGGGATCTATTTTTGCAATGAGATGCACTGTGTGAGCCATCATGTGGTGTCTAAGATTTTGGAAGGCAAATACCACTGCAAGGAAAACCTTCTCAATGTTGTTGTAGTTCATCTCATAAGCCACCAAAGTGCGACTGATGTAGTAAGTAGCACGCTCTTCGCCAGTTTCATCACTTTGTGCTAAGAGTGCTCCTAAGAAAGAATATGTAGCTAAGATGTATAGAATCAAAGGTTTTCCTAGGATAGCTGGCATTAATACAGGAGGTTTGGCCACCCTTTGATCTGATCTAAGCTTTGTTGAAAATCTTCATTCTAGATAGATGTGGATCCTTTATGCAAGTTCTTATTGAAAGATTGAGCTTTATCAACCAGCTGAGAAATGAACCTCCTAATGGATTGCAAACATCCCTCAAGACTTCTTAATTGACTAATATTTCTAGGAGGAGGCATTTCTATGATGGCTTGCACCTTTTTGAGATCAACTTCAATGTCTTTTTCTGATATGATGTAGCCTAACAATTTTCCTTATGGGACACCAAAGGCACACTTTTTAAGATTTAGCTTGAGCTGAAATTGTTCCATACGATCCAATATCAAACTAAGGTCATCAAGATGTGTATTTCTTTGTTTGGATTTGGCAAATGTGTCATCAACATAGTCTTTTTTATTTGTGTGCATCATGTCGTAGAAGATGGCAGTCATGGCTTGTTGATAGATAGCTCATGCATTTTTTAGCCCAAAGGGCATGACATTCCAACAAAAGGTACCCCATGCACATGTAAAAGTTGTTTTTTCTTGATGATTGTAACCTAAGAAGCTATCCATTAAAGAATAAATTTCATAGCCCACAGTCATATACACTATCATATCTATGTTAGGCAATGGAAAATCAACCTCAAGGCATTCTTTGTTTAGGTCTCTAAAATCAATGCACACTCGGATGGTCTTGTCATGTTTAAACATAGGTACAGTGTTGGAGATCCATTCTACATAATCAATAGCTCTGATAAAGTTTTCACTTGGGAGTTTTTCTAGTTCTTCCTTGACCAAAAGAGCCACATGTGGATGCATTTTTTTAAACTTTTGTTCAACGGGATTGACACTAGGACAAATAGATAGATGATGCATAATTAAATCAATGTCAAGGCCAAGCATATCTGAGTAGGTCTAGGAAAAAAAAATTATCTTGAAAGAACTTAGTAAAGTTGTCCTTTTCTTTAGCTAATAGAGGCTGAGCCACATGAATTATTTTAGGATACTCTATTGTACCTAGGTTAATAGGCTAAATGGGTTTGATGAGAACCAAAGATCTATCCTAAAAAAATCTTGTCAGACTGCCAAGTACCTCATCTGCAAGTGCCTCAAGGAGGTTTCAACCCTTAGATACATTTTTTTGTATATTTTTTTTAGGTTCAGACACCACCACAAAGTGGTTTTCTATTAGAAACAATAGTCCACCAATATAACTGAGAGTGGGGGGTGAATCGATTATATGAAAATTTAAACATTTATCCTCTTAAAAAATCTTGACCATTCAACCAAAGTAAAAAAAAACCATAAAGAGATACACATAAATAATTACACCAGATATGTTGACTAGGAAAACCCTTGATCAGAGGGAAAACCCTGGTGAGAATGATGCCCACAAGATGATGTACTAATATAAATATTCCTTGTTAAAGGATGGACCCTGTTAGGAGTCTTATTATAGCATTTAGTACAAAGAGTCCCTATTAGGAGACTTTGAATCCCTGTTAGGAGATTCCAACCCTGTTAGGAGTTGTGGAAGGCACCTGAACCCATTGTCCAAATAGCTTCAAGATCAAATCAATGAACCCACTGTCCAATTGACTGTGGTACTATTCCTTTCAAAATAATAGATGTGTAACAAGCTTTCACTTCTTCCTCCATTCAGTACATCAGACTCCTTCACTTTTAGACAATGCACTCAAATTTAGAACTTTGTACTCAATAACAATAACCCTTAAAGTCACTTACACACATAGGTAGGTTACTCTGCTTTTGTATCGCTTTGTTGCGCAATAATTTGCAAGTCTTCTCTTCTTACTGTGTGTAAAACATGGAAAACATCTTTCATTTATACCATGCTCAATAATAAATCCTTGAGTCATCTTTACATATGTTAATTAAATGAAATACACATTTTTATTAATGTTGTTGGCTCATAGTTATACACAAACTTTCACACATGCAACTTCTATACATACACACTCTCTGATGTCATCAATGGTTAGTATACTATCTCTTGTTAACTGTGCAAGCCTTCACTATTATTTTGATGAATTGTAGCAATGGCACAATAGGAACTACTTTCCTAATACTTTGTTTCCATACGATTCTTTGTACATCAACCATATCTCTATACATTCTCACATTAGGTTTTGTGCACTTGCCCTTGTAACAAATACACATCGTAGTATGCACTAGTAACTGTGCATCATCAGATAAGTAATATAATGTTCTCAATACAAAAATCTCAGTCTACTATTCTGTCAGTCTTTTACAAACTTATTACTATGTTGTCATCAATGACAAACACAGTCATGAATACATCACATCAATGTTCTATAATACTCCCCCATAGCATCAGCATTCATGCTAACAATCTCCCCCTTTGGCATTGATGGCAACATAGATGAAAAACATCTAAGTTCCAAAATTACCATCATGTTCTACTTTCTTCTCGATTGAACTACATAGAATTTTTCTCATGTCACTTTCTCCCCCATTGACGTCAATGTCAAAGATAATACAGAAATGGTTCAATTGCTTGAACATATAATAATTTATCAGCACGACCACAAGTCAGTCTGGTGCTTTACAACTTTTGCATATAAATCCATAAACAACTCAAGTGTCTAAAGAAACTATTGCATACCAATTACCAATTACCAAGAGTTCGTTATTGAATCTGTTCATCACAGATACTCCCCCATCGAGGAAGCATCAGCATTCAATCTAGTCCAACAATGGTGTTATGTACCCTGGACTGATGCACTTTTGCATCTTCTATTCAAAAGTAGGCAAGGACATAACCCCAAGCATACCTCTTAGATACTCAAATGTATCCTTTTGTAAGGCCTTTATGAAAATGTTTGTAATCTGTTTCTTAGTGTTAATATATTCTAGTATGATTTCTTTCTCTAAAACTTTCTCTCTCAGCACATGATACTTTATAGAGATGTGCTTAGTCTTAGAATGCAAAATAGGATTCTTAGACATGCTTACTATACTTGTGTTATCACAGTAAATGATAACAGGTTCTTTGAATATAATTCCAATGTCCTTCATCATCTGTTTCATCCATATAACTTGATTACAATTTTTTGTTGTTGAAACATATTCTACCTTTGTAGTATTTTGTGAAGTACAATCTTATTTCTTGCTAAGCCAAGAAACTAGTCTTCCACCAAGAAAGAATGCTCCTCCGTTGGTGTTTTTTCTATCATCCATATCTCCAACCCAATCAGCATCAATATAAGTGCAAAGAGTAAAATTATTACTTCTATCATACCAAATGCCATAATCAGATGTCCCTTTCAGATATCTAAATATCCTTTTTACAGTTGTGTAGTGATATTCTTTAGGATCAGCCTGAAATCTTACCACAATTCCAACCGCATTAGCTATATCTGGTATACTATGAGTGAGATATTAAAATCTTCCAATCATACATTTGTACTTCTTTTGTTCAACAGTAGGTGTCTCATCCTTGCTTGATAACTTGTGACTAGTTACCATAGGAGTTGCAACGGGTTTACAATTTTCTAGTTCAAATCTTTTCAACAAATCTTTCAAATACTTGGTCTGAGAAATAAAGATACCTTCTTTTTTTTGAACAATTTACAATCCTAAAAAAAATCATTTCTCCTATCATGCTCATCTCAAATTCATTCTTCATATCTTCTGAGAATTTGTTACTCGCTTCATCATTTCCTCCAAAAATGATATAATCAACAAGTACAATGATTATCAACAAACCATTTTCTATTTCTTTCAAGTACAAGTTTCTATCTATTCTTCCTTTAGCAAATTCAAGTTTTGCTAGATATTTATCCAACCTTGCATACCAAGTTCTAGGTGCTTGCTTTTATCCATACAAGGATTTCTTTAATCTGCACACCATATCCTTCTCTATTGTCAAAGTAAAATCTAGTAAAACCTTCTGGTTGCTCAATATAAATGTCTTCTTCAAGTTCTCCATTCAAGAATGCTGACTTAACATCCATCTGATATACCTTGAATTTTTTATTTGCTGCATATGCCAAGAACATTCTGATTGCTTCCATTCTTGCTATAGGTGCATATGTTTCCTCATAGTCAATTCCTTCTTGCTGAGAGTGGCCTTTGCATACTAGTCTTGCTTTGTTTCTTATTACTTCTCCTTGTTCATTCATTTTACTTATAAATACCCACTTTGTGCCAATCGCATTTTTTTCCTAGACTTCTCCTTGTTCATTCATTTTATTTCTGAATACCCACTTTGTGCCAATCACATTTTTGTTCTTGGGTCGAGGAACTAATTCACATGTGTCATTTTTTATTATTTGTTGAAGTTCTTCCTCCATTTCTTTAATCCAATGATCATCCTTGATTGTGTCATCTACGCTCTTTGGCTCTACTCAAGATATTAGGCATAGTTCTTCATTGATTCTACTTCTTTTCATTACTCCTTTTTCTTTACTTCCTATTATCTAATCAGCTGGATGATTTCTTATCATATTCTTATTTGGAGTAGGATTTGTTTCTTCAATTCTTATTTTAGGTACTATGCTCTATTATTCTCTTATTTCTTTAGTTTGCACATTATTCTGCAAGTCATTGTTAGTCTTGAGAAATAATTCATTGCATCGATTGGTCATCCCAAAATAATTATCTTCATCAGAGTTATAATCCATCATCTTCTCTTTAGTGCCCAACTTTTCATCTATTCTCACATTTACACACTATACTATAGTTTTTGTTCTATAGTTGAAACATCTATAAGCTTTACTTTTTAATGACTAGCCAAGAAACATACCTGCATCACTCCTTGGATCAAACTTATTGATATTATCATCTCTTTTGATGTAGCATTTACTTCCAAATATTCTAAAATATTTGACTAGTGGTGAGTAACCAAACCATAACTCATAAGGTGTTTTCTCCATACCTTTTTCTAATATTTACTTTTTTTAGTGTGTATACTGTTGTATTGACTGCTTCTCTCCAAAAATTCTTTGGTGCATCATTCTCGAATAACATAGCTCTTGCTTCTTCAGCAATTGATATGTTTCTTCTTTTAGCAATCCCATTCTACTCAAGTGAATGAGGTAAAGATAGTTGACTCCTAAATCCATGTTCTTCACAGTAGATATTGAATTCTTTAGAAGTGAATTCTCCTCCTCTATCAGATCTTAAGCTCTTGATTTTAGCTCCAAATTCATTCTCTGCCTTGTTTTTGAATATCCTGAATTTCTCAAATACCTCTAATTTTTCTTTAAGAAAAGTTACCCACATCATTCTGGTAAAATCATGAACAAGATCATAAAATACCTCTCTCCATAGAATCTTCTTGTTCTTGCAGGACCACTCAAATCTGTATGAACCAATTCTAGCTTTTGTGTAGAACCAAACTGCTTGTTAGGAAATGAAACTTTCTTCTACTTAGCCAAGATACATTCCTTACAAATAATTTTAGTGGACTTAGTGATCTTAGGTAAATCTCTCACGACAAGTGTATTACTAGCTTTCACAATGTTATCAAAATTTATGTGACAAAACCTTCTGTACCATAACCAATTGTTGTCAACTTTAGCTACTAAACATGTTATTTCAGTGATGTTTAACTGAAATACATTACCTTTGGTTCTTGTGCCAGTACCAAGAAATTTTCCTTTCTTGTCCTTGATGATGCATGTGTCATTACCAAACTGTAATTGGTAACCTTTGTCCATAAGTTGTCCAACACTTAACAAGTTATGTTTCAGTCCGTCAACAAAATAAACATCATCAATATTTGTTTTATGATCAAGTGTGATAGATCCAATTCCTATAATGTGACAAGATGCATTGTTCCTTACTTTGACAATTCCTCCATCATGGCTTCTGAATTTGACAAATTTTCTCATATCACCAGTCATGTGATGTGAATAACCACTATCAATGATCCAATCTTTCCTTTCAACTTGTGAAATCAACACGCTTTCTTCTATGATCTCTCTGTCAAGATCATCCTCCTTTATAGCTACGAATCCTAATTCATCTTCACTTTTGTTTTGATCAGATTCTTCTTCTTCTTCTTCATTAGCATATAAACAATTTCTAGGTTTTCTAGATTTGAATCTTCCCTTATACTTCCTTTCTCTTTTAGGAAACTTAGATGCATAATGACCATATTTATTACATGTCCAACATTTAAAGATATTCTTACTATCTTTTTCTCTTTCCACAAGATGAGTCACTCCTTCTTGGATTTTTTCCTCAATAGACTTGTTGCTGCTAGGAATGTCTCCTTGCACTTTTATGTTCTTTGCTAGACAAGGTTCAATATTTAATGCATTGAATGCTATCTCAAATTCTACTAATTCTCTAGATTGTTTCATATCAAAGTATGTAGCTTCCAATCTACCAAGCAATGTTTCTTTAGTGAAATTACTAGTACAGGGTATCATCGGTTGAATCATCTGTGTTATTGTCTCGAAAGGTCATGTCGAACTTTTCAAGATCTTCCATATTACTTCATCATTAGATTTCTTTCCACCATGAGATGTGATTCATGTAACAACCTTAGATATTCTACAAATATAGCTTCTTATAGATTCATCTTCCATCATTCTAGCATCTTGAAACGTGCAATGCAAATTTTGTAATCTAACTCTTTTTGCATGTGTATCACCCTCATAATTATCTTCTAAAGTTTTCCAAATTCCATAAGATGTTTTGAGTTGTTTTACCTGACTATACTCACTTTCAGGTTGAGCTAATAGTTTTTCTTCTCTTTCCCTTATGTTGCACATAAATATTTCTCTTTGCTCCTCAGTACAGCTTTCAAGATTGTCTTCTTCCACAATGTTTTTGGATGCCTTGGTTACAAGCCAATATCTTGGACCCATGCACAAAAGATGAGTCTTCATTTTATACTTCTAGCTATCATAATTGGTGCCATTGAATCTCAAACTTTCCTTTCTAAACATGTTTGCCATGGATCTCCCAAAGTTGTTAAACTTTTTCTTCAAGGACCTAACACTCTGATACCAATTGTTAGAAACAATAGTCCACCAATATGTTGATTAGGGAACCCCTTGATCAGAGGGAAAACCCTAGTGGGAATGATGCCCACAAGATGATGTACTAATATAAATATTCCTTATTAGAGGATGGACCCTATTAGGAGTCTTATTATAGCATTTAGTACAAAGAGTCCCTGTTAAGAGACTTTGAATCCTTGTTAGGAGATTCCAACCCTATTAGGAGTTGTGGAAGGAAGTTGAACCCATTGTCCAAATAGCTTCAAGATTAGATCAATGAATCCACTATCCAATTGACCTCAGTACTATTCCTTTCAAAATAATAGATGTGTAATAAGCTTTCACTTCTTCCTCTATCCAGTATGTTGATTAGGGAACCCCTTGATTAGAGGGAAAACCCCAGTGGGAATGATGCCCACAAGATGATGTACTAATATAAATATTCCTTATTAGAGGATGGACCCTGTTAGGAGCCTTATTATAGCATTTAGTACAAAGAGTCCCTGTTAAGAGACTTTGAATCCTTGTTAGGAGATTCCAACCCTATTAGGATTTGTGAAAGGAAGCTGAACCCATTGTCCAAATAGCTTCAAGATTAGATTAATGAACCCACCGTCCAATTGACCTCGGTACTATTCCTTGTAGAATAATAGATGTGTAACAAGCTTTCACTTCTTCCTCTATCTAGTACGTCAAACTCCTGCACCTTCAGATCATGCAATCAAATCTGGAACTCTGTACTCAGTAACAATAACCCTTAAGCTCACTTACACACATAGGTAGGTTACTTTGCTTTTGTATCGCTTTGCTACTCAGTAGTTCACAAGTCTTCTCTGCTCACTATATGTAAAACATGGAAAACATCTTTCCTTTATACCATGCTCAATAATAAATCCTTGAGTCAGCTTTCCATACATTAATTAAATGAAATACACATTTAATTAATGTTGTCAGCTCACAGTTGCACACAAACTTTCACATGTGTGACTTCCTTTCTCTGACATCATCAATAGTTAGTATACTATCTGCAGTTAATTGTTCAAGCCTTCACTATGTTTGTGATGAATTGTAGCAATCACACAATAGGAACTTCTTTCCTAATACTCTATTTCCATACAGTTCTCTGTAGATCAACCATATCTTCTGTACATCATCACATTAGGTTCTGTGCACTTGCCCTTGTAACAAATACACACTGTAGTATGTGTTGGTAATTGTGCAGCATCAGATAAGTAATATAATGTTCTCAATGCAAAAATCTCAGCCTTTTGTTATGTCAGTCTTTTACAAACTTATTACTATGTTGTCATCAATGATAAACACAATCATGAATACATCACATCAATGTTATGTAATGCTCCCCCATAGCATCAACATTCATGCTAACATTTTCATCATCTGAACATTCATTTTTTTCTTTTCTTTTGATTTTATGATTGAGGTACTTGATATCTATTTCTATTATGTTAACTGTGGGTTCACTAGTGGAAGACATCATGGGTTCGATAGTGTTGAGGTAGCAAGTGATCTCATAGTCATTTTGGAAAGATGGGAGTTTAGGTCTTTGAGCAAACCAATCTATGAGATCAAAATGGATTAATAAGAGGGATGTGGAGGCTTCAAGGTTGTTGATATTGTAGGAGTCATCTCTGGTGACATGAGAAGTCAAGCCTAGAGTGAAAGTTCTAAAGGAATCAAAATCAAGAATAGGCCTAGAGGGATCCACTAAAGCAAGTTTGTGAACCAAATTTTTCAGACCCTAAACTAGACTCTTTGACCACATTTGGTTGGGTAGCATAGGAATGGATGACATCCACTCCTAATTTGCAACATGTATCTGAGTGACTTTCCCCTTCATACTCACTAGAATCTGTACTATGGTTTCAAGAATTCAAGTGAGTAATGTTCTCTATTATCCTTCCTCTGTTTGGATCTTTATGATAAGGTTCATCATATTGGTTTGTTGAGAGGTGGAAGCCTCGGCATCATTAGAGGTAACCATTTGTTCTTCACCCCAAAGGAGGGAAGTAGGATGCATAAAATCCTCTTCTTGTAGAATAGTTGTAGCAAAGGATGGTTCATCATCCTCTGAATCACTAAACATGGGAGTTTTTTTGTCAAATCTTGGTAATTCATCTTCTATCCCAAAGCCTACTCCAAAAATTTCTCTAATTTTGTGACCCTCGGTATGACTTAAGCATTCTATGAGAGCTTTCTTGTTACCAGTTAAGGACCTATGGCCCTCATAGCCTATGTTTTTTAGAAATTTGTATCCTTCTCCATAACACTTAGGAGAGATAGGAGTAGTGACTATGACTTCCTCCATATCTTCATCTTCCCTATATATCCAATCTCTAATAGCTTGGACTTCTTTTTCTGCTTCTAGGGGAATCAAGGACTAGACAAAAGTGCCAATATTGGTCATAGAGGAAGTTGAGGATTTCAATTTTTCAAAAGGTTTTTCGTAAGATCAAGGAGAAACTAGTAGAGTGGCAATAGAATCCAAAGTGTACTCACCCATACCTAGGCTCATCATTTTCAATTTTTGTTCACACTCTTGGAGAGACGGTTTAAGATCATAAGAAGAACGATTGTGAGGGATGAATGTTTCGGTAGCAAATAGTGTATTGATAGACATACAATTGTCTCCAAGAATGACTATTTTAATACCATTGAAGGGAAACTTTATACATTGGTGGTATGTAGATGGTACTGCATGCATGTCATGAATCCAAGGTCTTCCAAGAAACAAATTATATGCTAGTGAGATGTCTAGAACTTGGAAGACCGCATATTTTTCAATAGGACCAACATAGATTGGTAGCACAATAAGACCTTTAGAAGGTCTTTCAACCTCATCATAGTCTTTGATGTTGATCTTTCACCTAGGGTTGATAGCAAATTCAGACATGTCAAGTTGTTGAATAATGTTGAAAGAGATAATGTCTAACCCTGCACCATTTTCTATCAAGGCTCAGCGAACGCAAGTATGAAAGATTTGGACTTCTATGTGTAGAGCTAGATTATGGGGATGACTGAGGCATCTATCATCTTCTTCAAAGAATGTGAGGTAATGTGGTGAAGAAATGTGATTCACCATAGCTTGGAATCACTCAACATCAATATCTATGGGGACATTGGTTGTGGGTAAATCTTTCTCGAGGATCTCCTTGTGCAAGGGAGATAGTTCTACCAACTCAAATATTGATATTTGTGTCAAGGTTCTTTGCAACTGAGTGACAAGGTCATAGTTAGAGATGGCTGAGGTTGCTGCTTATTTAGATGATGAGGAATTCTTACGATCATTGCAACATAAAGGACAACTTTAGAGTGCCCCCTAGTGACAGCATTAAATGGCTCACCATGTGAGGAGGAAGATTCTGCCACTTTAAGAACTACCTTTGGTCGAGTGTCCCTATGTTGTTGTGAAGCATTGCATGTTTTGAGGACTACCTTAGGTCTTTCATCATCTATATTGTAATTGGGTTCTTTGTCAAACTTAGGACCCATCATGCAAAGATATTCAATAGGCTCTATCATGTTTATGGCATTGTTAGTGTTAGTGTATGTGTAGTTGATCTTTGCATCATGATTTTTCTTGTTAGCTTTAGATGATTCCCCTTTTTCATATTCTGATAATGGTTGTTTGAAGGCTTTTTTATCATAGTTTTTGACTACGCCATATGTTATGACTTTTTCGGCATTGATGAGATCTTGGATAACATCTTTGAGCTTGAAGCAATGTTTAGTGTTATGGCCTTTGCTCCTACGATAACTACAGACATGGTCCTCTCTCCACCCAGTAGGTCTGATGGGTGGGTTATAGGGTCCGGAGTTGTCTGGAAGTGTGACTAGTTTTTTTGCAAGTAAGGTCTTCAAGACCACTTCGTAAGTTTCTACCATAGGTGTGTGAACATGTCTTGGCTTAGAATTTTTTTTTATTAGATGTTTAATATTTTGACGTCTCTTGTTGTTTTGCGGCATCAATAGCATTGGAAAGGTCAAATGCAGACTCCTTGTTCTTAGGAGTATCCACTACTCCATCATTGACAACGTATTTATTCTTATTCCAAGGCGTGTTCTTGTCTTTGCCATTCCCATTGTCATTTTTGTCTTTATTCGAGACAATGTCACCTTTTCTAATAGCAACATCCTTAATGTGATATGTGCTTTCAACCATGGCACTAAAGGATGTGAACAATTGTTTTCTAAGGTCAAAGTAGAGTTCTAGTACAAGTGTATTCACAAAAATGTCAATGTTCTTAGTCTCAGGAATTTGATGAGGGTATCTAGAATGTAAAGATCTCCATCATTGAAGATACATTGCAAAGGATTCACCTTACTTTGGTTTAATGTTGCACAAATCTAGCATAGTAATGGGATGTTGAATGTTGTAAGAATACTATTGGATGAAGCATTGTGCAAGTTCATCAAATGTCTTGAGAGGAGGCAATAGTTTTGTGAACCATTCCATGGCTTGGCCTCTCAAGCTCCTAGGAAACAACCTCATCAGCTATGTGTCTTCATGCATGAAATCCATACTAAGAGCGTAGAATTATCTCACGTGATCATGAGGATCACCATTTCCATCATATTTATCATATTTGGGAACCTATATATCCCTAGGAAATGGAAGCATGTAAAGACTCCTATCAAAAGGAAGAGCACATAATGATTCAAAAAAAAAGACATTGGGTTGTTCTTTGGAGACTTGTAGTTGTGCAAGTTG
Source organism: Cupressus sempervirens (assembly GCA_028749045.1). Taxonomy (NCBI): domain Eukaryota; kingdom Viridiplantae; phylum Streptophyta; class Pinopsida; order Cupressales; family Cupressaceae; genus Cupressus; species Cupressus sempervirens. The sequence goes on along the minus strand of CM053790.1, from coordinate 156,414,108 downwards.
ATTTTTGAGTTCTTGCATTTCTTCCCTCAAGATCTCAGCTTCAGTAGGTTCTAGTTTTTGGATTATCATTTGCACGTCAAACTCTTGAGGGAGTTTCCATTCATTCATTGTCACGTATTGAAAGTATTGGTCTCCATTTTTTCCAAGGCTTTGAGCATTAGCCTTTGGTCAACCTCGTCTTGTTGGAATTTCATCAAGTCTTCACTAGTGATTTCATCATCACTTTTGTGATGTGATTGTGAATGTTTGGGTGGTGACGAGAATGCTCTTGTGTTCACTCTAGGAGTCCTAGAAGGCATATTGTTTCCATCATTGCCACCAAGAGGGATGTTATCAAATGGGTTGTTGAAGTAGCCTTACCTATTTTTGTCATTGTGTACATCAACATCAAACTCAGCTTGATGATAGGCTCTATGGCCTCTTTGAGTCTTCTATTTCCTCACGCTTGTTCTTCTAAGCATTTTTTTATCTCCTTGAGATGCATGGTGAGAGAGACACTATCTTCACCACTAGGTGTATTAAAGGGTGTGTCAAATAGATTCTCAAAGCTATAGAGTGGGTTATGCTAGATATTAGCTTCTTGTGGTTTATCAAAGAAAAGATCCTCCACATAAGGTTGTCTGCGAGGGTGCCTAGTTGGAGTTTTCAATTGTTTGAAGGTGAAAGAAGGACAACTACCTTTATCGACTTGGAACCTAGTCATGACCGGGATGTAAGGGAATATCTTTGTTTAATAGGATGAGAGAAGCATTTCAAATTCAAAGCTTATAAGGCCAAGAAAGATCACTTGTCAAAGATAGAATAAGCGAGTGGCTTGTCAAGAGTGCTCAAGTATTTATAGCACTAGTTACTCAAGCCAAGAGAGTGAGGAAGAAGCTTGATAGCAAATAGCTAGCATAGAAAGGTAACTGGATTTTGACAAGTGACCATTAGTTATCATTTTTAGCTTACATCTAATAAACTAAATCTAATTTTTTGACTTCGAACAATTCCTAACATGGAGATGTTTTACTAGATTCGGGTAGGATGAACTGACGACACCCCTAGACTAGGTAAGATGCAATTTTCACTTTGTTTTAGAAGAAGTAGAAACTAGGCAATATTTCTCTGAGAGTCGGGTGATATTAGGATAGCAAAAAGTATTGTACAATAGGGTTGACAATAGTGAGGCGATACTTTTCTTTCAAGCAATACTTTTCGTTAAGGATGACAATAGACTTCACTAGTATAAAGCAATAGACTTTATAGTAGGTAGGGGATATGGTTTTAGCAAAAAGAAATTGCACAATATTTCTCAAGAGGTCGTACGATAGAGCGAAAGTGAACTATGAAAAAGAGGCAGTTTTGAGCAAAGAAACTTAAGTTTTAGGTTGATCGTCAGATGTTTTTAGACCAAACTATTATACAGACAGTATTGGACCTTAGTTTTTGTTAGAGAACAACATGGTTTGCAAACAGTAAGGGCAATCTGCATGTCTAAAATAGTTGAGCAAGTATCAAAGAAAATTCCTACCAATGCTAGCTAATGAGATGTTTGATTTGCAAGAATTTTTACACCGGTCTAGCACATTCGAAAATACTTGCCAAGCAAATCTACCTAAGAGTCAAGCTTCATTACTCAACAACTTCGCCCACACTAAGTTCCCCTTCACCTCACAACAAGTGGTTGCCCAGAAGAGATATTTGCTTTGTCATGGAGATGCCATTAGCATAACCAAGGGGACACAAATGGTGAGCATAAAATCTTGGGTTGATCTTGGTAATCCACTAGGATTGATTGTTGCATGAAGAAGTTGAGCAAAAAAACAAGGTAGTTACTAACCTAGAGTGTTTATATCCGGCTTTCATTTGTAATGCTCCTCTTGCACCCAATTACAAGAAACCTTTCCATGCGGCAAGTAATGGACCTCGTGGTCACAAGAGCATCTTAAGCGTCCTTGCCTAGCATTTTCATCATGGTCCCAATCCCACAAGTACCCACACTAAGCAAAGACGAGCACTACATCTACCAAGGTTTTGTGTCCTTGGTAGCCTTGAGTTTATAGTGGGTTAGAATAGTCAAGATTTCTTGTCCTCACATGGGTCATTCATCTTGATTGTTCAAGAGCAGGCCCTCTAAAGGATGCTAGACTAAACGGATTACATCCACTCTTGGGGGTCAAGATTTCTAATTCACTACAAGGGTGAAGAGCATACTCTCCTATCCCAATTGTTTTCCCCAAACATGTCAAACAAGTTCAATTAACCCTTTTTTTCTTTTGAAATCTAAAGGTGGGTCAAGATTTATGATTCACCACAAGGGTGAAGAGCATACTTTCCTACCACCAAGAGACCACAATCACAAGTCTTATGTGCCTATAAAAAATAAACAATTAGTAAGATTGTCACACACAAAATAAGGGAAATACAAGCACTTGTTTAGTTTTTATTCTTTTAGGTAGCCCTACAAATAATCATTAGTAGTTGGTTTACATTTGAAGCTTTGATGTGCATTCTTTTAAGGCAATTTTTCAAGTGTTTAGGGAAAAACCTACAAGAACAACCATTAGTCCAACAAGAGTTAGTCCAAAAAACAATATGAAAACCTACAATAAGATCTTTGTCAGACTGTAATGAACATGAAAAGCCCAACAAACAAACTACTACAGACCAAAAAACTAATCAAAGAACCCAAACAGTAACTAGTTTTAGGTTGGGCAATTTTTTTGCTAACAGAGTATAGTACAATACTTTTCAATATAAGTGTAGGATACTTCTATCCTGTGCGATATTTCTCCCCATAATCGTGCAATAAAACTGTCTATACTGGTATGATAGAGTTATGTATCGATGCGCAATACTTTACTGGGAAATTATCGTACACCAGTACTAAAAAATATTGTACAATACTAAGAAAGTATCTCCCGATGTTCATGACTATAAAAAATAAAAAGACCAGACAACAAGCAGAAAAAGTAGAAAAGAAGATATAGATTAGGAGAAAAACTAGAATGTTCTACCCTAGGGTGGGCACCAAAAATGTACACTAGAAATGTGCACCACTCTAAACCCTTCTATCCAAGTTATTCCATGAATTGGAATGCTTGAATGTCGGCTTAGAGCTCCATATCCATGGAGTGCAAAGGAGTGTTTTTGAGCATATGAATAGCTCTTAGCTTAGCCTTAGAGACACAACCCTTGCTAGTAAACCATGCAATGGGAGGTTCTTGAGACAAGAGTAAGAATGAAAGTGTCCAAAAGAACTCTCAAATATGCAATACAAGTATGATCTATGATAAAATGATATGCACAGTGCAACTAGATTAATCAAAATGAGAGTGTTACAACAGTCATTCTAGATAAGGTAGGTGATTTAAACTATTGCAAAATTAATTAAACTACTATGCATATGATTCTAAGCTAACGTGAGAGTGGTGATGAGAGAATTAGACAAGAAATGAGAAATTCTCCATAAAGCTCCAAGAAATCTATCAAGAAACCTGTAGCATAACAATATTCAAGAAGATGAATCCTTTGAGTAGGGGAGAGATCTCTCTTTTAAAGATAGATGGACGGTCGAGATCAAGATCAAGGAAGTGGACAATCAAGGGTGGAGGTTGATTTTTGGCATGATCCATGTGTAAGAGCAAGTCAACCAATGAAAAGGAGTTGACTTTTCATATGAAACAAAAGCCTTTCCTTTTAATTTGTAAATAGAAAAAGGATTTTATGTGTGCACATTGAGTGGGTTAGAAGAGTGGGGTCTTTTATTTAATTAAAATGGGACATTTTCTTTTAATCAAATATGGACTTAGAATATAGTCAAACTATAGGTTGAAATCAAATTAATTAATTTTTAGCAATTCGGCCTAGGTAAATAATTAAAAAATTTAGTCAAAGTGTTGAGAAGGGGGCTAATAGTTTAGATGACCATTTTTGGTGATTACAATAAGCTTCTTAATAGCCTTAATAGCAACAACACTGTCAAGATTTTGATTCTCTTGCACAAGCCAAATTTTCAATTTATTAAACTCATGAGATAGATTATCAACTTAGGAAGGAGGAACTCTTGAGGCTTCATCTTTGTCATGGGAAGAGTGAGAAGAGTTATTCTACATGATAGAATTGAGATCTTGAGAAAAAACATGATGGTATCATTATGGGTCTTGGGAATGAAAGAGGAATCATGGTCAAAAGAGCTCATGAGTGTACAACTTCTCCTAATGGAAATGTTATAGGTTGGACTTAATCTAATAAAGTCCATAAAAGGGGAGATCACAAAAGAAAACTTTAATGAGATCTAACCACAAAAATGTTGTAACAAATATTAATGTAACAAGAAGCATGAAAAGATAGAGAAACCTAGTCTAGCTTTACGAAGCATGCAATGAGAGTAAGATCTAACTTCAAAAAGGAAAAAGGGTACAAGGTGGGTTCACCAAAGGAAGATAACAATGTAACTTTAATAAGAAAAAATGGCACAAGTCAGGTTCACCAAAAGTTTAGGTGAAAAAGTGGGGGGTCAATGAATTTAGTAATATAAATTATGTGAGATGAATTCATTAACTAAGTAATTCAATACAAGAGAAAGAAGGGCTTCCAAACATGAATCTCAATATAAACCAAGATAGATTAGCAAAACCCAAGTAGGATGAAGTAATGTAAATACTAAACCTAAATTATATCAAGGAAGTACACAAGCAATTCCTCTTTCATGTGATGTTAATTAACTCATATCAAGGAAGTACACAAGAAATTCCTCTTTCATGTGATGTTAATTAACTCTATATGTGCAATGCAAATATGAAATTGAACTAATTGATTTAATGACAAGAGTAGGATATATCTTGGCACTAAATGTATGCAATTAACCTAATTACTTATGGGAATAGGTCTATGCTAAGAGATAAAACAGAGGATGAAGAACTTACATTGAAATGTGCAAGGGAATATATATTTTTACTCCAAAATTTGTGGATTTGTTATCAAGATAGGTAGCCTTGTTTTTCCCATATCTATACAAACATGTCAACCTAGAGGAAATGTGTCTAGATTCTTTATGAGATGTTGGACATGTTCCTAAGGCACTATAGGAAAATTGACCCAAGTTCTTCGAAATGCTCTTAGTGAATTTTTTTTTGACATTTAACCACAATTCGGATACCCTACTCCTACATATAATACAAATTGGTTTTGTTTATTGGGGAATGGCTTGCCTTTGTCAAGCCCTAGATTGAGGAATCATCCTTGTAATGAGATGTAATGTAAAGCATGAAAGGATGCAAGACAAAAGTAAATATTCATTTCTCCTGATGATACCCTTGTCAATAAGGATTTAGCAACACTTGTAAGTTGTCAATGGTGAATTTGCAATGAAGTATGAAAGAAATTTCCACAAATACAATAGGTCTACCAAAACCACATCATGGAGAAATGGATATAAATGAGCATCAATGAAGGACATGATGAATGTTATAATGCAAATCTTGTCCCTTGATGGCCAACAAAATGCTAGATCTTGAAGAGGAAATGTTTATAAAGAATTCTTGAATCTTAAATTCTTGAAATGCCTCTGGAAATATTCTTGCTTGAGTGCTTAAGTGCTTTTATTTATGTAAGTATATGTTCCTAATGTGAAACTGAGGCTCCTAGGCTTCCTTTTATATTATTTATTTAATACAAAAACAAAGCAAGTTGATAGGGTTACCCAATTTTTGAATTTGAAACCCCAAGATAAAATTGGCCCCATGACCCAAAGTTCCTGAGGAATAGGTCGACCTGGGTTCACCCATTCCAAGGTTAAACCAAGAAGGGATAACCCTATGGTCTCAGAAATTGCGTAGTTAAAAATGGAAGAAGTGGGACTAAATAGGAGAAAGAGGTGATTGAGCAAAAATCAATCTATGGTCCATAAGCTCACTAAAGGGTGGGAGCTAAAAGGCCTTAAATAATTATCATTGATTATTTTAGTTAGCTATTTATTCCTCTTCATTGAACTTAAATTAATTTCTAATTAGTCTCACTTTAATTTCACATCAATTTCTTATTAATTCAATTCAATTTCATTTAATTTCAACTAATTTCATCTTTCTAGTTTAATTTAATTTTTAATTCAAATAAATCTTCTAAAATTTGGAAGAAGAAAAAATAAGTTATGAAAATTTATAAATTCTAAAAAATAAATAAATCATCACGAATAAAAAAATAAAAAATTATGAAATTCCTTATCTTTCAAAAATAAAATTAAAATAGAATTAAATCAAAATCTTTTCTTTTTCTTTTTTTGGAAGTTTTATCTTCTGAAAATGAGAAATATCAACACATTCTTATCTTCCCTTTTTCTCTCTACATTTTTAGTTAAATTATAATCTTACCGATTATTTCTCCAATCTCTTTCATCCTCTTCTGTTGATCATGATTTTCTCAAATCATTGTTAACCAAATTTTTTATTTAAACAACCCTTGTAGCTTAGATTTTCATCACTTGTTCTTGCATTGAACCTCTATCATTTTACTACTAGAATCATAAGCATTTTACTACATTTATTAGAGCTCAGAGTCAAGGTGTTGCTAGAATGACAGCTAAGTGCAATACCTCATACAAGTGAAGAGAAACAACTAAGGCTTGAAGGAATCTCTTGGTTTGCATGTTTAGTTAATTGTTAATCTGTAATTGATTATGCTTTCATTTATGCTGTTTTTAGGGTTAAATAATTTTGTTAGTTTAATATTTTGATTTAATCGATGCTACTAACTAATTTATTTGAGTCTTGTGGATTTTACCCCTACGACATTTTGATGAACCTAACATGAAGTGCCTGACTTCAAATCTACTTGCATGTGTGTATTGGTTGAATTAAACATTTTATTTTTCACAAGTATTTATTTTTCAATTATTCCATTCTTGGATGATGGAAAAAGCTAAAGAGAAATAATTAATACCCCCATTTGCATTAGGCACCCCTGACAAAAGCAAATTATAGACTTTCCAAAGATTTGGCCATAACCCTCAAAGAGTGTAGAATTTCTCTCTAAAATGTTTGTTGCAGGTTTTAGTTGATAATAAGAAAAAAATCAAAATAATAGATTTTTTTTTTTAATGATTTTTCATCAAAAAAAATTATTGGTGCAAATCAAATAATTTTTCTAAAATCTTTACATTTATGGAAAGCTATTAAAATTATAGGTGGACCTTATTCTTTGTAATTATATTTTTACGAGAAATAATAGATGAAATAAATAGATCTTTGAAAGCTAGTTTTCTTTGATAAATCAAGTCCCTAGGGCACAAATCATCATATTTTTCAAACATTTTTATACTTTCTGAAAGCTAACTTATTTTCTTTCCATTTCTCTTTTGTGGGACCAACAATATATCTAAAACTTGCATCCTATGACTAGGTCAAAATCACAAAAACAAATCAAGCTAAAAATGGAGTAAAAGATTAATCTATATAGTTAATCTTTCTAAAGTTAATTGGTTACTATCCCATATTTCAATCTTTCAATTTTATGGTCTTATGTTAAACTAATATTTTTGAAAGTCGTTGTGGATGCTAAGGAGCTGGAATGATCAACCAAGTACATGCAAAAAATAAAATGCACCTAGGCTTGCCTAACTTCAAATTAGATAGGCCTCAAAACTTTTCCATATTTCATTTTCTTAACTTGTGGCATTTTCAAGTTCAAGATCTTGTTAATCATCTTCCAAGAATGAATAAACACTAAAATTAGAGCCTTATATTTTCTAGTAGATAAGGCTTGGAAAGCACAACCATGTTTATAGTGTTTGGAATCTAAAAGTAGTAGGGATAGGCTCTAATCCTTCTAGATGATCAAACTCCTAGACCTACTCTTAGTTTCATTTCATTTCTTTCAGTGTATAGCATAAAAACCTTAGGAGTAATACCTCTTGAAATTTGTCTCAACAAGGTTGATGAGAGGAAGTGCCCAAAGTGGGATACAACTGCTTTAATTGTGATATTCTAACCCACTATATAAAATAAAATGCCTTCATCCTTAATGGGTGAAGGAAAAAGAGCATGTAATAGCCTTCCTCTAGTAGTCCTCACGAATTGTGTAAAACCTCCCTAACATAGGTGGGAAGCTCTCGAAATAGAGGTAAAAGCAGTCTCTTTGAATAGATTTCCTTACTAGAACCTAGTTAATTAGCAAGATGCCATTTTGCACCCATGTTTAACCAAAATTGACCTTAGGTAGATTGTCTAAAACCTCATGTTGCATAAGACTTGTCAAAATGATCTGGAACATATATTCAATGTTTATCTCTTACAGCTATTAATTGAAGTGAGTGTTGTGTTTCACTTTTTTATTTACCATTCAAATTTCATGTTGTAAGTGTTTTCAAACAACCTTCAAATCAAATTTCAAGGTTCTCCATCAAGGATCTTGGGTCCTTAGAACCAATAGATCACAATCAAAACATCAACAAGTCTAAATCATAGACACAAATCTTTCTCTATCAAACTTAAATTCAAAAGACACTTTAATCTTAGAATCGTTGTAATAACAATCTTAATCACACTTCAAACCAATTTAACCGTTGCTACTAACTAATTTTGATTTAATCAGTGCTACTAGCTAATTTATTTGAGTCTTGTGGATTTTACCCCTATGACATTTTAATGAACCTAACGTGAACCACATGACTTCAAATCTACTTGCATATGTGTATTGGTTCAATTAAATATTTTATTTTTCACAAGTGCTTATTTTTCAATTATTCCATTCTTGGATGATGGAAAAAGCTAAAGGGAAATCATTTATTACCCCCATTTGAATCTGGCACCCTTGACAAGAGCAAATTATAGACTTTCCAAAGATTTGGCCATAACCCTCAAAGAGTGTAGAATTTCTCTCTTAAATGTTTGTTGCAGGTTTTAGTTGATAATAGGAAAAAATTCAAAAAAATAGATTTTTTTTTTTTTTTATGATTTTTCATCAAAAAAATGTATTGCAGCAAATCAAATAATTTTTTCTGAAATTCTTACATTTGTGGAAGGCTATTAAAATTATAGACAGAACTTATTCTTTGTAATTATATTTTTTACGACAAATAATAGACAAAATAAATAGATCTTTGAAAGGTGGTTTGCTTTGATGAATCAGGTCCATCAGGCACAAATGATCATATTTTTTCAAAAATTCTTCTACGTTCTAAAAGCTAACTTATTTTCTTTCCATTTCTCTTTTGTGGGACCAACAATATATCTAAAACTTGCATCCTATGACTAGGTCAAAATCACAAAAACAAATCAAGCTAAAAATGGAGTAAAAGATTAATCTATATAGTTAATTTTTCTAAAGTTAATTGGTTATTATCTCATATTTCAATCTTTCAATTTTATGGTCTTGTGTTAAACTTATATTCGTGAAATTTGTTGTGGATGCTAAGGAGCTAGAATGATCACCCAAGTACATGTAAAAAATAAAATGCACCTAGGCTTGCCTAACTTCAAATTAGATAGGCCTCAAAAATTTGCCATATTTTGTTTTCTTAACTTGTGGCATTTTCAAGTTTAGGATCTTGTTAATCATTTTCCAAGAATGAATAAACACTAAAATTAAAGCCTTATATTTTCCAGTCGATAAGGCTTGGAAAACGCGACCATGTTTATAGTGTTTGGAATCTAAAAGCAGTAGAGATAGGCTCTCATCCTTCTAGATGATCAAACTCCTGGACATACTCTTAGTTTCATTTCATTTCATTCAGTAGATAGCATAAAAACCTTAGGAGCAATACCTCTTGAGATTTGTCTCAACAAGGTTGATGAGAGGGAAAGCCCAAAGTGGGATACAACTACTTTAACTGTGATATTCTAATCCACTATATAAAATGAAATGCCTTCATCCTTAATGGGTGAAGGACAAAGAGCATGTAATAGCCTTCCTCTAGTAGTCCTCACGAATTGGCAAAAACCTCCCTAATATGGGTGGGAAGCTCTCAAAATAGAGGTAAAAGCAGTCTCTTTGAATAGATTTCCTTACTAGAACCTAGTTAATTAGCAAGATGCCATTTTACACCGATGTTTAACCAAAATTGACCTTAGGTAGATTGTCTAAGAGCTCATGTTGCGTAAGACTTGTCAAAATGATCTGGAACATACATTCAATGTTTATCTCTTAGGGCTATTGATTGAAGTGAGTGTTGTGTTTCACTTTGTTTTTTACCATTCAAATTTCATGTTGTAAGTGTTGTCAAACAACCTTCAAATCAAATTTCAAGGTTCTCCATCAAGGATCTCGGGTCCTTAGAACCAATAGATCGCAATCAAAACATCAACAAGTCTAAATCATGGATACACATCTTTCTTTATCACACTTATATTCAAAAGATACTTTAATCTTGGAATCGTCATAATAACAATCTTAATCACACTTCAAAACAATTTAATTGGTGCTACTAACTAATTTTTATTTAATCGATGCTACTAACTAATTTATTTGAGTCTTGTGGATTTTACCCCTACGACATTTTGATGAACCTAGCATGAAGCACCTGACTTCAAATCTACTTGCATGTGTGTATTGGTTCAATTAAATATTTTATTTTTCACAAGTGTTTATTTTTCAATTATTCCATTCTTAGATGATGGAAAAAGCTAAAGAGAAATCATTTATTACCCCCATTTGCATTTGGCACCCCTGACAGGAGCAAATTATAGACTTTCCAAAGATTTGGTCATAACCCTCAAAGAGTGTAGAATTTCTCTCTAAAATGTTTGTTGCAGGTTTTAGTTGATAATAGGAAAAAATTCAAAAAAATAGATTTCTTTTTTTTAATGATTTTTCATCACAAAAAAAATTATTGGTGCAAATCAAATAATTTTTATGAAATTATTACATTTATGGAAAGCTATTAAAATTATAGATAGAGCTTATTCTTTGTAATTATATTTTTTATGACAAATAATAGACGAAATAAATAGATCTTTGAAAGCTGGTTTGCTTTGATGAATCAGGTCCCTAGGGCACAAATGATCATATTTTTCAAAAATTCTTATACGTTCTGAAAGCTAACTTATTTTCTTTCCATTTCTCTTTTGTGGGAACAACAATATATTTAAAACTTGTATCCTATGGCTAGGTCAAAATCACAAAAACAAATCAAGCTAAAAATGGAGTAAAAGATTAATCTATATAGTTAATCTTTCTAAAGTTAATTGGTTACTATCCCATATTTCAATCTTTCAATTTTATGGTCTTGTGTTAAACTAATATTTGTGAAAGTTGTCATGGATGCTAAGGAGCTGGAATGATCAGCCAAGTACATGCAAAAAATAAAATGCACCTAGACTTGCCTAACTTAACATTAGATAGGCCTCAAAACATATTTCATTTTCTTAACTTGTGGCATTTTCAAGTTCAAGATCTTGTTAATCATTTTCCAAGAATGAATAAACACTAAAAATTAAAGCCTTCTATTTTCCAGTAGATAAGGCTTGGAAAGCACAACCATGTTTATAGTGTTTGGAATCTAAAAGTAGTAGGGATAGGCTCTCATCCTTCTAGATGATCAAACTCCAAGACCTACTCTCAATTTCATTTCATTTCTTCCAATAGATAGCATAAAAACCTTAGGAGCAATACCTCTTGAGATTTGTCTCAACAAGGTTGATGAGAGGGAAAGCCCAAAGTGAGATACAACTGCTTTAACTGTGATATTCTAACCCACTATATAAAATGAAATGCCTTCATCCTTATGGGTGAAAGACAAAGAGCATGTAATAGCCTTCCTCTTGTAGTCCTCACGAATTGTGCAAAAACCTCCCTAACATGGGTGGGAAGCTCTCGAGATAGAGGTAAAAGCAATCTCTTTGAATAGATTTCCTTATTAGAACCTAGTTAATTAGAAAGATGCCATTTTACACCGATGTTTAACCAAAATTGACCTTACGTAGATTTTCTAAAACCTCATGTTGTGTAAGACTTGTCAAAATGATCTGGAACATACATTCAATGTTTATCTCTTAAGGATATTGACTGAAGTGAGTGTTGTGTTTCACTTTTTTTTTACCATTCAAATTTCATGTTGTAAGTGTTGTCAAACAACCTTCAAGTCAAATTTCAAGGTTCTCCATCAAGGATCCTAGGTCCTTAGAACCAATATATCACAATCAAAACATCAACAAGTCTAAATCATAGACACAAATCTTTCTCTATCACACTTAAATTCAAAAGACACTTTAATCTTGGAATCATCATAATAACAATCTTAATCATACTTCAAACCAATAACAAGATGTCTCTTCCATACCCTTTTCGTTAGAGACCACTCATACGATCTCAAACAAGGAGCAACCCAGAGGACATGTACTTTGATTTGTTTCCCACCTTCGAAGAAGAACAAAATATTAACGACTATGATGACATAAACCCTTTTGTCTAGTTAGAAAGTTCCTATGAGATGACACAACAATGAATAATTGATATCATCATACAAAAAATGCAAGCCCTGTGAACCCAGATAGATGATCTAAAAATTCAAAGGCAACCAAAGCCTTACACCATGAAGGATATATATATCCCTACCCCGTTAATCAATTAATCAACATGCCTCTGAACAAATCATGTCTCAATGAACATCCTCTTGTTTCCTCAAATCCGCCATCAAGGATTCCTTAAACAAACACAATTGCAAATAGATAATTATATGGACATTAATTAAGTATGATCAATAAGAGACCCATTGTACCACATATTCAATCAACAAATGATTTACAACATGCAAATATCAATGTAAAATCATCACCATGATCACCATAACAAACAAAAAATTCAATCTAATCCTTTCCATCATCTATATCAAAAAATGGTTGATACTCATTGTCTTCTTGTTTAACAAAACCAAAACCATCTACCCATGTCTAGCAATAGCACATTCTAGAATAATCACACCATTGACATATCTACCTCTCATAAAGGTGTCATTCAAGAAGCCTCCATATTTCCTGTCGTTCCTCCATCTCCTGAAATGTCACAAGAGCAATCTATTCCATTTCCAACAAATGATATAGCTAGTAATAAGGTTTTCCAAGGGCTATTCACAATGGATTTCCATGTTACTCCCTTTCACGATACGATTATGTTAAGCAATTCAACAAACCTAGATCCAATAAAATCATATGCTCAATTCCTAGACAAGCTCATCTCAAGGAGTTTTGTTAAATTTATCTCCCTCTCATATGAAATCATTGAACCCTTCCAAGAATCCACCTCTCATGTTCTAGTCCATATCCCATGTCAAGAAGATGATCAAAAAACTAAAGAAACAAGTCCTAAACAATACCATTATCAAGATCCCAATAGTCATCATAACTATCTAGCTTTATACCAAGAACCCAACTCTTTGGAGTCTCGAGAAGATTGGGTAAAAGCACATATCTGTGTCACCATTTATGATACCAAAACTTATTTTGGTCAAATCTCATTTCTCTATCAGAACTCAATTTTTTTCAAAAAATAAAAATACCCCTTTATAGATCTCAAATTCAATGTCATTATTATATAAATTTTTGAGTGTTTTCATTAGTTATAATATGTTATAATCTCAAAATATTATAAGTCGATATTTCAACATTTCAGAAGATGCTCCCTCAAAAAAGGAAAAAAAAATTAGTAAATCATATCAAAAAAATTTTAAAATTATATTTATCTCTAGAGGAGAGAATCCTCTCCATGAATATGTAATTTTTTTTCAAGAAGGTATAGATTTTTTAGAGAAGTTTTGACGGGAGGAAAAAACTGTTGGATTCTGATAAGGTCAAACTTGAGTACTTATAACAAAGAAAATATACATCAAAAATAATTATTTCTTTTTTTATTCACTAGATATACATGTCATCTATAAGATATTTTAAAATTAGAACAAAAAAAGATGATTTTCATATGCTTGTTTGACAGGAACTACACCCTATATTTTTTACAATTAAAAAAGGGACTTCAAAATAAAATAAAATGAATAAATTCTTACTCAAAAAAATTATAAAAAATTATAGGCATAAAATTCAGCCAATTCTACACATTTCATCAGTTTACATCATCTTCATATTTTAAACAGAAATACCATTTTTTTGTCATTAATGTTGAACTATCACATTTTGATATCTCATTTCTTTATAAAAGGTGACACAGGTTTATGCTTTTACCCGATTCTACCATTCATGTCCATCCTATCAATGACAATCCCCATTACTCTCAAAAAAGAAGTCTCCTTCCAAGTCTTATGGACCTTCCAATTCTGATTCCTAAGAAAGATCATGATATCTTGTCCATTATTATTGATGATTTCATTCATAATCAAGAGCGCACCGGCCTTGAAATAGAGTCCAATGATCACCTTCTAAGTCAAGATCAAAGTATCCCTTCACCTTCATGTCCACCACAAGATCTCATCATCTCTTTAGATCCTCCTCATGAGCCTACAATTCCATCATTTCCATGTCCTAATCCTCCACATTCTCCACAAGATCCTATCCTCACAAATGATCCTATCATTTCTCCCATTCCATCAAAGGATCTAATCATTCCTCCTGATCCCCCTCATGATCCAAGAAAATTTGTGCATGTTGTTCATGAACTGCATACATGTCAAATAGGTTCATCCACTTCCATCCAATTTAGTCTATAGTACGATCCTATTGTTTATCATAGCCACCTCAAATAGGACTTGCATCTTGTAGCAAGTATCCTATTAGTCAAAAGCATTATCGAGACAAAGGGTTAAATTTCCATGTTAAAAGTATATTATAACCCTTCCATATCAAAGAAAATTCAAATAATCATGGACTCAGTTACAAAGTTCACTCTAAACGTGTTGATTTCCCTTCCAAAGCCAAATCCAAACGTGTGTCTCCCCCTTCATCCATCTTACGTCCATATATTCCTCCATCCACTTATCCTTTCCTAAACCAAAGTCAACAAAGGTACACATCTTGGAGAACCTTCCACCCATCCAAAAGGTCTCCATATCATTCCTATACATCCATAAATCCCAATACCTTAGGAAGAAACTTGATGCGAAGCACAAAAATAACAAGCATAAAAATACATATCCATCAAAGAATCAACATGCCCAATGTAATCAACATGTTTATCAAAAGAAAAAAGAATTCAAAAGGCCACAAAGGCACATCAAACAAAAAGAAATATCAAAGACAGTGTGGGTTCCTAAATTCCTCATTGAAGGAATGCATTGCAAAGAATCACAACTTAAAGAAAAATCAAGAATAATGTGGATTCCCAAGTCTCCCATAAAATATTGGCATACTAAAGAGAAATTAAAATTGGCATTCAAGCTTCCTAAGGCTTTCTCAAATCCACCATCCAAACAACTTCCATGCACTTCCAAGTCCATTTTAGGCCCTTATCTCCTAAAATCAAAATCCCTTTTCACCTCTCCATCAAAATCTAAAACTTCAAAATGCAGTTTTACTTCGTCACTTCACCATCCTTCAAGGTGTGTGACAATTTTGCCATTATCACCTTTCAATCTAATCCTATGAAAGTATTCCAATACCCCATCTATTGTTCAACTCATGTCTCAACCTTCCATCCATCCTATCCAATCCTTTGTATAAACTTCATCCAACCATCCATTTCATATCCTTTTTCATTACTTTACCAACATCTTTGAGCACACCGTCAAACACTATGGTCCGCTTTTTCATATCTTTCGAGAGCACTATCCACAAAAAAAAGTATAAATCCTTCATCCATGGTGTAACATGTGTCTATCATCTTACCAACAAAATCAAAGACAAATAAATAAATAAAATAATAAACAATAAAGAGATAATTTCGTTCAATAGTGAACACCTGACAAACAAGAGCTTTGGGCGACATGATGAAAACCTAGAAAACAAGCTTCATGTGTAGGTTATGAACTTCTTGCATCGAATACTTGGGGGCAGATTTCATCCATGTTTTCATATCATATCATATCCCTTTCATTTCCTCCATTATCATGTGTCCCTCATATTCCTTCTCCTATCATTGTCCATATTCCCTTTTTCCCAACTTTGGTCTTGACAAGGCTAGGAATATCCCTAGAAGCATCACATGTCTTATCTGCTTCATGTTTTCAACATTCTCTTGGCCCATATCCCTTATGTTGTTTGCATCCCTTTGGTCCATATTGTTTATCTTATTACAACCTTCCATCCAATTCCCTTCCCCTTGATCTTGCTTTCCATATTCATGTCCTAACACTATCCAATCCAAATCCCTTTCTTAATATTGATAGAAAATAAGGACATAAAAATACAAATAAGTTTTCAATATTCTCTAGACATGTCCATTCCTATTAACCACATACAAATCAATGTGCTATATCATTACCCTATCTTGTCCTGCCTAATCCCTAAGCTTAGCAAAAACATGTTATCTCATCCCATGGATAGTCCTTGGTATCCAAATACCTCCAAGACATACTAAGCGACCTTTGGTCTTCATCCATCTACGAGTCCATCCACCAATTTTTGACAACATAAAATTCAAAAGTGTTCAAAATATCTTGAATTTTCTCGTTAAATACATTTAGAAAACTCCTAAAAAAATCCTAAAACTTTCCAAAATGTCGTGAAAAAAATCTTCAAAAACATTCAAAAAAATGTCTTGAAAAAATTCTTAAAAATTTCAATAAGACTTGAAAAAATGATCAAAAATATCATATATGATCATGAAAAATTCCCAAAAAATATTAAAAACAAGTTATCTAACGAATGTTTCAGTTTGATAGGCACAGCCAATTTCATGGCAATCACACATACCTCAACTCCAAATATATGAATCATGCAATACATCAAAGCAAATCATAATCTTTGCAATAAAAATCTCTATCACGAAAAACAAAAAGTGGTGATCAAACCCAAAATCGTATCAAACAATGAGCTTCATAAATCGACAATGGACTTATGAGGCCCATCCTTATCAGCAATCCAATATGTCATCAAGTGAACAATCAATCAATTGAATCAATCAATCATCTTATGCAATAATAGATACACTCAGAACCAAACAAATTGGTCTTATACTAGTAGGCCATTCCTGAAACTAGACACATCCATTATTAATCAAATCAAATATCAAATCAAGTCAATCAATGATCAATAAGGTTGTTGACAAAGTTAGTCATTTTAGTCCATTTATGATTTAAGTTTCATAGTTGTGTTCCTACACTTCTCAATGATACCATTGAGTGTTGAGAGTGGCTATGATGGTTCCTAATTTTATTTTTCTTTCTTTGTTATTTATGGAGTATTTCAATAAAACTCTAAGGCAAGGATGATGTAGGGTGAATGTGATAAGAACTATCACACATCTGGCAATCACACACACCCATAATGAGAGGCAACCATGGATGATATTGAAACAATCTCGATTTGTTCTTGTTTGTTAATTGGAGATAGTAGTGGTATCTAGATGGTCAAAATCTAGGTGCAATTATATCTCTTTCTTTTCAATAAGTGTGATAATGAAACTCTATAAGAAAAAGTATTTGGCAACAACTCAGTACATCATCCAAGTTGATAGCGTAAGTTCAACTCTTCTAGATTATATCTCCTAATTCATCCTTCTAGCTAATTTATGCTTCTCCCTAACATTTCTTCTATCAGTCTAATCAATCACTCCATCAAAAATTTCAATTTTTATTATCAATTAATCAATGTTCATGTCTTATGCAGGTTGTATCTTTCCAAAAATGAGATGTTGTTGCTTGTCGTATACAAGGTATATCTTCCCTGAGAAACTAGACACTGTCGCTAGTCTTATACAAGATGAGTCATTCCTAAAATCAAACAAGATTCTTGCTAACAATCTTCATCAACCAAATAATCATTATCATCTACTAGGTCCTTACTTATTACTAACTATTCTTCTCTTTCATCATTTCATCTAACCTTTCTCATCTTTGACCCTTTTACCGAGAGATCATTCATGTCTTTTTTGCACAAATAATGTCTTTTTTGCACAAATAATCTCTCAAGGGGGCATAAAGTCCACCTACTATCATCAAGGAAAGCTGGGGCAGGGCATAGTCTAAAGTTCTTTGATACAATGCTCATAGTTGCAATATATCAAAGTGGGGCCACTATAGATGCCAACAAATGTACATACTAGTCAATACACATTTAACACACTAATTACTTTGCTATTAATTAATGGTTCTTTAATCCCGAATAATCTTGTAAGGTGTTGTGCAATCTGACAATAGGATCGAACTTAATAGTCTCGTAAAACCATTCCAAGTCTATCGGGCTATCTCATTGAAAATGTCAATTTAGGTGATATGACAATCAAACCGACCCAACAATCCCACCTAGAGTAGACCACCTTTTTTTATCCCACCCGTGTCATTCTAAAGGCTTACCTTTCTTCTTCCCGAAACAAAGAATAGAATCCCAGTCATCTCATTTCTTCTAAAATTGAATCTTTGTCACTTAATCATTTCCCTTGAATTAATTAAATAATTAAGTTTATTTAATTAATCTACTTTAATTAATTAACCTTTATTAATTGATTAAAATTATTTTTTTCATAATGTAATTAATTATCATTAATTATTGAAGTTAATTAATATATTTCTATTTATTAGAATAAATTCCAAATTTATTTAATTTCTAATTAATCTCACTTTAATTTCATATCAAATTTAATTCCTATTAATTCTATTTAATTTAATCTTTCTAATTTTAATTGAATTTTTTTATGTCGTGAGAAAGTATAGATTATGAAAAATAAATAAATCCTCACAAATAAAAATCATAATAAATCTGAAAATCATTATCTTTCAAAAACAAAAATTAAATTAAACTAAATTACAATCTTTCCTTTTTCATTTTTTTACAATCTTTCCTTTTTCATTTTTTTGAAAGTTCAATCTTCTAAAAATGAGAAATCGCTTCTCATTCGTATCTTCCCTTTTTCCCTTTGCTTTTTGAGTTGGATTGGAAACTTACTAGTTATTTCTCTAGGTCTCTTTCATCTTCTTATGTCGATCGTGATTTTCTCAAATCAATCTGTCATTCGTTGTTAACCAAATTTTCTATTTTAAAAACCCTCATATGTTGCATTTTCGTCACTTGTTCTCGCATCGAACCTCTTTCACTACTAGAATCATACGCATTTTATCACATTTCTCAGAGTTCGGAGTCAAAGTGTTGCTCGAATCACACTTGAGTGCAACACCTCATACAAGCAATCTCTTGGTTTGCATGTTTACTTATTTGTTAATTCCGTTTCCTTATGCTTTCATTTATATTGTTTTTAGTGCTAAATGGATTTGTTAGTTTAGTACTCTACTTTACTCCACGCAACTAACTAGTTTAATTGAGTCTTACAGATTTTACCCCTAAGACAGATGGGTCACTATTTCCAATGTAGATTCAGCTGTGAATTTTTCGAGTAGGTCAAACTGTGCATTTTAATTGGAATGACCTGGGTTGAGATGCCCATGTTTATCTTTCGGCATTTTATTAAATAAATGTGTACCTAGCAAGATCAGTGTCTCAAGAGGGTCAATGGTAATAAATTAATTTCCTTGTGTAGTAAAGAGATTAATAAGGATAATAATGAGAATGAATATGTTTGAGACACTTGCAATACATCAAATTTTCTTACGCATGGAGATCAATAAGGATATTAAAGAGTATGAATAGATAATTTTCTCTGTATTTACCGAGTTGGTAGGGGTGGTATCATCTCTAAGTTGGAGTGCCTAGTGGACTTTAATTTCTGTTGGAGTTAACACACTATCTGTCATGTCCCCATTTTTGGTGACAGTTCGATTTAATTAATTTAATTAATCTGGTTGTCTAAAATAATGCATATTTTAAGGACGACTAATTAATTATATTAATTAAATAAATAAATATTAAAAGATAACTTTATATTTAATAAAGTGACTTGGATTATGAAAATATTTAATAAAGTCACTTGAGGGATAAGATCAAAAATGTTCTAGAAGTCTCTGGAGAAGGTGGAGAGAAAAGAATAAATAGGCACCCCGGGGCTCCATTCGAATAGGGCAGTTGTTTATCTCTCTTTCGATTTCAGATTGTGATTCAATCACAGGTGCATTGTGGAACCTAGGGTTTTCGCAATTGTCACAGTTGGCCATTGAGAACGAAAACTCTCAATCGGTACGCAATTTTGAGGGTGTGAAATATCATCTGAATTATTGCAGATTGGAGGTGACATTCAGTCATTTCATCAGGGCAGTAATCCGTGGCTTAAGGCCAAATCTTGCGATTCATTGATCATTGGAGGTTTAGTTAGGAAGGAATTAACTTATTCCTTATCAGGAATTAACTGGAGAGAGTCGAAGGGAAGCTGGAAGCACATTTGTGGTCATAAATTATAAAATATTCATTATCAGGATTGAGGGCCGAATGGAGGAGTTGGTATTGTGATAAGTTTCATAAAGAGTTCGAAGAGTAAGGGACATCTTCTGCATTTTATATAGACACCAGCAGTGAATCGACTCAGGGCAGAAGAGCGAATTGCTAGAATTATCCCCTCTAACAGCGCTGCTGAATACCATTGAGGTCATTTCAAGGAGCATGGAAGATTAGTTAAGGAGTTCGTGGGTCACCATCCAGCACCTCTGTATATTGATCAAGCCAGATTTCATTCACCTTGGACAGTCGGTGATGCCTATTACCGTGAGCTGTCTACCAATCAAGATGATTGACTTCAAGGAAACATGGCCGGTGAGTATCGAAAGGTGGAGCGTTTGCAAGTGCCAGAACTGACTTCTGCCTAAGATTGAAGAGGAACACGCAGAGGAGATCGAAACAGGAGAGCATTATAATCTGCGGTTTAGATAATACCAACAACGAGCATGTTATAGGAGATAATTGCCAAGTGCGGGTTTCATTATTGATGGCAAGGTTTTTGTTGTTCTAGAAAGTGTAAGCACACCAGATGTTCCTTATGGGAATTCATTCAGAGTAGAATTGTTTTCTGCATTACACCCAGGTCCTGAGTTACCTTCAGGGGAAGAGACTTCCCATCTTTCCATTTCATGGAGAGTCAATTTCCTTCAGAGTACGATAATGAGAAGTATGATTGAAAGTGGAACGAGACAAGGACTAAAGGCTAGCTCCCTGCGGCATGCCCAGTTGCTTTCCCAGACTGTTTCTCCTCTGGATTCAGCATTGCTATCCGAGGAAACACTGCAACCCCCAGCTTTTCTTCTGCGCGATTTTTATCCACTTTCGCCTACTGTTGCTGAGGTGGAAACAAACCGAAGGGCCAGTTGAAAAATATAAATATCAAGCAGAGGTTAGCCGACTTTTAGACTTGATTATGCATAGTTTGTACAGTCACAAGGAAGTGTACCCGTTAAAACCTCAGGTTCGTGCTATTGATTTCTTGTATAAAATACTGTTTGGGCGGCTCACATTCAACCAAGGAGGGATCACCAACTTAAGGGAACCTGGCTAAAGACACAAACAAAATCAGGTTCTCAATAGATCATTAGAATCAATTAAAATTATCAGGCATTGTTACTTTTCCTATATTACCCGTAGGGTAACTTGTTATTGATACTTGGGTTTGTAATCATTGCACTATTACGAAGAGTTTAATATTATTGGTGTTCCAGTTATCATGGCATCCCTTGTATAACCATCTTTATTGCAAGTAGTTTCAGAGACAAATTCATTCCAGCAGTGTTAGAGTTGTTGGCTAACTGTTTGACGAAATGTCAAACTCTTGAAGTGAATAAGGTCTTGGTGTTCAAAGGAGCAATAATCCTGTCGGGGATTTTACACTATCCCAAATCCTAATATGCGAACCTTTCCCTCCCACAAACTATTCAGACCCCAAACTTGAAACTGGTATTACAGTTATTCATGTCAATCTTTATCTGCAGTAAATGTCTTGAGTAATTCTACCGAGCCCTATGCATCACTATCAATATGGATATGAAAATGAAGCTCCTGCCTGGTTCAATGACAAATGAGGGCCAAGAGTTGATATTCAATAGCTAATGAAAGCCTTTGAAAGTGCAAACAACTGTGAAGCTCGTCTGCTGCATTTGTAAGTGTAAAGATTTTGGCTAATTGAACTAAAAAGCACTTCAAAACATGTTGTCAAGTAAAGACAAGAAGTCTAAAAGCCCATCTAAACAATAAAAGAATGAAAATAACAATAAAAAAAATTGGACAAGCACCAAAGTTCTATTAACAAAATTTGAAAAGAACTGCATGATAACAAATGCACTAGCAATGAAATCCACTTAAGTGAACACATAAATGTGAACACTGAAAACTTACATATCATTTAGGAGGGAACAGACTTTGGTGATGAGGATATTATGCCATGTCTGGATATGACCAATAGCAATCATCCAACTGTTATCCTCTAGACACTCATTTCAGCATTTAGTGATATGGGGTTGATGTCGTGCCTTCGAATATAATGAGACAAATAAAATTGTAGATACAACCACAACTCAAACTCGTTATGTTTTAAAATAAACACTACCATTTGCAAATTGATAATTGAACCTCTGAGCCATTTGTTTATTTAGGAGGATCAGTTGTCACCCAGTTCATCCCACTGGGAAAAAACAATAGGCCATTTTAAATGGTCGAAAGAAAATAAAGGTACATCATTTCATTCACTTATTTATTTTTAGCAAAAGTGAAAACCCCTTGGCAAGCCCATGGATGTACACAACCCATACATCCAAAATGACCACAGAAAATAGAGACTACATCCATTAATAACATTATAACATACAAAAACAGCTTGCTTACACCTTATTTACATGGTTTCAATGGTCCTGCAACATATTGAGAATTATGAAGCATACAATCTATTAGCATGCTTGATGGCACAAAATGAAAGATTGGTAGGCCTCAGCATAAGTCCAAATCAACCTATATTTTAAATTATCCTCTAGAAAGTGGGAGTGACACCATTCTGCAAAAGGGCTGATGGATTCTCCAAAACTTTTAATTTATTCACCCCATCCACTTGAAATGTGTAAAAGTGACAATTTGATACCCCTAGATAAAGGAATCTAGATACATATTAGAATGGCAACGATTGTATTCTAGCAGGCTTCCATATGTTCGATCTGCTACTCCAATAAAAAGTGACTCCGTGTCTGGACTAAATGATATGCCAGAGATCTCACCAAAGAGGTCAATCTCTTGACACCGTTCATAGTTGTGTTTCACATCGAAGACATGGACAAAATCTGCAGGCTCAGCCATTGCCAGAAAATTGCCATCTGATGTGAACCTCAAGGATCGCACAGCACCAATATTCCCTTTCAAGACAGTCAAAGATGTGCTTAGGTTTCTAACATCCCAGATTCTGCAAGTCATATCCTGATTTCCTGTGGCAAAATATCTTCCTTCTGGATGCCATGCAGATGCAAACGAATAGTCTAAATGACCTCTAAGATTAGCAACAACCTGAAATAGAAGTTTGAGATAATGATTAAACTATCTTGCTTGCCGAATGCTACTGATAAGGATCAACTGAAAATGCAAAAAGGAAGTACAACAATCTCAGACTTCCCAATGTGAGCTCAAGCCCTAGTTTCTCGTTTTCAAGGGCAACAATACTGTGGATAGGAGCCATTATACTTCAAGTACGGTATGGAACTGAAAGAACTAGTTGAGGAGAAGTTGGCAACAAACAATTCTACTGCTCACTATTGTTCTTTTCCATAATTGTGGTCAGACTGGAAAAGACTTATGCCCATATAGTATATTATTTTGATAGCCACTATCAAGTATTTTATTTCCAATTAGTGCTAAATACAAGATAAAATCAAATTGTAGAACAAAGGACACAAACTGCTAAAGAATGATCAGTACCTCCCGTGTCTGGCGGTTTACAAGTAATCCATCGGTATGATCTCCAACCACCACCACGAGTGTTTTATCTGGACTTAAAGAAGTGTGCTGCAAAGAATGCAAAAGAAAAATATAAAGATGCCATCCATCCTGAAAGTCATTCTGATGAATCCATGCATGTATTATAGCATGTTTGATACTGATCAATGGTAAGCATTTGGAAAAGGGACCCAACTTACATTTACAGCCCATGGAAAGCAATTATGCCGCAGCATAGAAAAGGTCTCCACATCAAACACACGGACAACAGAATCATTATTTGAGGTCATTAACTGTGTTGCACCACTGTCAATATTATCCAAAATATTTATTAAGACACTTCGAATCTGTCATGTCACCACAAAAATATTTTAAGGGTTTCTAATATGATGAACACAGGTCATGTTCATCAAAACATGGTATACCTTGGACTGTCATAGATCTCAATGGCATTAGTGATAGCATTCTCATCATAAGTAATTTTTGAACAGCATGAAACACCACGGCGATCCAGATTCTGTCGGCACAATAATCATAAAAAACCAAATCATTTATTTTCACTTTGTGACTGAATTGAATCTTTTCAAATTCATCAGAACATAAATTTTTTCAAGGATAACACATGTGGGCACCTGATGTTAAATGCCTAGATAAAGCAATTTGCCAATCAAAATTCTGATAGAACTATTGTAAAAAGATTTATTTTCAATGCCATAAATAACTACAGAACTTCTCAAGGCGTGGCCATCCAAAAGAATGTGCACAATGTAAGAAGGATGAATGCATAATAAACTAGACTCGAACACCCATGAAATATGAGATGGTAAATTAATCCAAACATTATACTATTAGATAGTAAACAAGGTAACATCCTAACAGCAAATTTAGAAGGGCAAACCTTCGCAACCAGTTCTCCTTGAAATCCACCTGCAACCAGAAGATTATTCTTGACACACATTGTACTAATCTGTATCCTTCCTAGACCTTGCTGTATAGCACGAGAATTCTTTTGAACCTGTAATAACAATAGAACCACAGCAACAAATATCCAAGATGAAAACTTGTAAGGCAAGGATAGAAACTGACATCTTAAAAATATTTAGAGCAAAGGAAGAAAAATATAAAAATAAACCTCGTCTTCTTTCAATGGTTCAGCAACATTGAGAACTGTCGTGCTTCTCCGGCTCAATGAGCATCTATGCATAACAGAGTAACCACATATTACATACGCATCATGCTTTGATGTGGACCAAATGAGATTTCTCAACTGCCAAAACCAAGAGAACAATTATGTTAAAAAATATCCTCGTGCATAGACCACACAGATTTTAACTGCTCCAAAGGACATTCTCCACAATACACATTAAACCAGTGTTACACCAGTACGGGGATACTTCAGGACAGCGGGATGCCGGGGTGAGTTTCCGGGACACAGGGAAAATGGGCCTCATTGTTGGGACGGCAGGGGGTCGGCCAGGGGACGGCAGCAAGGGGAGGACAGGCCAGAGAGGGGTGTTGTATTGTATACATATAGAACTTGAAATGCTAGTTATGATATGATGTTTCAGTAGTTCACTAGAACATACCAAATTAAAATACTTGAACATAGCAAAATTGCAACATGAATTAGAACCATTGACGTTTGACATAGTAACATATTACATACCCAATAGTAACATTCAAAAATCAAAATTCAAATAGAAATTCAAGTACACATCCCAGCGGTGGCATAGTTGCGGAATGGCGGAGGTGGGGGTGCTTGGGTACTCAAGTACCCGGTGCAAGGACGTCTCGGGGATGGGTACTTCAAGGTTTGGGAGGGGGGTGTGAGTCTCCGGGGTTACATCTCAAATAATTAACTTCCAACATTGTTTCTTACAACTAGTAGCTTACAAAAAGTATTATCGCATAAATATTTGTTAAGGGCATTACACCTAGGAAGGATTGAATGCAGAAAAGATATTGCAAGGTGTAAGGTTTGCAGTTCTATCCAAGGCAAGTCTTAACCACAAATGTTGCAACTAGGCTAAAGGCAAACCAACTGCACAAAGACCTCTTATATAACCGATGTAGTCATCACTTGCAAAAAGAACAAGACAGGTTCAAGGATATGATTCACAAATGATTTGTATAATAAGCTCACAGTGATGTTTCCCTGCTTAAGATACTAAATCTGAGTAAATCATAAACTGCACAAATCCTAAAACTAATTTCCACTCTTAAAAGTAAGATAATTTGTTCTTTTCCGATTATATAAGTGAATCACTTGTTTTTGGAACCAGTGCATATCTATCAGGAAAGGAGAAACAAATTATCAAAAGTAAAGCAATTGAAGCCACAAACAATAATTATTTGTTAGTTTAAATAATTATATGTTCATTTAAATGTATCAAATGAGTGATATCAACAACAAACCATGCTTATGAATAAATCACAGAATTGCACAAATTCATGTGTAATATAGAAAAGACTATAACAATACTTGGAATAAATTAGAACACCATCACATTCATCAAATCTTATACTACACTTATCCCAACAAATGTGGCAAAGAAGAAGCCCCTGCCACAATTGGAAGACTCTTCTAGAGAAATACAAACTATCATGGGGACATGCTATTGTAAATAACAACTAACAAATTTAATCTTTTTCTGCTTTCATGGAAATGTTGGTGAAAAGAACAAGATGGATCAGCATGATTTGAAACCCTATATTGCTCTGGCAATGTGGTGACTGAAAACAACAGATGATCAAACCTTTCATTCAAAAAAGGATCTGTTTATATAGCTTTCAACTGGGTCAAGGTTGAGAGGCAAGAATTTCCAAGATGTGGGATGAAAAATCCACAACAAACAAAAAGAGGCAAGGAGGTCAGCAATAACTGTTAAAATATTTGACTGGTATCTTGCCATGGGCACCAGTGCCGCTGGTGTGTCAAACTCCCCGTAAATCACAACGTAGAAGTACCTGTGATGCATGGGAGAATGATCTTTGGGCCTGACAAATGCCCTAGCAATCAAATCTAAAGTGCTTGGCATAGGAAAACATCCATAAAATCCACAAAAGAGGCTTTGGAAGGCCACGTGCCATTACTTTGGGCTTACATGAGGACGTGTCGCGTCCCCATCTTCTAGGCATTTTCCAGGACAGCGGAACTCAAAGAGGACGCCCCACTCCCATGGCCAAACCTGTTGAAGGTGCCCGAAACGGAAGGATATATCGTCTGCTGTTTGAGGACAGCTAGCCATCTCCCATGGCTGTGCAAGCTTCAAGGATTTAAAAAACATACTAAAAACTACTCTTTTATTAATTCTTTTTGCAATTAGACCTGTGTGAGGGGCTCACAAGGGCATGCAAAAAAGTTAGAAACCTTTTTCCACTTTTAGCACCTTGCTGTAAGAGTTTGCTTGTTGGACAAGGGATCTGGATGATTTAGAGGAGAGATTGAGCTGATTAGAGGAGATATTGAACTGACTTTGATTTTGCTACCAGTATGAAACAGGTTCTCAGCTGCAAGTTTGAAGCTACAGCCAAGGTATTTTTTCTTTATTTTTTTGTTTCTTCGAGTTTTTTTGTTTGTTAGTAAGTTCATAGATTGAAGAATAGTTTCATTGCTTTGGTTCCAGGCTTTGAATCATAACAAAAACTTTACAAAATGTGCAGCAGCAGTAGCGACAGCCATGAGGTTAGTGAGAGTGAAAATGAACTTAACATAATGTCAATAGACCCTTCTTCAACTTCTGAAAAAAACCAACCTTAGCTTCTAATATGCAAAACCGCTTTGCATGTCCTACACCCTCCTTGCAAGAATTTGCAAAAAGCTCTTTCAGTCCCAAGAAACTATTGCTTCCATTTACCACAAATATGACCTACAACAAGGGAAAAAATACAAGAGGCAGCAAGAAGTGGCTTTAACATGTTCGCAATATTCATTACCATTTGAGCTATACTAGCGTAACAAGCCATCTAGTGGGTGACAGTGCACATGGTGTTTGTGAGGCATAAAATTGGCACAGCAGATTTAATTTGCAAAGTTGGTTGGAGTGAGTGTGAACAAAATCATTTCATGTCACAATAAGAATCTAAAATGGTCATCCACTAATATGCATGCCTCTTCCAATGTTGTAGAGAATTGTTGGAGAGAATTGTTGTAGAGCAAAAAGGAAAGCAGGTGAGAAAACATTAGTGATGGGGTTAATGACTATGTGAAAACATGAGCAAGCCAATGATGTAGTGGCCAATTCCTTTATGCACATGCCCTTCCATTTCTTTTGGCAAGGTCACCTTATTTCATACCATGGTGAGAGAAATGTTGACGGTTGGACCATCTTATGCACCCCTCAGGAGAACACAGATTGCATACCTCTCCTTGACAAACAATATTCAAAAGCAACTTCAATGATGAAGGAGATGAATCAAACATGGATTAAGACTAGTTGTTCCATTGTCATAGATGGATGGACTTATATTCAACATAGGTCTCTCAATAATGTGATTGTTGCATCCCCTACTGGTTCATATTTTCTTAGAGCTATTGATTATTCTAGGAAAGTTAAGAATGCTGATTTTCAATTTGCCATTTTGAAGGAGGCAAGAGAGGAGGCTGGGGTTTCTAATGTCATCCAAGTTGTGACAGGTTCAGCTCATGCTTGAAAGTTGGCTGGTTTGACAATTGAGAATGCCTACAAACATCTTTTGGACTCCATGTTGTGTGCATACTTTGAATAATGCTTTGAAGGACATTGGCAAAATGGTTTGGGTCAAGGCAGCAATGGCATAGGCTAGAGACATACAAATGTTTGTATGTAAACATCACACTTCAGTTGCACTATTTCAGTCTTATTCATAGAGAGAATTCCTTCCAATTGAGGCCAGATATGCCAGATATTATATTTTGATGGAGAGGATGTTGGAGATACAGGATGATTGAGAATCCATGGTTGTTTGTGGAGATTGAAAAACTGGCCTCGATCAAAGACAGATGAAGAGAACACACTAAGAGAAAGGGTACTTAATGACACTTGGTGGGCAATATCAAGTAAAAATTTTGAAAATTCAAATTTGGTTTCTTATTTTTAAATTTGTTAGTTGTTTTACTCTGTATTTTATAAGTTTTAATTTCAAAATGTTGCTTGCAAATATTTTTCTCTATCATAGCAACAGCTATGGGGGTAACCTGGTATGCATATAAAAACTTTTCTAGCCTAGGAGAGATATATAAGATGTTTGATAGCATGCTTGATCAATTCTCATGCCATTCAAAGCTTTTGACAGATATTGAACCAATTAAAGAAACTTGTGTTAGTGTAAATAACTATTATTTACACTTAAGTTTACTTAGGATAAATGCATTATTTTATTATTTATTAGGTTAGACACCTAGGAGTTTGCTTACTCATATGAGTTGTCTTGTTGACAACACAGGAGTAAGCAACTCTAATTTAGCACATGGTGTCTACAACACTGGAGTATGCACAATCAACTGAGTTGTCATGTTGACAACACAGTTGTTCACACTCTCAATTAAACAGATGGTGTCTACAACATAATTTTGCGTGAAACACCTTTGTAGGCTTATCCTCTTATCATCGCACTAACTCCTGTGCTTAATGGAGGATAACCCATTCCTGATGGACATGTGCTTAGTTGTGGAGCTTATCATATTGCTAACTCCTAAACATTCTAGATGCATCATAGAGGCCTTTATATACAGGCACCTCTAGTGTAATTACAATGAATTGAATATCATATTGTTATTCTGATCATGCTCTGTTGGTCTATTTGTGCTAGTTATTGTGCTTCTTGGTCTTGGGTGATTTTGCCCTAAGGCAAACTCTTACATGGTATCAAAGCCATAAGAGCGTCATTTCATAGCCATTGGAGACCGATCTTGCTTCACCTCTCTGAGGACACCTTGACCCAAATTTGGAGTATCCGCAGATATTGGGAGCGTCTAGACCCAAAGTGGACCTCACCATTGCGTTTGAAGTGTCAATTCAATGAAAACTGACTCTAAATTCGCCTCTATTGGGCCATAGTCGAATTTGAGGCAAAAAAAATTGCAAACCAGCACCCAAAGGCCCGATTTGCAAGTACGATATGATCATTCTTAGAACTGTTTAATTTATTTCAGATCTATATTCTCTGCAATTTTTCGTCTACAATTTTCAAAAAAAAATTAGGCCATCAGGCCTGCAGAGAAAAAAAAATTGCAGGAACCAAGTGGTGAAATCCCACCCCTTGCAGGATATTCGCAAGAATATTCTGAGAATTCCAGCATAATCCTTACAACCCAGCCAGCGGCATTTACTTTCAAATCCAACGGCCATACATCATCACCGACTGATACACAAATTTCCAGTGGCCTCATTCAATATAACGGTAGGCTTATACAATACCGGCGGTCATAATTACACAGCACAATTCCAAGGACAATATCAACTAATGGCGGCCTCAAATCAAGGTGGTTCACACATTATCCGGCAACCTTAAGCTGCATTACCCTCTAGCAGCTGTGAGTTTTAAACACTCGTTCATCCTAACCACAGATGTGGGATTAATCCCACACCCACCGGCAGCCACCGGCGTTAAAACCCCCTGCCACGTCCATAGAAGACCCCTGCAACACCCTGCCATGCGGCGCTGTCCTTTCAGCGACAAGTGTCGCCCAATCTCCTTGCCACGCAGTCGCCTAGCACAGACAGTGACACGTCAAAGAACACATCATCAACCGCCACGTCGGATCCGTACCCTACCATGTCAGACTGATCCATACAATTCTGTACATTAGTGACATTAGCATCCATACTGCCACGTCATCAGGGAGGGTCGACTTCTACTAACGTCATCATTTCACTATGTTAAAATTGACAGTCATTTGACCGTCATTCACAAGACAAATTGAACTGCTATGACGGCCGTTTGGACGTCAAATTTAATCTTGCTGTGTGCTAATCAGACCCCTCTCCAAATTCAGCTTTGATTTGACAGTCCAACTTTGGGAGGCCATATCTCAGTCATCCGGGCTCCAAATCAGGTGCAATGTTTTTTGATTTTGGGTAGAATTTCCTAAATTTTTCAGTGGTGCTATTATTTTCTAGTTTTGATGCACGAATTTGTCAAAAATTGCAATTTTTGGTGACTGTACCTATCCAATCCTGCATTTTGCAACTTCAATTGCTCCGTATGGGCTCATCTAGACACATAAATAGGGTCTATTTTTTTTTAAAGTGAATAATTTTTCATCTACTTTCTAAATCTGCAATCAGATTATAGGCTTGTGTGGATAGAAATATCACTTTCAGAAATAGGTCCTTTCTTTGCATTGTATTGCTTCAAAATTGATGTATTTCTGAGCTACATTGTAAAGTTCCAGATTTGAACTATATAAGGAGGTTGTAAATTGAAAAATCAGAAGTCTGTTAAGGTCAAAATTGACAAAGTGGCTATTGTAAACGCACTACCTATATAGTGCCAAATCATGCATTAGGGGGGTTTGATTGATTATTTGTTGCATTTTGGTGGGTGCATAAATTCATTGATTGATCTCATGGAGTCTTGTCACATATGTCAATCTAGTTTACGACCGAAGTTGACAATGAGCAACTATCCCAAATGGAGTGCTTCGATGCTTGATCATCTAAGAGAACATCAGGAAGAGTTTCCTTATCTCTCCTCGAAGATATTGCCACCTAATCCTACTTGGAGACATCTTTCTACACTTCTTCGCTCTCTGTATAAGAGTATTAGTGCAGAAACTTTTGCTCCTCTTGGTATGGCAAGTTTTCCTCATGACGTTTGGATGGCTCTTTGGGAAGCATATGGAGATCCTCGAGTCCCTCCATTTCCAGAGGACATTTTATCTTCAGTCACTCCAATTATGGTACCTAAAACTCCAGATGAGATCCCACCTCCTGTTGCTCCTGTTGCTTCTACTGATCCAATTCCAACCACAATTGCTCCTGATTCAATACAACAGGATATACCATGTCTTCCTACTTTAGCTTCATGGGATGACTTCCTTCCAGACATTGCAGGGTTGTTCGTGGAGTCTCACATTGAAGATGTGGGAGACATCATCGATGACATCAATCTTCTCTTTGTTGAGGAGACTTCTTCACTCGTTGCGAGGGCACACTCTAACCCTCAACCACTTGATCATTTTGACATGATTGTGGCTTCTTTACAGCAGTTGGAGGACTCTTTCACTTATGAGGAGACACATCAGTGTGTGGAGATTGTATTCCAATTTCCTCGGTCATCATATTTTCTAAGGATTCTTCCTACCAGTTGGAGAGCATTCTCTACTACACCTATGGCACCATTTCTTCCCACACGGAGAAACATCATTCAACTTTCATGGTGCAACTTCTTCAATCATCAAGGAGCTTCTCTCATGGGTGTGCCTACATTATTGAGGGGAGGCGACATTGCTTCTCTTCCTCCAGCTTCCTATCAGGATGCTTTATCGTCTTTGGAGTTTGATTCCGCGTCATACATGGACATGTTACCTTGTTTGCCACTTTCTTTTGGGCATCCACCAGATTGGTTCATGGCATCTACATTCATCAAGGACTTGTCGACATATGAGCAAACTTCAGAGGCAGCATCCACACCATACTACATATGGATCCCTCTTCCATCTTCCTATCCATAGTAGGAAGCATACTTGCACCTATACTTGGTATTTCTTCTTCCTCAAGGGAGAAATGTTGTTTGTCAGCATTGGATTTTCTTCTGTCTTCATACACTTATCTTTACGAGATCCTTCACTAAGGGGGGGATTTCATCAAGGGATTCTCTATTGTATATGCAAGATGTATGTTATAATGGGAGGGTCTGGTTTACGCCATCCATTCATGCATCTTTTTTAATTGTACTTTTCTCTCTTTTTGGGGGAGGGTTTTTCCCATGAGGTTTTCCCTCTTTCTTCGCTTGCAGAGAGATTTCATTGCATTTCAGCATTGCATTTGTACTTGGGTACCTAACATGGCCTAGTAGTCGGGACCCATTATGCATTTCATCATAGCTTTTGTGAGCTTAAGTGCATTCCTCTAAGTTGCACTTAAGGGAGGGTGTTAGTGTAAATAATTATTATTTATACTTTACTTAAGTTTACTTAGGATAAATGCATTATTTTATTATTTATTAGGTTAGACACCTAAGAGTTTGCGTACTCGTATGAGTTGTCTTGTTGACAACACAGGAGTAAGCAACTCTAATTTAGCACATGATGTCTACAACATTGGAATATGCATAATCAACTGAGTTGTCATCTTGACAACACAGTTGTTTGCACTCTTAATTAAGCACACGGTGTCTACAACATGATTTTACGTAACACGCTTTTGTAGGCTTATCCTCTCATCATCGCACTAACTCCTGTGCTTAATGGAGGATAACCCATTCTTGGTGGACATGTGTTTAGTTGTGGAGCTTATCATATTGCTAACTCCTAGACATTCTAGATGCATCACAGAGGCCTTTATATACAGGCACCTCTAGTGTAATTACAATGAATTGAATATCATATTGTTATTCTGATCATACTCTGTTGGTCTATTTTGTGCTAGTTATTGTGCTTCTTGGTCTTGGGTGATTTTGCCCTAAGGCGAATTCTTACAACTTGAATCGTCACACCCCTTTCTTTTGATACTACGATGCACACATCTTTACTATTTGATGCCCCAAATGAATTGTTCTATTTTAATAATGGTTTTTGTAAATATGCCCTAACCGAGAAGAAATTATTGAAAAACCGTGGTTTTGATGCCCTAAGCAATATTGGCCTATATGATACAATGGTATAACATTTGTGCCCTAAGTGATTTTGTGCAGGCGGCGGGTTCTCTCTGGTAGCAAAAGCGGCTAGAAGCCGATGCATGCAGAGGGAGGGTTCATGCCCCTACAATTCTAATGGGCCCTAGGCGGATTTTGATTCCGAAATTCAAGGTATCACAATTTAACTTACTTGAATTTTACTTTATTAACTATGCCACAAAGTACAATTAGGGGTGTTAACAATTAGTTTAAAATCGATTGAACTGATTTTAATTGGAAATGGTTTTATAGGCAAAGCAAATTTGAATACATGTTGAGAATTTATTACTCAGATTTGTCATAAAGGTTTAACCACTTTAATTCCAAACTGGACGAAGGAAATTACCACGGCCAACCTGAAGGGGGGGAGGTATCACCGGGAAAGGGGATGTTGAATAGTCACGTTCAAGACAATCGGAAATGGTAAGATCTGACAAATTGTACCTAGGTGGCCAAGTGATTAAGCTCTAGGAGTGCTTCAACACATCCTTCTCCTATCGCATTGACTATTCTTCGTCTCAAACATTCTTCTTCTCGAGCTAGACAAATGAAGTTTGGATATTAATCTAGCCTATTTTCATTGTCTTCAATTCTTCTGAACTTCATTTATCCTAATGTTGAGTTAAAACCAAAACCAATTTTAACAAATCAACTATTTAAAATAAAATAAAATAAAACAAGGTATTAGAAATTAACCTAAACCTTATTAAGAACCACCCACAAATATACATTATCATTATATCAATTTTCCCCTTCATAAGTAAGCTATCATTCACCATAGAAAGGAAGAGCCATAGTAATTTTATTTTCCTAGCTTGAGTAATCATACCCAATCCCTTGAGGGAAATTTCCACCCTCTCAAATCACACACTTTAACCATGGGAGTTATTAATCGAGCAATCTATAATTTTGTGGGGTATCCTAAGTCTAGCTAACCGTGAGTATGATGCGCAATGGGAGGAGAGCGCATTTGGAGGACCACCTTTTCCATCCAATGGCGGAGGATAATCTACTTCGCCATCGAGTGAAGTGTGGTGAGTTAGCTTGTGGAGGTGGCTTAAAAAGAAGGATTTATCCTTCAAAGAGGACCACTTTACGAGGGAAGAGGAAAACAGTTCAGTGTCACTATCTGCGTTCTTGAATCTTGAGAAACAAGTGTTCACCATCAAGGGGGAGTTGCTCAAAACAAACTGGGAAAAACGTAGAGGACAGCAACAAGGTAGATTGCAGAATTCCATATCAACTAGAAGAAGTGGAATAACTTCCAAGCACGTTAAATTCAGAGTTTTCTCATTCTTCTTTGAAACAGTAGAGTGAATACGTCTTTATATAATCCTTGAAGGAGAAAAGTTTAAGTTTTAGTGAATAAGATCTGTAATGTTTCTCTGATGTGAAGAAGAAGTCCCCCCCAACCCATAAGAAAAAAGAGAACAAGCTTTGTCTAATACAAGCAAATTTATAGTCAATTACCGAAACAACCTCCCGAATACAATGGTGATGCCCAAATTGTCTTTTTTGGCACCCACATTCAAATCAAGCCAAAATCACACTTCTTGAGGAGTCTTCACACCTTGAAAGCATTGATACCATATTAGAGTTTAAGGTGACTCCAACACTCCCAAGATCAAATGAAAGACCAAGATAGTTTCCACAAGAGAATGGCAGGACAGTTGCTGTAAGATGTAAGAATGATATTATTGATAATGTATATAATAGGTTTGCTTTATATAGGTAAGGCAATAAGAAACTATGATAAGGAGAAGATAAGTTATCACCTACACAAGGTGGAACCACATGTCCACCAAAGGGGATCATACTCCATTATGCAATGAAGTATGTGCAACATGTGGAGGATGATAATGTGATATGTGCACTAAAGGTGGATATCACAAATAAAGCGGAGTGTGATAACAACTATCATCAACTAAAGTGGAATTTCTCCTATACCATATGCAAATATAGGTGCAAACTCCTAGATGTCTCATATGCAAATTACTATGCAATCCAGCATTATCCCAAGTAAGTTTAAGTATAATTATGAATTTTCAATTACACCAGCATAGATCAACTATGCATCTTTCTTGTCAATTTCAAAATCCTTGAGCTTTTCTCTCAGCTTGTTTGCTTTAGTGACATAGACTTGGATTGTATCCAAACATCATGAGATCATTGTCTGATAACCACTAATCTCATCAACTAGGCCATACATTTAACCAAATTCGTCGGGAGCTTCTTTAACTTACTCTTTTCAATATGAAAGATGAAATACTTGAATATATACTTTCTCAAAGTTCCAAGAGCTATAATAATTTTGTTGAGCCAAATATGAACATTAAGATTCATAGATGTATTGGTCAACAATTGATGACTAAGCCCTTGCAGAAGTATCCACACAGACGAGTAGATTGTCCATTTAGAGAAATCTCATTCGAAAGACATTTTGAGACAGTGCCCTCATGTTTTGACTGTCCAACAGTATTCTGTAAGTGGTTAGAGTGTTGCATGAGTTGAGATATCAAGAAAACAACTCAGATTTGCATATAGTTCATCGTACAGATGAAATAGTTTGATGTAGAGATTCCTAAAAATGTGATGGTGTTCTGAAAGCTTGTAGAGATTGTATCCTAGAAATTTGCAGGTCAATAAAAGCACTCTAAATTTTCTTCATAGATTACAGAAAATTCATGCCTATATATTTAAATTCTATTTTGTGAGATTGATATAGTTGTTAACTTTCTTTGGCTACTGGGTTTTTCCCTGTTGCATTTCCAAAGTTAAGTTATTGTGTCTCATGTTATTATAAATTTTGTGTGATATTATGTTCTTCAGTCATGTTTTGTTAATTGAATCGAAACAAAAACATAACTGTAATACGGATCACATAATCTTGAAGGTCTTAACAATCAGTTCCCAGCTGCGTTTGTCAGATTCCCAACAAAAACTCTGCATTTAAGAATTGAGATTAGCATTACATAAGGATTGTGCATTTGATAGTGGAAAGGCCTTTTATATTGCTGTCACCCTGCCTTTCTTCTAGAAAAGAACACATTGATCAATAAATGACAGGCATGCTTCCAATTAGCTACAGACATGATGGGGACCTATCTGGTAAATTTATGCACAGTGCATCATTAAAATTAGCATCGCAGCCTTATCATTCTATATAAAAGTTACTCGACTGCAACGCCTTGATTTAAAGGCCTAGGGCAGGTTAATCAACATGCATCTTGGCATGTGACAGGTACCTATTAAAATCTAGGTTGTGTGTCCTAAAGATGATTAAGAAATCCATCCTTAAAAAAATTGAAGCTGCATTAAGCTCTCAAAATGCACCTGTTGACATGAGTTTTTACAGTTGGTCCTTTCTGGAATGCCTGCAGTGAATTATGTTTTGCTCTTTCTTGATGACGGATTCTAGCCATTTTAATTTTCATTTCACGTTCATGGATATGTAAATATATTATGGCTTACTCGATATCATTCACAGACACAATATAGCTGACAGATCAGACAAAGATATATGAAAAGTTAGTTAACAAATTCAATTCCCTTGAATGCATTTCCATTGTCATGTAAAAGAAAAAACTGACAAAACAGCATCAAAAGACACTTTAACAAGATTGGGGGGCATGTAGATTTAACCTAAAACTAAACCCAATGATATATGATTTGATACAAATGAATCCAATAAGTTATTTCCCTCCCTGTCCACAAAAATTTGCTTTTGAAAAAGAGCTTAATAAAAAGGAACAGAGTACCTGAAAATGGACAAATGTAGATTTCACTGATCTTGCATTATAGTGAAACTCAAAAAACTTCCCATCCTTACTCACGGATTGGCACTCCTGATTGCAAGGAATGTAAACTTTGTTACAGGACTGAAAAAAGCTACTTATGGAGCAAAATAAATAGGAAATTAAAATCCCTAAGAAATGAGATCTGCTAATAGTTACGAATTATAGCCATATTACATTATCACCTTATCTAGTTCATCATGTGGCAAATGCAGATTTTCATAATTCTTGTACTGCTTCAGTCTTGTCTCACGATACTTTTCTCTTGTAAATTGCAACCTTTCCCAAGGAATTCCTTGAATGTCTCTTCCATTTCGAGCCTGCATGGCTGTAGTATCATCAGATTGCCCAGAGCTTGCCTGCAAGAAACATGATCAGCTCAGACATTTTTATAAACAAGCCTGCCACAGAGGATCATTTCATAAATCATAATCAAAATAGTGCCAATGAGACTGATGCAAAATTATGCCAAAGGAAATCATTTTTGTGACCGATTACCCACTTCAATGTCATCCTCTGATTCACTCTCAATAAAATCACCCCTCCCACGCCCATCAAAGAGTTCATCATCATCAAAGTCACTCATATCATCATCATCCCCCATATACTCACGCTCCTGTCGAAGTTGTGCCATTCTAAGCATTGCAATATCCCCTGCTACAAGAAAACCTGCTCAATATATGATAATAAAGATATTAGAATGTGCTTATTTGCAGATAAAGTTGGACTTGTGGCACAGTAATCATAAAACACGAGAAAAGAACAACAAAGAAAGGCAAGCAACTTCATAAAAGAATACCAGCACTCAGTTTTATGATCAAAATTAAAAATCAATTGTTTCAATGTAGATAAAATCTTTGAAAAACTAAATCAGAGATTGCCCGTGCGAGAAAAGCATAATAACTTAACAAGGCAAATGTTTTTATAATTAGGACTGCCAGTATATATGATGCTTATGGTCAAGGTCATTGTTCACAGTTTGATATTCAATTCACCAGCAATCATGTAACTGGTGTTGTAGCAAGCAACGTAGAGACTATTAAAAGCCACTATGACCAGTACCCAAGAGACCACAACAGCATACACTGACAGAATTTTAAAGCAGACATATGCAGAGAGACCAATCAAGCACATGAAGCAGTATAGTCTAGAGATTGAAATAATGAAACTCGGGTCTATGTTTGGTGCACCTAATAGTAATGAAGGTCCATCAAATAGATTAAAAAATGTGCACTAGAATTGAGAATAAAATATACCTCTATTCTGTGTTTAATTCAATTGTTGTGACACAGACTTAGTAATTTGCTGCAAGAATGATTAAAAAATTGTAAACGGCAAGGTGTAGGTTTCTCCAGCAGATAAATCAGAAATCCTTAACTGGACAAATCCAAATTTCTTGAGAGAAAACCAAGGCAAGAGAGAACATGGTAAAGAAAATGTAAAAAGCTCACTAACATAAAAAGACAATGCCAGATAAGACCTGAAATAATGATTCACTTTTCAGACTAGAAATCAATTTTATAGCATCAGCCATATGATTCAAAGGGAAGAAATGCTCAAAATAGCCATGTAAATGTCAATGTGGTGAAAATCAGTTGATCAAGATCAAAAGGAATTAATTTTAAGTACATCTATTAGGAATTAATTTTAAGTACATCAATTGGGAATAATAGATGTTGAAACAAAATCAACGATGATATGGAGACAGAGGAAACTTACATTAGGTAACAAGTAAATCTAGGATAGCATTTCGAGGACCCTAAGAAAAATATGCTTTATTAAAGATTGCATCTCCATATGGGTGTTGCAACTGGTGACAATTGGATTGCAATTAGCCTCCAAGTCACAAAGAGACAAATAGAAAACAGCCAAGTCTTTGATGTGCTTAAATACACAAGCACAATAATAGGTAGTCTAATGGGCAACAACGAGTGAACTGCTAGCTGAAAGATCCACACACAAAACTTATAATAACGAAATTTTACTTGAAGTGTGTTCATGTTGTACATATTCAAGGTTAGAGCAATTTTTAAGGTTGTACCTACAATGGGACATTCATGCAGAAATGATGGCTGCTGTTAGCTGCTTGTATCTAGCTTATAACTGGCAATTACTTTTACATTCAAGCTCAGAGCAAATCTTTTCACTACAAACTCCTGTTAATGGGTTAATTGCTTCTTAAAACAGTTGTAAAAAAGATTGAAGGAAAGCCGCAAAGGAAGGTTTAGAATTAAATTTATTAGACAATTTTGGGTATTCTACGTTCTTGCTATTTTTAGCTTGTTATGTTAGAATCTTAGTTCGTGGTCATTTAAGTTCTATTTTTCAGTTGTCTTAATTAGTTTATTTTTAGTCTATCTATATTTAGACAACTTTGTTTTTGTTAAAAGCTTTTGTAAACTTTGTATATTTGTGTATTTGGTTAATACAATTATTCCATTTCTAACTTTCTAGAGTTTCATGATAAACTGATTCCTAGGCCATTTTTTAGTTCACATGTTGAGGGTTTGG
The DNA here is from genome assembly GCA_028749045.1 of Cupressus sempervirens. Classification (NCBI taxonomy): domain Eukaryota; kingdom Viridiplantae; phylum Streptophyta; class Pinopsida; order Cupressales; family Cupressaceae; genus Cupressus; species Cupressus sempervirens. The sequence goes on along the minus strand of CM053790.1, from coordinate 156,374,126 downwards.
TCAGAATTATGGCACATGGAAGCAACGGACGCTAACAATCTTCAAGTATCGAAATACTAATCAGATTGTTCTGGGTGTTACACAGCATCTGACTGCAGCTAGTACTAATCAGGGTATGTTTGATCAGTCAGAGTAATCAGGAGGTGGCGACACTTCTCAAATTATCTACAACTGATGATCAGCTCCCTCAGATTCCATCCGGCAAGATAGCTTCCGAGATATGGGAACCTCTTAAGAAACTTCATGATACTTCAGACAAAAGCAAGGCCTTCTTTCTCAAGAACACTCTGTTTTCTATTGTCATGGATGAGCGGAAATCGCTCCAAGAACACCTAAATAAAATTCAGGAAATCCGAGATCAGTTGCTTATCATTGGATGCAAGATAGGGGAAGAGGACATTGTGGTAATAACCCTCAAAGGTTTACCCAAGTCCTCAAGCATTTTATCAAAACTCTCAACATCAATTCTACTATGTTGATCTGAAGTTCACAGATCTTTGCACACTTTTGCTTCAACAAGACTGGTGAAAACAACAGTACAGTAGCAGTTCCAGCTCCACCTCCACAAAGCAAGCCTTTGCTGCTAAATCCTTTCATGAGGATAAGGGCAAGTCTCATTCACAGTAGGCTTCTCAGAGAAGTCCTCAGCTCCAACATCAGAAGGCTCTAAGAAAAAAAACATTCAATGCAACTACTACCAAAAGTATGATCACATGAAGGTTGAATTTCGGAAACACTTAACTGCCCAATCTAGGCAGCCAAAAACAAATAGTGTAGAGCAAACTGAGCAAACAAAATTTGTCTTTTACGCCTTCACGGCTAAAAGACCTACAGATCATGTGAAGTCGTCTACCTGGTAAATTAACTCAAGTGCCTCTCGTCATTTCACCCACTACAGAGACTAGTTCACTAACTACCAGCCTTTTTACAGATTAAGTTATTTTTGGTGGAGGGGAAGAGTACACTGTTCTTGGCAAAGGCAACATTCAAATTCAGTCCGTTGGGAGGAATCTCATTTTCCTTCATGTGTACTAGATTCCAAAAATGGAACTAAATCTACTCTCAATCAGTCAATTGCTCGGACAGTCTCCACGGTTGGATGTCTCCTTTAGTTCAGATCAATGCACCATCACTAATAAGGAAACACAATATGTTGTTGTAGTTGGTTTTGAGGACCAAGCCTTTTCAGAATTGTTGGTTCTGGTGATTCTCGGGACTTAGTTATGGCTGCTCAGCGGTCTTTTCTCAATTCACTTTGGCATCAATAGTATGGGCACTTAAATGTGCATTATCTCTCTCAGCTTGCTCGAGAAGAGCTTGTCCTCAGATTGCCAGAGATTCAGACTCAACAACTTGAAGTTTGTGATGCATGTCAACATGACAGGCTAGGAAGCAACATTGCGCACCTTTAAAAAGTGGTGATTCATGGTGGGCTTCTCAAGTACTTCAGTTTATTCATGCTGATATCTGCGACCCTATGGCCACTCCTATTCTTGTGTCCAAGTATTTTTCGTTGTTCGTTAATGATTTCAGTAGAAAAATGTGGGTCTATTTTTTTTAAAAAAATCAAAAGCGTTTACGGTATTTTAGATGTTTAAAACTCTAGTTAAAAAAAGAGTGTGAAATTTATTTTTGCTCTTAGGTCAAATAATGGTGGGGGATTTTGTTCTAATGAATTCTCTAGCTTTTGCAATGTTCATGTCATCAAGCGCCAGTTAACCACACACCACAACAAAACAATGTAGTTGAATGTCGAAACAAAACAAACACTAAGATGGCGCGATCCATGCTCGAACATAGACATGTTCCAAGAAGTTTTGGGCTGAAGCAATTAACACTGCAATTTACCTTTTGAACAAATCACCCATTGTAGCGGTCAAAGGTAAGACTCCAGAAGAGGCCTAGTTAGGTCACAAGCCCAAAATCACTCCCCTAAAGGTTTGGCTCTTTTGCCTATGTTTGGATCCCTGATGCGTCACGCACCAAGTTGGATGCCAAGAGTCAAAAATTCATGCTTGTTGGATACAATAGTCTTCACAAAGGCTACCACTTGATCAACATTGCACTGAGACATCTCATCTCCTATACAATCATGATGAAGTCTTTGACGAATAGCGAGGCCATTCATGCCTATTTATCATGTTCCTAATCCAATAGATCAGCCTATGAAGGCTCATAATTTGGGAGTTCACTTTCATTAGGTCCGCCTAATGAGGGCCCCAGTAGCTCTAGTTATACTAGTGATTCCTATACAAACACCTCTGACTTCTCCTGCAGGATCATCTAGACATGCAAATGCTTCACCCGATTTTGATCCAAATTCTTCTCCTGATACTAATGTTAGTCCTTCTCCTCTCCGACCTAAGTGGTGGGCTACAACACTTGTTGATCTTCGAGATGATAAGCTCATCGACGGGAGAACTACATAGAAAAAGAGCAAGCATACTAAGACAGTTAATTTTGCTCTCATGGCCAACACTCGCAGTGTGTTTAAAACTCAGACATACTCCGAGGCTAACGGTATTCCATAATGGGAACAAGCCATGAAATCTGAACACCAAAGCCTATTGAAGAATCACACCTAGGTTCTTGCTGACCTTCCACCACGAAAGAAACTCACTGGTTGCAAATGGTTCTACAAAATAAAATACAAGTCTAATTGTACTTTGGATAAGTACAAAGCTCATTTAGTTTTGATGGGCTTTTCTCAGCGTCAAGGCATTGATTATGAGGAGACCTTTGCTCCTACAGCAAAGATGAGCACTATCAGATTAGTCCTAGCCATAACAACACAGTTTGTCTCAAAGGTCCATCAGATGGACATCAAGAGTGTTTTCCTAAATGGTGACCTACAAGAAGAGGTCTACATGACATAGCCTCCTAGTTTCAAGGTTGTTGATAAAGAAAACCAGCTTCTTAGACTGATGAAAACACTCTATGGTTTGAAGCGGGCCCCTAGGGTATGGTACATGAAAATTGATAAGTAGCTCAATGATCAAGGCTTCTAGAGGAGTTCTTCAGACTCAAATTTATACATCAAGACTACTAACAATGACATCATCCCTCTAGTAATTTATGTGGATGATTTGATCATCACTGGTAGTTCAGCATCTTTGATTCAGGGAATCAAACAGAGTTTATGCTAATCTTTTGATATGACTCTCTCGAGCTCATGCATTATTGCCTAGGTGTTGAGGTTTGGCAGCAATCTTCTTGTATATTTCTTTCTCAATCCAAATATGTCAGGACTCTGTTAAACAAGTTTCAAATGCAAGATTGCAAACCTACGTCTACACCCATGGAAAAAGGTCTGATGTTATCAGCCAAGTCTAATCCTCCTCCAATTGACGATACTACATACAGACAACTAGTAGGTAGCCTCATCTACCTCTCTGCTACTAGACCTGGTATCAGCTTTGAAATCAACTATATCTCACGCTTTATGACAGCTCCCAAGGCTAATCATTGGAAGGCAGCAAAGCATGTTCTTTGTTATGTGAAGGGCACTATAAATTATGGACTTCTTTAGTCTTGGAGTTCTAATTCTAAAATCAGTGGGTTCACAAATTCAGATTGGGCAAGTTCTATTGACGATAAAAAGTCAACTTCTGGTGTGTTCAGTTTAGGATCCGATGTAGTCACATGGACATGTAAGAAGCAACAGGCAATTTCTCTCCCCTCTACAAAGGCTGAATACAAAGGGACACTTAAGGCAAGTTGTGAAGTTGTTTGGCTTCGTCAAATGCTTGGGGATATGCACTTGTCACCAACAAGACCAACCACTTTGTTTGTTGATAACTAAGGCATTATCAAGTTAGCACGGAATCCGATCTTCCATAACAAACCAAGCATGTGGATGTCCACTGTCACTACATACAGCAATTGTTTGAAGACGGGACAATAGACTTGCAGTATGTTCCTACAGCAAATTAGACTACAGAAATTCTCACCAAGCCTATTGGTCTAGATAAGTTTGTCAAATTCAAAGGGCAGCTTGGTGTAGTGGATAGAGTAACCATTAAACGAGGGTATTACGATAATAGATAGTTTCTTTTTCTATTTAATAGTTATCTATTGTAAATATTAGAATCTTTCTAATATTTAGTTAGCTTTTAGTTAGCTATTAGTTATCTATAAGCTAGAATAGAATGTTTCTATTCTTGACGATCATTTTGTAAGGACATCATTTATTCTTTTATATATATTGATCTACCATTCTCTGTTAATAACAAGCAAGTATTTTACCAATTACTTCTCATAATAGGCTGTCTCCATGGTTTGTAAGACGCGAATTGGGGTTTCTCAACCTTTGTGTGCTATTCTACAATTTTTGTAGCCTATTATGAGTTTCTAGCTTTTAGAACAATGTGGCTAGGGTTTAAAACCCTTCAACCCGTCTATGGTTTTGAGTTATTTCTTCCTAAAAAGAAAAGTAATTTTTTCTGACAATTTTTTTAAGGTTAACTCCAACCTTTTTTTAAATTTTTTTCAAAATGTTCAATTTATTGCCAGCGCTTGCCTCGATTGTTTGTGTCTACACAAGGTTGAGTAGCAACCTAAAATTTTGTGATGGCATCTTTGACCAACATTATGTTAGAAGGGAATCAAAAGCTTTAATGGCTGCAATTACAATACTGGAAAGAAGTGTATGATGACAATATTTGAATATTGTTGTCTTGGAAAAATTGTTCTGCGTAAAGAAACATGTGCTACTCAAACTAAGTCAAATCAAGACAAATTTGATGAGCGTAACCAAGAAGTTGTCATGCTCATAAAACTATATGTTACTGATGATCAGCTCCCTCAGGTGCCTTCCAAGAAAACAACTTAAGAAATCTAGGATCTGCCAAAGGATCTTTATAAGATGTCTAACAAGAGTCGCACTTTCTTTCTGAAAAATATGTTGTTTTCTACCATGATGGATGAGAAGATGCCTCTCCAAGCACATCTTACAAAGATCAAGGACATCCATTACCAACTCAAGGCTATTGACCACATGATGGAGGAAGAAGATATGGTTGTGATGACATTGAAAAGCCTGCCCTAATTCTATGAGCATTTCATTGAGATGCTCAGTATCACTTCTACTAATGTTGATCTGAAGTTTCCTGGTTTCTGCAGCAAGATGGATGGAAGCAGCAGTTTGAAAGCTATGCTAGTTTGTCCTCTTCTAAACAAGTGGTCTTCGTAGCCAAAGCCACAGACATGAATAAAGGTAAACCTCAGTCCTCCCAGTAGAAAACACTAGGTAAACCTCAGGCATCTTCAAAGAAGAAGAGTGTTCAGGGCAATTATTGTCACAAGTCACAAGCTTGGTCACATGAAGATAGATTACAAGAATCAGTTGGCAGACCTGTAGTCTTCTCAGGGAGGGTCTCCGCAAAAGGCCAAGGCTACTATACATTGTGATCACTCTGCCTCCTCCTATGTGTTCATGGCCACACGCCCATCAGATCATGAGACATCATCTACCTAGTACAGACTCTAGTGCCTCTTGGCATTTCACACATCATTAGTTAGGTTCAATTCACACTTTTCTTTGATTCACCGGTCTCTAGAAGAGGCGAGGAATATACCGTCATGAGCAAAGGTAGCATTCAAATTTCACTTTGTGGGAGGGATTTGATCTTTCTCAATGTACAATTTGTCCCAAGCATGAAGCTCAATCTACTGTCAATCAATTAAATTATGCTTCATTCTCCCTAGTTGGATGACATCTACAGTTCGAACAAGTGTAGTATTATTGATAAGAAATCTCACACTACAGTTGCAGTTGGTTTTGGGGATCATAGTCTATATGGACTCATTGTTGCTGGTGATTCTCAGAAGCGGGCCATGGCTGGAAAAAGTACTTCCATCAGCTGGCTTGAGATACTAATTGTTAGATTACTTGAGACACACAAAACCATGGAGTTTGCAAAGCATGTTAGGTTGGAAAGCAACATCGGACTCTATTTTCAGATGGTGATGCTTGGAGGGCATCCAAAGTCTTACAATTGGTCCGTGCAGATATTTGTGGACCCATGAACACTCCATTAATCACAGGATGCAAGTATTTTCTACTATTTGTTGATAATTTCAGCAAGAAAATATGGGTGTATTTTCTTCAACATAAATTCAGAAGAGTTCAACATGTTTCAGAAGTTCAAGGCCTTTATGCAAAAAGAGTCAAATTGTTAGATTGTCACTCTTCAGTCCAACAATGGTGGAGAATTTTGTTCATCTGACTTTCCAACAATGGTAGAGAATTTTGTTCATCTGACGTCTCCAACTTCTGTGTATCACATGGGATTAGCACAATCACAGAGATGACTCGATGTATACTAGAGATAGAAACATTCCAAAGAAGTTTTGGACGGAGGCATTCTTCACTACAGTTTATCTTCTCAATTGGTCACCCGCCCAAGCCATTAAGAAGATAGCTCCAAAGGAAGCTTGGTCTGGACGGAAGCCCAGAATGGATCATCTAAAGGTTTTTGGTTCTACAGCATACGTTTGGATTCCAAATGCCAAGAGCACCAAACTGGATTCCAAAACACAGAAATACATAAGGCTTATCGGTTAATTAATGTTGACGTTGATCATCTCATATTAAGTCATTCTGTGGTGTTCGATGAAGACCGAGGTCCATTTCAGCCTTCTCTTGTTTCTAGCCCTGAGTATCAACCTCCACAGGCTCCATAGATGGATTCCATTTCAGTCTTCTTTTTCGTTCTCCTGATGAGAGGGATTCAATTGACATTGTGCCACCTGCCACTCCACAAGTTATTCGAGCTCCACATCCAATGATTTCAGGTTGTGTTCCTACTACAGTAGATGTTGGTTCTTCTATTCTCCAATCTAAGAGGTGGGCCAAGACCATTGGTGATCTTAATGATGATGAGCTAGTTGAGAGTAGATTTGCAAGGAATAAGAACAAGCAGCAAACCACAGTCAATTTTTCTGTTATGGCCAATTTCACAGTATTTTTTGAGCCTGAAACATATTCAAAGGCTAAGGGCATAAATGAGGGAAACAAACTATAGCAGATGAACATCAGAGTCTCATGAAAAACAACACTAGGGTATTGTCAAATCTTCCACCAGGGCTGCAAATGGTTGTATAAGATCAAGTATAAGGCTCATGGCACACTTATAGATAACAGGCACAATTAGTAGCTAAAGGGTTTTTTATAGAAGGAGGGCATTGAGTATGGGGAGACATTTGCTCCCACCGCCAAAATGAGTACCATTCATCTTGTCCTTGCCCTTTCATCTCAATTTGGATGGTGAAACCATCAAATGGATGTCAAGAATTCTTTTCTCAATGGTGATGTGCAGTTTTTAGGCAAAGATTGGCAGCTTTCTAGATATAGCAAAATCCATCCTTTTAGGATATAACTAATTGTACAATTTCTTAGGAAGATCAGTCATACAACTTAGTGGTTAAAGTGAAAGCTTTTCAACCACAGAAACTAACTTGGGATCATTGCCAATGCAGGACCATTGTACTCTTGGGGATGATAAAACAAGAATGAAGTTGGCAGAGAAATTATTGACAAGCAGATACTAGAATTATAACTTGTTTATATATATCTACAGTCTGTTCAAGTTTCATAATTAAAGAAAACAAAGAGAGTTGGAGCAAAGAATGATAGGTGGAAATCAAGGTGAGAATATAGCAGAGGAGAGAATAAGCAGAAAGAGACTAAAAGACTTTGCAGTTAAAAACAAAAACCACATGTCAAAAGAAGACAACATTTATTCCATTTTGAACAAATTACCAACAGAAAGGAAAGCGTGCAGACATACTTGGCAATCAAACATGAAAAGAATACTATTCACACCCAACTGTTTTTGAGTGTCATATACCAAATCAAAATGAATCAAGGACAACAAACTAAATCAGCATCAATCATTACATAACATAAACATAAATCAAAGTGGAAATCTAGTTCTACAGAAATAAATTTGTACCAAAGATATACTGTATTGAATATTAGATACATTGAGAGAAAAGATGTTTTAATATCTTCGACAACAAACTTAAACATTTCAATTCCTAAAATGAATCAAGAAAATGAAATTTGTCCACAGTTGTCTACAATCTGTGAACTGAGATATTTGGAGTAAAATGAACTAGAGATATAAGAAAATTCTGTTCTCCTTCTCTTTATCCCTCATCACTATCTTCTAAATATACTGAAAAAAACAATCTGATCAATCCTATCACTCTCTCTAAAACAATATATATGATCCATCCTATCTCTGTCTCCAAAAAAATATATATTTCCTCATCAAATTTTCCACCATTGAATCTGATAACAATTTATACTATATTGATAGGATGTAAAATCTAATAAGAACAAGGAAAATCTGATCTTATCCCCTGGAACACTCCATACCAAAATTGAGTTACAATGATAGAGAATAATCCAAATTTATGTTTTCTACATGCTTATTTACTCTGGATGCTATATGGAAATCAATAATTTGCCAGCTTTCACAGTCACCCAAGTAGGGTAGGTTCCATTGATTCTATTTGGTGCTTATCCTACCAATTATCAAAGATATAACTATTACTTAGAGACACACAGCACCAACTTGCTAATTCAAGGATCCAAAAGATATTGCAGGTTTGGATGAGTAAATCCATGCTGACTGTAAGATATTGAAATTCCTTTGATCACTTAATAGTTCACTAAATCTGCAAATCCCTGATCAAAATCAACAACGATGATTAATCCCCATTGAAAGATCAAAAACCCATTGCCATGTCAAGGATGGAAAGTTGAAGGCTCAAATGCATATAAAACAACCAGTCAAAAGTGTTTGATTGCTCCATTACACATAATCTTTTTTTCCTTCGACTCGGCAATAATAAACAACTGATCAAGGACCTTGTGAGCCCCATGGTGACATGCGGTAATCTCAGCCATCTACCTGGATTAAATTAATGGTATAAATTAATATAATTATTTTTTCATTTTTCTTTTGATATAAAGTGTTTTGAGAATTCTTCCTTTCTTCCTTTTGGTACAACAGGCTGCAATACTCTGATGAAGCATACCCCAGTTGCACACATATTGCTGAAAATTCTAATCTAAGTTGCGCATTGACCATGATCAGAATCAATCCACAACGTCATAACTCGGAAAGCAGAGATAATAACTTAATTTAAATGTGACTTCCCTATGAACACAATTGCATAGCGAGATAAGGTAAAACTTAAACCAGGCCTAAATTAATATTTTATCTTGTCCCAATAGGTAAGGATTGGTTTAGCATTCGAAAGACATTATACCACAATCCGTTTGCTGGAAACGGCCCAAAACTTTCCCCCAAAAGACCATGGCTATAATTCCCAAAGCTCCAGAGTTCCTTGAATTCAGCCAGCGCCATAGGATATATAAAAGGTTGCTAACAAAAGCTCCTTCTAACCACATGTCTCTGACTCTATTTCCCCAAGCCCCAGCATCCTATGAACTGTAGAATACATAAGAGTCAACTAACACGTGCTCCACAAGTCTTGTCCTTAAGAATGATCTTAGGAGGTAACTATGACTAATCGAGAATTTTATAACAGTACCCCAGGTTCAAATTACCAGTGGACATGTTAAGTATTGGGCCAACAGACAAGTCGCAAGTGATTTTGATGTAGCCAAAGGGGATTTACAATTAGAAAAAGTCAAACCAACACCAGATAAAACAAGTAAACTTCGTCCAAGCGGGCAGGATTCGTGAGTACTCAATAGGCACTAAACTGCATAACATGTGCAAAAATTATTCCATACCACCATGTACAGAATTCAAGTTCCAGAAGTCATTTATGCATTGAAGCTTTCTGTGAAGAAGGTAGCTGTTAGACACTCGGATTTAGAAATTTGTTTCATGTCCACGGGGCCCAAGTCAGACTGATGGAGAACGCTGGCTGGAGAAGCGCCCACGAGTGGCACAAGGGAAATTTATTGGAACGAATGTCATTCAATATCTTAGCACTAAGCTTAGGAAGAACCAGGAGTTCTTCCCGATATTTAAGATGAAAAAGTTTCCTGGGAAATTTCCCTCGATTAAATTCCAAAACATATGAAAAATAAATCTAATCACGAAAACATTAAAAGAAAAATTAGGTTAAAATGACAGCATTGGAAACAGAAATGCATAAAATATCATCATCCCAAATTATACTACCTCGTCTATCATTAGAAAACGATTACAGCTGACGCGATTACTGCAATTTTGTGAAGATATGATCTTCGGACGTTTTTTAAGTTTTTCTTTAATTTGCAAAGACAACTTGAACTGGATGTTAAAACCCTCCGCTTTCAGAATACGTAAAATATACTATACAATTTACGAATATCATACAAAAAGAAATAAAATTGCATACAATCTTACCTTGATCTCAGGGAAGTTCTCAGTGTGCCTTAAGTTCTGAACTGTGCAGTTCGGAGGAATAGAAATAATTACAGACAGAAAGCGAGTGCTCTCAAGCTAACCAAGAAGATTTCGGTGTGATGGATATATAACACGACATCCAAAATATAAATTAAAAATATATAAAAATTGTTATGTTATTAATATAACACGACATCCAAAATATAAATTAAAAATATATAAAAATTGATATGTTATTATTATTTATCATTTATTATTCTTAGAGCTGTAATACTAAAATTACAACAATTCTGCTATTATTATTGGAATAAATAGGTGCAATTTAGATGAGTTAAGGAAGGTATCAAGAATTTTTTCATGAAATTGGATGAGAGATTAGGAATGTTACACTTTAGCATTACAATTTAGAAAGTTGTTTATAATTATCTTTGTTTTATAGTAGAGTTGTGTTAGTTCAATTGATCATACATAAGTTTCAACAAACTTTTTTGTGTCAAAATTATGTTTATATATTTCATGTTGTTTCTCTTATATATTTAGCAATGTGTCCAGTGTTGCAAAGAATCTAAAAAATTAGGTAAGTTTACCTTGTTATATTCATTTACAAGGGTGGTAGAGGCTTTGAAGGTCCAAGAATAACTCAAACATTTGACAAGTGGAGAAAGTTGTGACATGGTAAGGATATTGAAAATGTAAGTCATGCTTTGAGAATATTTTAAGATTTAAAACCATCTTGGACCTCCAATAAAGTTCAAGATTTCTCTAAATGATCAGCAGGAGAAGGGAGTGGTATTAATGACTTCATATTCCCTTGCACTCATTGACGGGGTTCAAAAAGTGGAAAGAGTTATAGTAAGGACATGAAGAAGAGTTACTAAAGGAAATTAAATGGTGAGTATGAGAACTATATCTTGAACTCCTTGACATGGAGAATAGAGAAGATTTGTGCCAAACATTGAGAAATTTAGAGAGCCTAAAAAAAAGTTTAGGGAATGATTAAATCCATGAAATTGATGTGAGACAAATAGAAATAAGAGTGTTAGGTATTTTTAAAAATTTCAAACTTATCAACATTCCAATAATGAAAAGAAAGGGGTCCTATTAGTGGGTTGGACTGGGTTGTGTTGAAGACAAATTGATACAAGTATGAGAATGTGTTTCAATCATTTTGTTGTCACTATGTCAAACCTACTACTTGCTGCTAAGACAATTGCTCAGATGATTTAAGTACTATCATTTGTTTGATTAATGAAGAAGATTTGATCAAATGAGGTAACAATAGCACTTAGAGGAAAGGTTGAGTTATGATATGGAAAAAGAGTACAAAGATTAGTTAAGACAATGAAATTATAGTGCATTGATTATCTACTTAAGGTTGCAAATGATGGATACACTGATTAAGTTTAGAAGAACAAGTAAAACGAATTATGTCTGTCAAGCTTAATAATCTACATAGTAGGTGCCAAGTAAAGTTGGTGTAAGTTGAGCAAAAAATTAGTTGGAGCCGAGCAAAGTAAAATCTTAGTATATGTCAAATGATACAATGTTAGCCGAGTAATGTTTAGTTAATGCCAAGCATCGGTAAACTTTACTTTGTGCCAAGTGATTTGATAGTGGATGTCTAGCAACGCAATATGTGTCGAGCATCAAAAGCAAGTTAATGTTGAGTGACAACATTATGAGAAAGATTGTGAATTCAATGAATCTGAGCCGACAAGTTTGATTTCTTAGATTGTGTGAACCATGTGGAAGATAAGCTTAATGAGTTGGTGGCATAGAATTCTAGGTGATCCATTTTGAGGTGAATTCAAATAGGATTGATGGAGAAGTTTCTAAAAGGGAATAAAATGAAAAGATGGGTAGATTCATTGAATCCTACCTAATCTTACCTAACCCTAAAATGAACAATAGAAGATGAACAACAAAAGATCTAAATTTTCTGTTTGTAGAGATGGTTGATCATAAGCAAAAGTTGTCATGTGCGAGAACCTAAAGAAGACAGGGAGTCTAAGGTATTGCTTCATTCAGTGACCAAAGAGAAGACACTGATATTGGCAAGAAAAGCAAGAAGGCTTAAGGGTTTGGATGCTTGAAGGGTGGACAAGCTATCAAAGTTGAAGTGTGTGAAAGCCAAGCAAAATGGAGGACTAAAATAGAGATTTGTAATCTGCAAAGTGAGTTGTAAGCTATTATAAGATCAAGCCTTATTGTTACTTTCTAATCATTGTATTAGTATAGGGTAAATCCTTTGGATTAATATTGACCTAACAATCATTTAAAAATTCTCTAACCAAGTGACATTCCAAGTAAATGATCTAAAGTCCTCTAATAAGGCTCACTCCTAACAGGGTGATTGAAATCCTCTAATAGGTCACATTTAATAGTGTACATTGTAACCTTTAATAGGGTTGGCCTTTCACAAGGCATCACTTCAAAAGAGTGAGAATTAGTAGCATGTTACTGGTGGTTTTTCCCAAATTGAGTTTTTACGTAAAATCATTGTGTCAAATGTATTATTGAATCTGTTATGTTTCATGCTTATATTTCTGCAAAGTTGATTTGAAAGTAGCCTACAAAGTTTAAGTAATTGTGTGATCTAATGGATGCATGCATGATGAATATGTTTTATGTATATGGGTTCACTAAACTATGAAAAGTCTTATTTGTACATCTGGAACTTGGATATATGATAAAAGGAAAAGGCTCTATCAAACTCACAAAAAAGATTTTATGTGACAATGCTTATTATGTTGAAGAACCTGACTATTATTTGTTGAGTGTGTCACAACTTAATAGTTCATGTTGTAAGGTTGAGTTTGAGAATAAGATTACTAAGATATATGATACTAATAGAAAACTAATTGGAAAAGTTGATCAAGCTAGAGGTAATCTATTCTACCTTGATATGGATAATGCTACTTGTCTAGTTGTATAATTTGATGACGTGTGGTTATGGCACAAGAGGTTATGTCATGTTAATTTTGATAACTTGGTTAGTATCAATAACATGAAAAGAGTCAAAGGTTTGCTTAAGTTGAAGAAACTTGACGATATAATTTGCAAACAATATCAGTTAGGTAAAATGACAAAGTCAAGTTTTAAGAGTAAGACTCATACCTCTAAAGGAATATTAGAGATTGCTCATACTAACTTGTATGGACTAATTTATGTGCAAAGCTACAAATGAGATAAGTATATTATGATATTTGTTGATAATTATTCTAAAATGATGACAGTTATGTTTCTGAAATAGAAATATGATGCTTTCCAAATGTTTAAGTGGTACTTAGCAAGAGTTGAGAAGGAAACAAGTAAAAGTTTGAAATGTTTGAGATATGACAGAGGAGGAGAATTTACATCAAATGAGTTTGAGATGTTTTGTAATAACAGAGGAATCAAAAGATAAACATCTACCCCTAGGACCCCTCCACAAAATGGAATTGCTAAAAGGAAGAACAGATTTGTAATGGACTATGCTAGGACACTCGTGATGGAGAAAACTATTGCTTTGAATTACTAGAGTGATGTAAGTACAATTGTCTATACCTTGAACCGTGTGCAATTCAAGAAAGGTACTCATTCAACACCTTTTGAACTATGGTATGGATACTCACCAAATGTAAAATATTTTAAGGTATTTTGAAGCAAGTACTATATTCTCAAAGATTTTAGGAATGGTAAACTATATGCAAAAAGTGAAGAAGTTATATTCCTTGGCTATTCCACAAGAAGCAAAAATTATAAGTGTTTACATACTAACACTAACAAAGTTGTGAAAAGTGCAAATGTGAAATTTAATGAATATACAAAAGTACATGAGGCTAAACTTATAAAGGAACCAGAGGAATACAAATCATTTGTATATTGTTATGAAGGTATGCATGTTGATGAAGATGTTGTAAATCAAGTTGCAAATCAACATCAAGTTTCAGTGACTATTGAGTCACATACTATGAATGTTGAGTTTCATTTAGGAACTGAGCTACATTCAGGTGGCAAGTTACAGAATGAAGTTGAGGCACATTTTGATTTTGAGATTAGTGTACATGAAAGAGATGTTGAACTACCTGATAGAGATGTACATAATGATTCAAAAGTTGAGAAACCAAATAAAGAAAATAGAGTAGAGCCTAGATTGTCAAAGTATGTCGAGAGACATCACCCTACTGCACCAATCATTGGAGATAAAGATGCAATACCCATGACAAGGAACAAGTTAATAAATGATACATGTTTGTTTAGCATTCATGAACCTAAAACAGTGAAAGATGCCTTAGAAGATGTGGATTGGAGTAAGGCCATGAAAGAAGAGATTAAACAAATTGAGAAAAATAAGACATGGACTCTAGTTCATAGACCAAAAGATAAAAATGTGATTGACACCAAGTGGGTGTACAAGAACAAGTTAGATAAAAATGGTGAAGTCACAAGGAATAAGGCAAGATTAGTTTGTAAAGGATATGCATAAGAAGAAGGGATAGACTATGGAGAAACATTCACTCCTGTTGCAAGATTGGAAGGAGTAAGAACTCTGCTTACTCTGCATATAAAGGTTTCAAAGTTTATCAAATGGATGTTAAGTCTACATTTCTAAATGGTATATTGGAAGAAGAAGTTTATATAGAACAACTAGAAGGATTTGTTGATGCTAACAACAAGAACATGGTATGTAGACTACACAAAGCTTTATATGGTTTGAAACAAGCACCAAGAGCTTAGTATGAAAGACTTCATAATTATCTTGTGAAGATTGGATTTGAGAGGACTGATGATAATAGTAATTTGTACTTGAAGATAGAGAAAGGCAAAGGTATTTTGATATCTAAATTTTTTGTTGATGATGCCATATTTGGAGGTCAAGATACTTTATGTAAAGCTTTTGCAAATGAAATGAAGAAAGAATTTGAAATGTCTATGTTTGGAGAGATCAAGTTCTTTGTGGGTTTGCAAGTACATCAGATGAAATATGGTATATACATCACTCAGTCAAAATATGTAAAGGAGATACTAAAAACTTTTTTGTTGGAAGGTTTCAAGCCAGTAAGCACACCTATGGTGATAGGACATAAATTATCAAAGAATGATGATTCAGCTGAGGTGAATCAAACATTGTGCCGGTCTATGATTGGCAAATTACAATATGTAGTACATAGCATACCTAATATTGCATTATCTGTTGGGATAGTTGCAATATTCTTTGCTAATCTCAAGGGGTCATTTGATGGTTGTTAAGTGAATAATGAGATATCTAAAAGGCATAGAAGACTATGGTCTATACTATAACAGAAATGAAAAAATTGAATTGAGAGCCTACACTAATGTTGATTGGGCTGGAAATATTGATGATAGAGAGAGCACTAATGGAGGAGCATTTTTCTTAGGAAAAAGGTTGGTTACAAGGACTAGCAAGAAACAAAACTACATATCTCAATCCATTGATGAAGTTGAATATGTTTTTGTTGCAGTAAATTGTACAGACATTGTATGGATCAAACATCTACTCAAAGGTATGAAAGAAGAAATCATTGAACCTGTGATACTTTATTGTGATAATAAAAGTTCTATAAAACATATCAAAGAATCTTGTGATGCATACAAAGACTAAGCACATTACAATCAAGTATCATTACTTGAGAGAGTTAGTTCAAGATAAAGAGGTGAAGATAGACTATGTTAACACAAAAGAGCAAATAGTTGATATCTTCATAAAAGCATTACCTAAGGATGCTCATGAGTATCTAAGAGGTAAAATAGGGGTGATACGCCTATTTAAGGCTATTTAATTAACATGAAAAGTGCCCTGCATCAAACAAGATGATTGACATCTATTACATAGTGATGCAGTGGATCTTACTTTAGGAGCTGCCTAAAGTAATCAAAGAACTGGAGCTACAAATCGATCACAAGCTAGGTGATAGAGGGAGAAACTGAAAATGTTTATATCTACATATTAAGATGACAAATCTTTGGCATTGTTGTCAAACAAGGAGAAAGACAAATAAAGGGAGAAATCCAACAACCTAGAAAGAGGAGACTATAGAAGATACAGGGAGAAAGAAATCCAAAGGAAATCTAAGAAGTGATCAAGATGAAGTCATAAGGATGAAGTTGATTTTCTATTGATTAGAATAGAATTTTGTACCCTATATAGAAGATAAAAGTTGTTGATAGAGGGAGAGACTTCAATACAAGGAATTGTTTTCTTTTTGGTATTATTGTTGGTTGTACTGATTAAGTTTGGTTTTTTATCAATGTCAAAGAGCGAGATTGTTGAAAAAAGATTGATATAAGTATTAGAATGTGTTTGAATCATTATTTTTTCATTGATGTGAAACTTGCTACTTGCTAGTAAGACAATTGCTTGGATGATTTAAGTACTATCATTTGTTTGATTGATGAAGAGGATTTGATAAAATTAGGTGACAATAGCACCTAGAGGAAAGGTTGAGTTATGATATGGAAAAAGAGTACAAAGATCAATTAAGATAGTGAAATTATAGTGCACTGATTATCTACTTAAGGTTGCAAAGGATGGATACACTAATTAAGTTTAGAAGAACAAGTAAAACGAATTGTGTCTACCAAGCTTAACAATCTACATAGTAGGTGCTGAGCAAAGTTAGTGTAAATAGAGCAAAAAATTAGTTGGAGATGAACAAAATAAAATTTCAGTGTATGTCGAGTGATATAGTGTTAGTCAAGTAAAGTTTGGTTGATGCTGAGCACCAGTAAAGTTTAGTTCGTGTCGAGTGATTTGATAGTGGATGTTGAGAAATGCAAAATGTGTCAAGCATTAGAAGCAAGTTAATGTCGAGTGATAGAATTATGAGAAAGATTGTGATTTGATGAATTTGAGTTGACAAGTTTGGTTTCTTGGATTGTGTGAACCATGTGAAAGATAAGCTTGATGAGTTGGTGGCACGTAATTCAAGATGAACCATTTTGAGGTGAATTCAAAGAAGATTAAAGGAGAAGTTTCTAGAAGGGAATAAAATGAAAAGATGGATAGATTCATTGAATCCTACCTAACCCTAAAATGGATGATAGAGGATGAATGACAAAAGATCTAAATTTTCTATTTATAGATATGGTTGGTATTACCATGCTTTTGACAATCTCATTCTAAGCTTCCAAGAAAGCTTCATAGAGGAAATTTTGGTTGGTTTTAATTACTAATGATGATTTATAAACTGTGACTTGTGAAAAGGATAGTGGTGTGCGGGTATGTTGAACTTGAACAATCAAGTTTGAGTTCAACTTCAAGTTTGAGTTTGTAGAATCAAGGCCCAAACATTTAGGTTCAATGATTCAAGTTTCATAAGTTCAGACATTCATAAATGTAATTTCATTAGTTGTGAGTCCTGATGACACAAATTCAATACATAAAATTGCAATTAGCTAGCTGACTCAAATGTATGGATTGGGTTCCATGTTCAAATTATAGGCTTGAAGTTTTAGTTGTCATTCAAGTAATACGCTCCATCATCTCTAAACAGTCGCAATCCAACTTGAATCAAATTGTATGGAAGAATATCCAAGTTAAGGATAGGCATCAATTTGGAAGTTGTCAATGTCGACAAAGCCAAAGGCATGTTGCTATTACTCAGGAGTGCCTAAGTTGAAGTTGAAGTTGAACCTTTGGTTTAGTTCAACTTCAAATTCAAAGTTCAACAAGGTTCAAGTTCAAGTTCAAGTTCAAGAATCAGAGTTTCAGTTTTAGTTTCAAACTTCAAGCTCATTGGTTCAAAGGCACAATCATTAATACATCTCCATGGTTCATATATGCATCATTCCAAAGCATTGATTCAAGTTCAAAGGTTAGGTTCTTTGGAGATTTGGTCAAACAAAAGGGAGAGTTATTGCCAAATTTTTGATATATTGGGTAACCTGATATGTGGGATGATAAATCGAATAGGGAGATATCAAATAAGACAATGAGGTTACAAATATCAACATGGAAACATGCATAGATCATATGAGTTGTTTAGACATATGTTAAATATGCATGATGCAAGTTTCAGATTATCATCTATATATGTGTTGTTAGCCTGCTTTAATCCCGAGTTTAAGTTGAACTCGAACTTGAACAAAAGATTTCAAAGTTCAACTTCAACTTCAATTTCAAATCCAATTTCAAGTCCAAGATCCAATTTTTAGAAGTCTCAGTTCAAACTCAAGCTCTAAGTCTAAAGGGCTCAATTACCAATGCATTCCAAGATGAAAATAATGGTGATTTCTCATTTCAGTGTGAGGGATATTTTAGTGAGGAATTAGATTTCAGCCATGCTTAGTTTAACAAGGGAAATTCAATTGGGACTCTCAAAATACAAGGGTGCTCTCCTATGCTAAAGATATTTATGACCCATGTCCGGTCAAATGCTGAGAGCATAAAGAAAATGATAATAACCAGCATGGATTGTTCACCATCTATTAGTTTATAGAGTTGGAGTAGTAAAAATTGATTTTGCTAATAGTAATTTGAACACAAATTTTCTACAGTCAAAAAAATCAATCCCAGTGTGGGGACCATAACTTTTTATCCCATTGTTGGATTTTGCTCAATTTTGGATATGTTGTTATGGGACTAGTTTTATAGAATCTCATTGGAGCAATTAGCAAAATTCATTGGTGTTCAAAAGTTACAGCTGATTGTGCAACCATATGTCTAATAGGCCAGCAACCTCTTATTTTGACAGCCACAACATGGATTTAATATATTATAGAAGAAAAGGCATTCTTTGACATGAGAAAGTGGAACATTATAATAATGTCAACCCAACATTATTATAATAATTTTTGTGAGATCATTTAGACAACTTTCTCCGCTTTATGCAACTTTCTAAAAATAAATTAAAAACCTTGAAGTGAAGGATGATCATTTTAAAAATTCAGTTATATAATTGAATAACGATCCAGGGAGAGTATTCATTGACAGATTTTTACAAAGAACAAGTTCTTCTTTTTTGGTTATGGAGTTTTGTAGCTGTAGGAAGAGGAAGAAGAATATTTTCTGTTTGTAGAAGAGAAGAGAGATTTGTTTTGCAATCTAATTGTAATGGCAGGGATGGAATAATACTATTGTTATTCTATTATATTTTTGAAATAAAAATGATATGTGTGTGTTTGATCCTATGGTCTATGCACTTGTATTTCTAGTTTAAAAAGATCCTATGGTCTTTTATTTCCTATTTTAGATACAATCATGCTCATTACAACAAATTTGTGATGTATGTAATCTAATGGTTCATGTACTCACATTTTTGTATAATGATATATGTAACCCCTCTTAACTCTTCTGTAATGTGGGAAGTTGAATAAGTGATCATAGGGTTATTTATTTGTCTTCTCTCTTTATTCATAAATCTGGTAATCACATTCATCTCATGTTGATGGGCAGATGTTAGAAATCCTTTTGTGTCTTTAGTTTAAAGACATAACTAGATGTCACATTCATTGAATATCTTTTATGAGGGAGTTGTACCTCTCAATTCAGAGGAAGATTACCAATAAAGTGATAATCTATCCAATTGTTAGTATGTTTTGTTCTTCTTTTGAAGCATATTGGGTCATTGTTTGCATTTCTATCTGAAGGACAAATCTGTTTACTAACAGTTGGTCAAAAGCAAAGGTTGTCATGTGTGAGAACCTAAAGAAGACAAGGAGTCTAAGGTATTGCTCCATTCAGTGACCAAAGAGAAGACACTACTATTGACAAGCAAAGCAAGAAGACTTATGGATGCTTGAAGGGTGGACAAGCTATCAAACCTAAAGTGTGTGAAAGCCAAGCCGAATGGAGGACTGAAATAGAGATTTGTAATCTAAAAAGTGAGTTGTAAGTTGTTATCAGATCGAGCCTTACTGTTACTTTCTAATCATTGTATCAGTTTAGGATAAATCCTTTGGATAAAGGTTGACCTGACAGCCATTTGTAAATCATTTAACCAGGTGACATTCCAAGTAAATGATCTAAAGTCCTCTCACAAGGCTCACTCCTAACAAGATGATTGAAATCCTCTAATCAGGTCACATTTAACAATGTGCATTGTAACCTTTAACAGGGTTGGCCTTTTATAGGGCATCACTTTAGAAGAGTGAGAATTAGTAGCATGTTACTGGTGGTTTTTCCCAAATTGGGTTTCCATGTAAAATCATTGTGTCAAATGTGTTATTCAATCTATTATGTTTCATGCTTACATTTTTGCAAAGTTGATTTGATAGTAACCTACAAAGTTTAAGTGATTGTATGATCTAATGGATGCATGCATGATGAATATGTTTTAAGGATATGGGTTCACTAAGCTATGAAAAGTTTTATTTATACATCTAGACCTTAGATAATTGATTCACCCCCCTCTCAGTTATTCTAAAGAATTCCAACATATTGAATCTGAATTAGAGTTCAATAAAGGAAGTCAATTGGTCAAAACCTATTGAGGGGTGGTGTAAAATCAATTTTAATGGAGCTCATAATCTTGATATAGGTCCTTCGAGAGTTGGCTTTATTTCTTGGTATTGGGAAAAAAATATTATTGATATGGGAGTGAAAAATATCAAAGATATGACTATTAATGTGGTAGGGGAATGACGACCCTTCAAGTGGTTAGATTTGGAAAATAGTCAAGTCTTTTGAAAATCCATTCACAAGGGAATTCTTTAATCACCATTAATGGAATTATTACAAGTGTTGTACAAGCACAAAACTTGTGAAAGTATTTTATTGCAATCAAAAGTGAATTGAATACCTTTGATAGCTACAAAATTAGTAATGTTTGATGAATGGGGAATAAGGTGGTGGATGTTATCAAAATAGGTGTTGATGTTTAGTGATGTTGGGGAGATGCAATTTGAGGATTTATGTTCCCTCACATTCAATGAATGGCATCATTAGATTGCTACCAAATGATTTATACATTATCAAAACAACAAGAGAAAAAGACAAATGAGATGTTGGCCTCAAGGTGATGATAAAAAGTGTTCCCATTTTCTTTTCCTTGCAAAATGAAGTGAAGGTTATTAGGATTTGAAGAGGAAATGGACTCAATTTTTACCTTGCTGACCTTGTAATAGAGTTTTTGGGTAGGTTTCCATGGAGCATTTGAAGGGCATCTTTGAATTTGTGGACATGGCATTTGTGCAAGCGATTGAAAAGCTATTGGTGATAACTTTCTCCAAGCCGAGCATTGTTGTAAGTTGAACATGGACATTGTATCTATGGTTATGTGTGTAGAGATTAGAATTGGGGAAGGTTGTAGACATTATTAAATGGGTGCTGAACATGATTTTGGAAGAAGATTAGTTGTTTGGGTTGGATTTTGTCTTGGAGTGGGTTGTCCCAAGAGTAGGATTTGACGTATGAGAGGGAATTAAGAACTCAAATGTAGAGGTGTATGAATTGATTGATTTTATATATTTTCCTACTAGGTTCAACATAAATGAGCAGATATTGAAGCACTTTTTGAGTGGAGTATGAAAGAATTATATTCAATAGAGGGAGGGTAAGGTGAATTGTGTTTTGGTGGTGGTGTACACCTAGGGAAAAGGAAGAAGAAGAAATGCATAAAAAGTGAAAAGGTCATGATGTCATAGGATATGTGTGCAAGGATGGGTATTGTAGGTATGAAATCTATTTCTTTCCTCTAGTATGGTTACATATTCAAACTACCTTGTTGTATACATTGAGATGTAATGGACGTATCTCCACAATTAGTGGGATGCGGTATTTTTTTGCATTTTTGTTTCTAAGTGTATTATCAATCATGGAGACTGAGTATTTTCTACTTCTATAAGGGTACTAATTTTACTATAGCAAATTATTTGTTTTTACATGGTTGGGCTCGACTCATTTAAAGGCTCATAATAGGTAGTGGTTTTAGGGGGTGGGGTGTTGGTTTTCTTAATTCTCATACCAACCAATTTTGATGGTTGTGTATGCTATGAAATTTATATATTTAAATATTAATAATACATATCATTATTACCAACCAAAAAATAATGCAAGGAGAAGGTTGATGATTCACATTTCCTTAAACTCATTAAAGCCTTCAAAAAATAAAGTGTTAATAATATGAAGAAAAAAAGGAATAGGTATTATAAGCTAGCCAATTAACAATCCCTTAAACTCATTGACATATTTCAAAATTATTTTAATGCTCTAGACTAGGATAATACACGTTCCTATCAAAATTTTACCTCTTACTAATTTTCTTAAAATTTTCAAGTTGCTAGTGTTGCCCTGGTTTTTCACCATTTTTAATTTTTTGCAAAAATTATAGTGAAAAATCCAGTTATCTTAATGAAATTAGGGATTGTGCTTCTTTCATTTTGTTTTTGCCCTAAAAAAATCCCTATTTTGTGTTACCCTATGGTTGTTTGTGCCCTAAATCCTAAAATGGGGTTTGCATTGTTCACATTTTAAAGAATGCACGGGAATTCCCAAAAATAACTTAAAAAATCTTTCCTTTTAGAAGGTTTTTCTTGCTTGTCTCTTAATTTTTGACTCGTGGTTTTACCTTACCCTGAGTCCCAATTTTTTATTAACCCGAAGTGTTCTTATAATATTTTAACTTTATGTAGGTTATATTTCATGTTTAAGTAATCACTAGGTTATAATAGTCCTTGATCTTCCTTAAGATCAAGGGTTGTCGTTATATCACTTTGTCAAAGTAAGGGTGTTTTAATTCATGCAACATGGCGACAGAGTGACACGAGTTTGTGGGACCCAGTTATGGTAAAGCTATAGAACATTTCCATCATCGTAGATTAGATTTGAGATCAGACATTGTTATGTCGTTAGTAGAAGCTGCATGATTTTTAACCTTAGTGACATAATGATAGGAGAACACATGGCATGGTGAGCCATTTTCTTTTGTGGCTAGTGGGGTTGTCAGAAAACATGATAGTTGTCCACTTTTTATTTGTTGCTTTACAAAAGAGTTTCTTAGCTTATCTTTTTTCATCGTTGATCATAAGATGAATCTTAGGTTGCCGCTATGTCGTTATGTGGAGTTGTTCAAATTATAACTATAGTGACATGGTGATAACTTGACATGTGGAAATGGTAGGGCCAACTTATAAAATGAGTTTTCAAAGGTTTTCTATCAGTACAAGGCTCTAGCTGTCAAATTTTTATTCGTTGTAGATGGAAACATAAGGAGAAAAGGTGTTTGGTCATAGTCGTCAGATCTTTCAAAGATTAGTGGTTATTGCTTTGTCACTAATGAAAGTTGCATGAAGGATACTCATAGCAAGATAGTGATAATACAACATGTGTCCTAGTGGGCCTATTGTAGTTCATGACATGGTTTTTTGCTTAGCTATTAAATTAAAGATTGATCGAGGGCTATCACTATGTCACTAGCCAAAGTTGCAAGGTTGGTAAACATAGCGACATGGAAACAAGTTGACATGTAGCATGGGTGGCTCACTTTCAAGTAAGTTTGAAGTATTATCCTTGATCATCAGATGCATGGAAGATCAAAGGTTGTCATTGTATCACTAATAGAAACTACTTGACCTTTAACCATAGCGACATAACAACAGATCGACACATGTCTTATGACATGTAGTAATTACATAGAATGTACCAACAAGGTCGCAAAAAATCTATGTGTCAAGATTCAATTGGTTTGTCTACCAGATCAGAGGGTTTGAAGCTGAATCAACATGCGATTTGTTTCCCAATCGGCATATTTTTCTGAATTGATGACCCTTTTTCAAATTTGAAATAGAGTGCCACCCTATTCTCTGCAACACATTTATGAGAGTTAAAAGATTCTCGTGCAAATTGATACAAAGATTGTAATAGAGAAAATTGAAAGTTTTATTCTATGAAGAGATTGTTGAGAATTTGGAGCAAGGTATCTACAAAAATTGTTAATATTGTTGAGCTGAGTCATGGAATTTTTCTAAACAATCTACTTTAAAAAAAAAAAAAAAGAAGTGAAGCATCCAAGTAAGTATATCCTCTACCTGCAGATAGAATTTTGGTGTCATCTAATTGTCATTCATAATGCCTCGCAAGAAGGGATTTTCTAGAAAAATTGATTGTGCTAGTAGGAATATTCATGACAATTTTTTGGAACAATTGAGTGAGTCCACCAATGGAGTCGCACAAATAAAAAAGTTAATCCCCATAAACCCTAAGTTGAAAGTTGTAGACGATTTGTATGATAGGGGGAATTGGACCCAATGTGCGATGACATCTAAGATTGGGTTACATTTATTTAAAAAATTGTTCTCTAAAAGAAAATTGTTCGCTTCTCATGGCAACATCTAGAATTTTGACCTAGGTAAGCTAGTAGTCCCAAGGATTTTCATGACTTCAGACCTCCTTACTACTATATCCCAAAATTATGATCTAATAACCCGAATGGTAAGAGGAACCAATGGGGAATGTCTGGTAAAGATCACTGCTAAAGAAATCCAAGGAGTTTTTGGAATGGATCCCACTACAGAGTATCATGAGGTTATTGATTTTCAGGGTTTGGAGAAAGAATACCTATCCCACAAGGATCAGATTAGGCAAGGGGCATTAAGAAGACATCTGATCACACTTGGAAATTTGACCTTTGTCATAGCCTCAACTAAGGAACCTTTTAAAAAGCAGTTTTTCAATTCTAGAGCCATAGATATATACATGTCTTCGTGTAAGGTTTTCAATGAAGATGAACAAGAGTTTATGCCAATAAAATTCATGTATATGATGGTGAAAATTTCTTCCTTTGGATTTGCTATTATTTTTTATTTTACATCTTTTATAGCTAAAGATATTCATGTGGGCTTGATAGGGATTGCTAAAGGGAAAATTGAGAAATTTATTGGTTTCTACTCTTTTTTGATGCATATGTTTCTATTTAAATGAGTTTAGTATTTTGAGAAGGAAATAGCATTGACAAGAGAGCGTGATGGGGAGTCCTTGCCAGTTCAATTATGGAGTACAGACATGACTTGGTATGTAGAGGAGGCCAATTTTGTAAGATTTGACAGATATTTTGCATCCAGGTTAAGGGACATGTTTTTGAAAGATAATTGTAGGATACCTAAGGTATTTTTGGATTTCATTAGGCCCATGGATTGCCCTAATAATTTGAAAGTCTCCCATAATTGGGTAGATAATATACCTTATCGAGTGTCTACAGTTTTTAGAGTGTATGGATACCAGGGAACTCCACATGTATTACCCTACCAAGTACCTCTTAAGGTGAGATTAACTCAAATTCTATGGCAAATAGGTGGCTTGGAAGAGGCAGAGCTAACTGGTAGATCAAGGGGCTCCATTTTCCCATCCTGCAATGTGGCTCATCAATTTATAATTACAAAGGATGGTTGGTTATTTCTATACAAAGTATTAAACCCATATAAAATGGCAGTCTCACATGCTAGGTTCAATGATAGTAAGGGTTTCTTTGACTTTTTTATGCAGAGGGCTAAGGCCAAGGCTTGCCAACATGAACCCTATTTTCTAGAGGATGTAATAAGAAATGAATTCTCTCTCCAAGAACAAGAAATAAAGAAAGAGAAGTGGAGATTTTATTCTAGGGTGTTGGAATTCATTAATTGTTTTGAAAAAGATTACAACCCACTAAAGGATGCCAAGACATTAGCCGATAAAATAAATAAATTTTTGATAACTTTTGCAGAAATTATGGAAACTATGAATGAGAAAAAGGTGCTCCTTATCAATGCTTATCTTGATAGAGCCAAGGAGGAAATGAAGAGATTATGTTGCACCCCAGCAGTAGGTTTAGGACAACTAGTTATTCAGAAGAAGCCTGGTTACAACATAGTCAGAACTAGGGAACAAATGCAGATGACTACCAAAGGAAAGGAAGTGGTTCGGTCAACTAGTAGTGTTTTGACAAGAGGGTTTCAACTGGAAGAAAGGACTTTGAAGCCAATGCCCAAGAGACAAAGAATAGAAGGGAAGTAGTTGTCACAAGGGGAAGATTACACACCATCCCAATCTCCCTTACAAATAGGAGAAGAATAACTCATTAGAGTGCAATTTAAACAACTTGGATCTCAAGGGGGAGTGTTCATTACTACTACAGAGTTGGAAGAAGGAAATCCTTAAGAACCTCCTATGCCCAACCTTGAATTGACTATAGCCAATTTCAAAGGGAAAGAGCTAGATCCTACAATGGAATAGGCTAGCCATGAATTCTTATCAGATGACAACTTTGTGAAATCAAGAGCTTTCTACCTATTTACATGGAGAACAAATTTTGAAAATTTTGAAGAAAGATGTAGTAAAAGGAAAGTTGAGCAACAAGAAAAAGAGGAGTCAATTATACAAGATGAGATAAAGGCTAAAATGATGCAATTTAGTAGTTTAACTCCTAAAGAAGGAAGATGAATGATTAGATCACTTGGAGTTCTACTATTCCCAAATTTGAACATTGCAAATGCAATGGTGTTCAACATTGTTACAAAGAAATTGAGTGCTAAGGAGAAAAAGAAGAGGGCACTTAGTGGTGCTAAATTTAGTGAGGATCATGTTGCCTTAGTTATTTGGTCTTTAAAAAGAGGATCTAGAGCTAGTTACTCTCAAAAAAATGACTTTGAATTGATGGGCAACTTGATTGTCAAAATAGTAGACGATAGTCCAAATGAAGAGGCAATAGAGTTAAATTTTGAAATAGCTACTCTCACTTTAGCCATTACTAGGAAAGAGAAAAGGTATGTAAAAGAGTTACAAGACAAATATGAACAAGTCCTAGAGGCCTATAATAAGGAAGTCCAGAAGAGGATTGAACTTGAGAATAAAATGACAGTACACAAAGGATAGTTTGACAGGATTGTTTATCCTCCTCGTCCTCCAATACCACCTTTCAATACTATCCCTATTATAGTTGTTCTTGACACCCCACAAGAACCCCAAATCTACACAAATATAGAGCTCAAAGAAGAAAAAACAAAATTATATGCAATGCATGTAGACTTGCACATTAAACATGAAGACAAAATCAGAGATACAATCGTGCATCTAGTGGATAGAGTTGGATGATCCTCATTTTATTTAGAATTGCCAAAATTAACAGAGATATGGAATAAGTTGATGAGCAATGAGGTAGCCTCAAGGACAATTTTGGATCAGCAAATTAACAAGGAAAAACTCATCACTACGTTGTGTTATCATGTGATTAATGTTTCTAATAAATGAATTGAAAGAACATTTTGACTAGATTACTGATCTTTTGGAATTTAACCACAAGATAAATTTATCACAAAGAAAGATAAACAATTGTTTCATTAAATACCTGGGTAAGAATTTTGATCTTTTTCCACATGTGATTAAAAGTATAGGCCAAATAATAGGAAAGAAGGAATGGGCTAAAGAATTGGACAAATTGATGAGTATCAAGCTTAATACATGTGTGAATGATGAAACGTATATTTGGTTTACTAGAACAACAAAGGAAGTGGTGCACATACAATTATTGTTTGATTATTTTAAACATGATTTTCAAGAAATAAGAAAGAATGGAAGAAGTGTCTTGAGAAGGCAACAAGAAATTTTTTATTTCAATTGCCCTGATGATATACTTTTTGACAAGTGGGTAACTAATCACTCATAAGCAATATAGCTATTGCAAGAAGTAGTTGAAGAAGAAAGTGTAGAAAAAGTAGTGACTCTAGAAAGGATACAATTAGTTGATGTGTTAGTTCAAGCAAAATGAATAAATGAAGATCAACCAATTGCAACCATGGATGGGTCAATTCAAATTGATGACATGGTAGAGGATCAACAAATTGTGATAAATATCCAAATCAGAAAACTTGACATATCAAGTGCAAAACAAGTGGCCCCATAGCTAGAAGAACAATAAATGCAATAGGACCAATCACCATAGCTGCCAAATCAATAGGCAATTGTTACAATAGAATTGGTCTCACCATGAGAAGATGAATGATAAAGACATTATGTTGTAAAGAAATAATGAAGTGCCAAAGTTTTGTCTTTTTGTGATAGTGACAACTTAGTCCCTTTTCTAAATATTTTTATGCTAAGGACAACTGTCCTTTTCCCTCTAAGCCTAAAGCTTTTTGTAACTCATGCTATATAAATGAGTTTCCAAGGATAGAGAGAGGTTTGAAATCTATGTAATTTTGAGTGCTATGCTATTTTGCATTCAGTCTAGTTAGCTTTTGTGTCAATTTTTGTGATGTTTTCATTTGTAAGTCTCAGAATACAAGTGAACATAGAATGACATTTTGTTATATCTTGAGTTATGTTTGAGTATTGCACCAATATTGTATGATTTTCAAGGAGAATCAATACAAAAGGAATGTTCTAAAATATTTGTTTCTCTAAATTTTGTCTCTAATTTTATGTGTTGGTTATGTTGGGATTGAATGAGCAAGGTTCATACAATTTAATGCAACTAGGATGGGTTGTATATCAATTTGTTGTTGCTTTTAATTCAAGGAATTAAGTAAGTGCTTCAATAAATTGATAGGATTTCTAGTCATACAAGAGGGATATTCATAAGAATGGGGTTTAATGTTTAATGCTGATAATTTAATTGTAAGGCAATCAAATAGGTCAAGTTTTGTTGGGTAGACTCTATGTGAAAATGGATAAGGCATTGATCACCAGTTCAGATGTATACTGAAGAAATCATGTGGTTGCACAAAGTACAAATATAAATCAAATAAACTTTTATTTTTATGTATGAAGAAACAATTGTTGGTCGACACTTATTTGCAATAAGCTCTGTGTGTGTCATAGTTAGCTACTATAATCAAGAATTATTTGAAAAGTTTAAGAAGAATTGTGACCATTTCTGCTATAGGGGATAAATTTGAAGAAAAATAATATTAGTGAGTGAAGTGTAAAGAAGAATCCAATCATTCCATCCCTAAGGTGCACCAACCTAGGCACTACAGAGCTTGAAGTGTAGAAAATCCCTGTGATTATGTTAATGTTGGGTCTAGATCTAAAGAATTCTCAGTTGAATATAGGAAGTAGCTAACTCTTACACATTTTTTATCTTCTAAACCTTGCTATTAGTTCTTTTATTGCCTAGTAGTTTTCAAATGCCAACAGCTATAATTTTTGAATTTCAAGGATTTTCATGCCAGTATATCACTGATTATGTATTCACTTTAGCATAACTTTCCACCTAATCTAAGTGATCTAATCCAATCCTTTACAAAAAAATGTGTAATTATGAATATCAAGCTTTGAACTTGCCATAGTTGCCATGTTAGTCATCCAACTCTCAAAATTTTTTGATGCTATAAAATATTTTTAATTATAGAAGAATTTATTTTGATCACTCTTATTCAACTTTCCTTATCTATAGCCCCCAATACTTATTGGATTCCAGTATTATATTTCTTAATCTTTTGGACTTGGTTATCTCAACATCTCACTCTTTCTAAACCCCAAAGTGCCAACCTATTATAATTAAATTATTTTTTCAGTCCTTTAGGCCAAAGGATAGGGTTATTTTATTTTCTAATACCTTCTTCTAGTCTCCTCAAATACCAACTCCTACTTCATTGTGTTTCTATAGACATGCTAATGAACCATTAGTGAAGTTATAAACTTCATAGGATTGACCAAGAAAGACAACTTCCTCAAGAGAGTATTGCAACATGAGGTTGGATGAATATTGAAAAAATAAATCAATTCTTATGAAAGTGATAATAAGATGTATTACAATGTACAATTACCTTGAATATATAGAGAAGGTGTGATGAGATATGGCAACTAGCCATGGCACAAATATTAAATGTTCAATCTTAAATATTAAATGCTTAAAACAAATATGAATTATATAGCCCTATTGTAACTAACTTTTTGAATTTTGCACCTAGGAGAAATTGATATTATAAATAACATAAAATGTGAAAAGGTTCATGTTAATAACTAGATAGGAAATAACCTCATTCACATTAATGCCCCCTTTAAGTATTGTAATATCTTAAAATGGGCGCACTTCATTTTGAGATCTTTAACCTTCCTTTGTGTGGTTTTGGTACCTTTCTCTCTTCTCCTAATCTATCCCACACTTCTATATCATTTCTCATCTCTTGGTATGGTCCCTTATGTGTTATTTTATCACCTTTTTGACCATATCTCCTAGTGATTTCATCATTTCCTAATCAGGTGTGCACCTTCTCTGAGACATATGAGAGCCCTATGTTGGGCCTCTTAAAGAATAGACCCCTAGTCCAGGACCTGGGTCATTTTTACTCTCACAGGAGTCCAGGTCAAGCCTTTGTCTCTAATTGGGCAAGTTTAAGGTGTCAGAACAGGAGAAAAAATGAAGTTTCTAAGTCTATTAGTGCAAGAATGTGCACTAGCACACATGTACACCTATTCAAGGTGTGCTAAGTGCACAAGTGCACACTCATCTCCCTTTGGAGATGCACACTTATGCATGTGCGCACCTCTAGAGGGTGCACACCTTGGCCTCAAGTCTATATAAACTTGGGCCCCCTCTCCAACACTTCACTTGTCTTTTATGCTCCTGGCTAATCATGCCTTTGGACCCTTGACCACTACGCTCACTCCACTCTAGCATCACACAAAACACAGAAGTTTAGACACTTGAAGGTGCACACATGCACACCTCCTTCCTTCACATTTAAAAACCTAAAGAACCTAAAAAATTAAAAAACCAAGTCATTACAAGGTGTGCACATGCACACCTATTCAAGGTGCCCATGTGTGCACCTTTCACACCTAAAAACTAAGTGAAAACCTAATGAAAGGTTCACATGTGTGCACCTTCTTAAGGTGCACACATATGCACCTTTTCTTTGTTTTCTAAAGCACTTAAGACATATAAAGGTGCACACATACACACCCCATCAAGATGTGCATGTGTGCACCCTTAGTGCATTAACAATCAAAAACTTAATTAAAGTTCTCCAAAGCATTGCATTTGTGCATGTGTGTAGTTGTGCACATGCGCATGTGCATACCACACTAGGGTGTGCATGTGTGCAACTGCACTAAAATGGCCTTAAAATGTCCATTTAGCACACCTAGCGCACCTATCAAAGTGCATCAAGACTTTATTGGGGAATAAACTAGTTTTTGACTATTTTAGAGGGTTTTGTGTTAGGTTTTGATCTTTTAGGGTTTGATTTTGCTTTGATTTTAGATGTCTAGACTAATATTTTCCTATTTTGTGCAAATATAATGGCATCATCATCCTCCTCCATGGCAGAGAACATTACTCTCAAACCTTTAGTTTTCAAATACCAAGGTGCATAGAGGAAATCCCACTTTTAAGATGGACACATGCTAAAATTAGAGACATCGAGTTGGGATGCATTTCTTACTATCTGCAACAAGCTGAAAGAACAATCCACAATGGTGTCAACACTTATGTGATCAGGTTTAGTCAACCTAGCATCACATCTAACTCTAGTACAATCATCAGAGTTGATTATGACCTTGGTGGAATATTACGTGTCTGAAGAAAAAGTTGTCAAGAGTGTCACAAGGGAGATAGTCTTGGACCTCTAACCTAGGAATATTGAGAATGTGTTCCATCTGCCAAGAGTCAATCAATATGTGAAGATAACATTTGACTAGGCAAAAAGATGGTGTTGAGAGAATGAAAAGGAAGCCAAAGAGATGATTCAATCATCCTTCCTAATAGACAAAACACCAATAGGCCGCAAAGTAGGCAAAGTGGATATGATACAAGGGTACTTGAAAGATGATATTAGCTATGCAATTGTGATTTTGAGTAGAGTAATGGGACTCCATACAGCTGGACATCTTCATACATGGATGGTCCATTTTATTGATACCATGAGGATGACACAAATGCGAATAGACTAGGCCACTATCCTTAGTGATAATCTACATGAGCAACTCATAGCCGTGAAAGTCGATCCAAGATTTTATATGATATCATACATGGTGTACTTATTGGTGGCAAGGACCATGGACTGCCCAAGACTTTATAATAAGGGAAGCATGCAAGATGCTAATGCATGTACTTATGTGGTGTATCCTCAGTTGGTCAAGAAGAAGCTCTCAAAGCAAAGTGTGGAGTACAAGATAGTAAATGGTGCTTTTATATTTGCAATCATCTAATTTATAGAGGGTGATCATGCCAAAAGAATGTTATTAGAAGTAGTAACATGAATCATAGAGATTGGCACCTACTACATTTAGTTTAAAACATTCACATACCTCAGGGTTGTAGGCACACAAGTGAACCCAGAGAAACTCCTAAAGTATCTGTCAAATAGGCTCATTCTGCTGGAGATTATAAGGAAACTCACATATGCATATGATAGAGTGAGGAAACAACACAAAAAGACATGGGTGTGGCCAATTACAATTAGTGCTTTCGAGGTCAAACAGAAGCAAGATGTCATGACCTTCAATTCAAAATAAGATCAATATCCCTTAGAAGAGTACAATGTCATGCCCAAACTACAAGGGCAAAAACACACACACACACACACACACACACACACACACACACACACACACACACACACACACACACACACACACACACACACACACACACTATATATATATATATATATATATATATATATATATATATATATATATATAAATTAAGAATTAAAATGGTCTAAGTTTTAAATCTGATCTCCTGCAAGAGAAGTGAAGGTTCACTACGATACATCTTAAGTTTAAAACTCTAGAGGATAAATACATCGTTAAGATTTTGAAACTTTCGTTATTAGATTTATATCGATAAAATTATGTTCTTACATTTCTTATACAACATTATAGTAAACGTTCTTTAAATAATGAGGTAGACGACTTCAAAATTGGTTTAATGAAACATCTCCGCAAATAACATCTACATTTAAACTTATTTTAAATAGACAATAACCTTAAATCTAAATTCAATTAATACTTAGAATTTCAGACTAACTTCAATACTAAAACTAAAAAAATTTAAAATTTAATTAAAAGAAAACAAATCTAAATGAACGATTACATCCATACTATCTAAAATTGAATGAGTCGAAATTTTACTTACCTAAAGTAAATCTACTAATTACATTACAAGATTGGAAGCCTTCCAAAAATAAATCTCGATTTAACTATCATTGATTCTAAATTACATACTATCAACAATTTCAATAATACTAACTTATATCTATATTTTTAAATTAAGACTAATCAATTTCTTATTAGAACCACTAATTTAACTAACACTACAAATACTAATAATCCTAAATAATTAAAAGAAAACTAACTAAATTTAATGCTTTATAAAAGCACCCAACTAAACTAATTTTTTTTTAAACAAAAAAAAACATAATTTTAAACTAATATAAATACTAACATGCTAAATCTAAAACAACTTATAAATTAAATTAATTAATAAACAAATTAATCAAAACTAACTATCATTACTAACTAACACCTAAACTAACCTAATCCCTACTCTACTAACTACCCTACTCCTCACCATCCCACTTGGCCACTAGCCAAGTTGACTTGACCCTCCAAATGAGCACTTCCCCAAGGTTGGGCACGCTACACAAGGGATCTGCGCGCATCCCCAACTCATGACTTGTCAAGGCTCATTGGAAGGGGAGACTCCTAGGTAGTTGGCATCAGATCCAAGGGTCTCCTCAACAAGTCTTGTCCCCCCCCCCCCCCCCCCCCCCAAAGCACAAAACCAAGACTTCATTGAGCGCTCAGACAAAATAAAGATGGGGAAAAAGATTATGGGGACAGGTGACATCATTAGTATACATGATGACACCATCAAATCAATCGCCTAGGGAGAACAGGGGTAGGTAGAGACCAAGGGTGGGGTAAGCATAAAATTAGAAAGTTAATTTGGTAAGAATAGGATATTTAGATATATGATGCTATATATATATATATTTTGAATTTTCTATGTAATTTATCAAGTATATCTATGTTTCCTCTATTTTGTTTTATTACAAAATTTAAATGAAAAGGATAATTAAAGGAATATTCCCTGTTGTTCCATTTCAAATTAAAATGGTCTCCCATACAAATTCCAGTGAGCAATTTTGCTCCTGGGAGTGTATTTTTTTGAAAATTTTTCTAAGTATAGATTACAAGGCAAGGTATATGTATATATATTTTTTGGGTCTATATGTTAAGGTTTATTTTTTTGAAAAGATTTAAAACATTTATACCATAGCTTGAGTCACAATGACACCAAAATCAATTGATCTCCTATTTGACTTAAATTAGAATAATTTGACCTTTGTCATTATTTCTTTTTAAAGCAAATCTATAAAGACTTGTTACAACCTTAACATACCAAGAATTTGAATTATTCGTTTTGTTCAATAATGCAATAATTGTTTGATTCTAGTAATCATGAAAACTGAATCTACATACATGATCATAATTTTCGTTTTCAACATATAAGAAAACTTGAAATGTTGCCAAATTAAATCAACATCAATTCCACCCCATTTTTGCTATGCATCCATCTAAATTTAAAACACGATTAAACCACATGATAACCAATTATACTCAAACACCAATTTTATTGGCAAACCTGATTCAAAGGCTCAGCCAGGAAAGAACTAGGAAGAAAACTCAGCTTCGTTGCCATTACAACAAAGTTTGAAATACAAATTACATAGGATATCAATCCCAATTTCAACAATTTAATTGAATTTTCTTCATGACCCTCATCAAGGGATTCATAATGATTTCTGCAACACATTCAAGAACCATGGAGGGAACAAAATCTGATCAGGTGACCAAAAGCATGACCAAGAACAATTGAAACATGCATATTCATACAAGGTTTATCACAATATGATTCACAATGAATCAACACTAGGGAAAGGTGGATTCTTCCAATAGGAGAAGTCAAGCACAACACCAAATCAGATGCCCAATCGGGGCTATTAACTAAGAACTTCCATTCTTCCATTTAAACATGCCATTCTCATATGAGGTTTGTGCTGACGAGTACAGGCCCATAACACCCTACCCTCTCTCCCTCTTCTCATCCTGAGAAGAGACTCTACACTGGTTGGAGTCCAACTAAATAGACCTTTCCCAAAATTTGTCACTTCTGCCCTATCCAAGGGTGAGTAATACCAAAACACCCATGCAAGAAAAATCTCAAAATTGCAAACATAAACATGAAAGGAAATCATCCAAAATAACATGATTTTCAAATCTTCCCAACATACCCACAATCATACAAACATTCACATAACAATAAGGTAGCATAAGCATGAAACAAACATGAAAATCTGCACAAGGAAGATGAGAATTCCTACCTTCACAAAGAGGTAATGGCAATGAACAAGTTTGAGTAGAGCTTTTCCCTTCCTTGCTCCAATCTTCCAAGACTCCTCTCTAAATTTAGAGATTGGGTAACAACCTCCACTAGTCCAAGAAGGGCCTCTAAATAAGCCTCAAACTCAACCACCAAAAGGATCAATAACTTCACCCACCCACCTACAATTCTAGAAACTCCTAACTCAACCCACACTATGGTTAAACACTAAATGGAGGTGAGGTAACTATGATGGTCATATTCAATTTTCGTACAAAGGCAAAATGAGACTTTTTGAGTGGCCTCAAAAGTCAATAAAAGGGGCTTAAGGGTTGGAAAATACCCCTAACCCATACCCATACCCTTTGGGTATAATAATTTCATGTTTTAAGCCTTAGGAAATAGGTTTAGAGCCAAACAAAAGCTGGGAATAAAATAAGACCATCTAACAACTCTAACAATGAAGATTAAGCACTAATCCGGATTAAGGGATGACTAACCTCAATTAAGAACCAAATAGCAAACTGACACTAACTTAAAACAACTTGGGTCCAAAGGTTACACAACTAACCCTAATTAGCACACTGAAGAACATAAACAATTTACGAGTGTCAAGTGACACTAAAAGAACATAGTTACGAACACTAACATTCACTGAACACAAAGAGATACATACATACATCTCACAATACAATACTTGAATTACGAACAACAAGGTTTCCAAAATTAGCACATAGGGATCAGTTCTGTTCCTCCGTAGGGTTTCTCGGCTAAATATCTGCACACTCATTACACACATCAGTAGTCCCGTAAAATCACATGTACATATATGTATACGTATCAGAAATCCACATAAATTGAAACATATATCAATAAGGGTTTCTTCATCCTGCTTAATTCTTAACCATTTAAAATCTCTTAAATCAAAGTCTCAATCCTACATTTACTGATTTCATCAACATACATATACATGAAACATTAAATGACAAACATCAAATATATCTGAAAGTAACATCACACAACATGAAATAGTATAGTATGTTCTAAGCATCAGATAATGTCTCGACATCTCGAGTCGTGAATATCAAAATAATAGTAATGTATCACTATGCTACGATGGGTCGGGGCGAGGCCTCACATACAACTCCCCTCACCCATTCTTCAACAATATTGGGATAGTGCAACATCTGGCAGGGAATCAATTCCTACGTGAAGATGCATTG
Source organism: Cupressus sempervirens (assembly GCA_028749045.1). Classification (NCBI taxonomy): domain Eukaryota; kingdom Viridiplantae; phylum Streptophyta; class Pinopsida; order Cupressales; family Cupressaceae; genus Cupressus; species Cupressus sempervirens. Next base: position 156,337,280 of record CM053790.1, on the reverse strand, counting down.
GAGGATCATTGGATGAATGCAATAGATGACTATGATATCCGAATAAGGGATTATTGTAGGATGACTCTATATCTAGCAAAAAAGGCCCTGAAAATAAAAATCCCATTAAAGGTTGTCGAGAAAGACATCGAAGATGTTTTAGATCCACTGTACAATAGGGACAAAATTTATGATAGCTCGATAATGAATGTAGAAATCAAAAGGGACAAGAACTCTGACATCAATCAAAGAGCTCACCACATAGTCCAACTAACAAGGAAATAGATCAAGAAGCCTTTCAAACTTGATCCAATTCCACAGGTTGTTCCTCTACAAGCCACAACACATCCAGTGAAAGGTAAAGGTGCTAATGTCACAGTGCCAACCTTCCCAGCTCAATCCTCAGTGAGGCCAAAGATAGTACATTAGCATGAGTGAGAGGTTGAGTGCTTTAAAGAAGATAGGGAAGTAAGGAGGAAATGAGTTCTAGGTAAGAGGAAGAAGTAGATGGCTCCTAGAACCAATACAACTCGAAGAAGAAGCAAAGCCCTGAGTTGACCTAGCAAAGCTAGCTCAAGGAACTAAGCAAGTGCTCCCTCAGCAAGATGAAGAGAAAGAACAAGAACAAGCTGAAGAAGAGAAACAAGTGTCACTTGTAGCCATAGAGGAAGAAGCCTCACCTTTAACACCCAAAAGAGTAAGAGTTGAGACTTGAGTGGCCAACACAAAAAGGAGGAAGTTGAAGAAGAAAACTACTCCTATTCCTTAGGTTCCTAAGACCATCCCTGAAGCTGATGCAGAAGACGAAGAGGATGAATAGATGGAATATGTTCCCTTAAGTTAGAGGACTCACTTAGCTAGGGCTATAGAAGAGGAAAGAAGAAAAAGCTCGACCACAACTCCTCCAACCATTACGAAAGATCCTATTCAGATTTATACATCAGAGGATGAGAAACAATAATGGATTGCTGATATGGAGGGGCAAGAAACAAATGTCTTTGACCCTTTTGATTTTGACTTCATGCCAATGTGCATTGAGATGGTGGCTAAGAAGATAAGGGACACACCTACTAATGAATCCTTAGGAGAGGACTAGAATCAATTGCTACCTTTACCTCAAGGACCATTGGGTATACCACCACCACCATCTTGAGATTTGTCATTTTTGGACAAAGGCTCAATCACTCCACTTCCTTTTGCCATACAAATAGAAGAACATGCAATAGAGGAGGAAGAGCCTGAACAACCGCAAGCCAATGAAGTATCAAAGGAAGGTCAAATTCCTAAAGAACCCCAACAAAAACCTCATGATATAGAGGCTAGGACCTTGGTGTAATGACCCTTTCCAGTCATTCATTAATTTACCTCTTTTTATTAGATTTTCCAATGTTTTTCTCCGATGATCCTTTCATTGTCCATTGATATATTATATATATATGATTATATTCATAGAGTTGTGTCCTTTCATATTAATTATATTTATAAGATAATTATTAATTATATATATTATTTTTAATTATCATATTAATTATATAATTTATATAAATTATTAATAATATTAATAAGACTATTATAATATATTATTAATTTAAATAATATTATGTAATCTTATATTAAACATACCGTCGGATTATTATATTAAAGAATTATATATTATTATACATATTTGAAATATATCCAATATATGTCTATCATATATATTTAATATTTTTAAATCTTATTTGTTATAATTAATATCATAATAATTTAATAATAATAATATTATTTTAATATATATATATGTGTGTGTGTGTGTGTGTCTATAATAATACGTTATTATATTATAATTTATGTTCAACCTTAATATTATTATTTTAGAACTAAATATATCAATTATATATATTAATTATTAATTTATATTAATATCACAAAATATATTATATTAATATTTATATTATAATATATATTAATTTAATAATATATCAACTATATTATTAGATTATAATGCTTTAATATAGTACGTTGCTACATATCTTAATCATAATTAGATTATTATTATTATAATACAATATGTATGATATTATTATATGATTATAATGTAATATTACTTTATAAAACATTATTATTTTAATATCATTATTAATATTAATTTATATAAAATATTTATTTATTATTTAAATTATATGCTAAAATGGGGATATTACAGTCCTCCCTTCTCGAATTTTCTTGTCCTCAAGCAATTGATCTGATCCTCACAGTCCATATTCATCCTCTTTCCTGCATATGTGTTAAACACTTGCAAAGTTCACATATTAGTAACCAATGAAAGAACATATGGATGAATACACAAAGTAGACATATTAATGCATGAAGACGTGATGCAAACATGATGTAGACACATGAATGTAGGAAGACACGAAGAAGACATGAAGCAAACACATTGATGCATGTAGACGCGATGTAGACACATAGTATATATGTTAAAACCTTTCTTACAATTGAAATAAGAAAAAGTAAGGAAATGTTTTACCACCTTGATCGTGAATGTCGTGCTCCTTTCCCTTGTCTCAGAATCAAAAGTTAGATTAGAAATACATATTTTCAATAGCTAGTACTATACTAGGGTGTAACATTCCATAGTGGATGGAAGATTTACTGCGGCTCTGAGTTTGAACATGCTCAACTTGGGGCTCCCTTAGATTTTTAATCCATATTGGGAATCATTTGCCACAATGTGAGCGATTTACTTCTCCCCCTGTGCACACTCCCTCCCCACTATGAACATACTTAATTTTTGACGTGGATGAAAGATTTACTGCTGCTCTAAGTTTGGACACACTCAGCTTTGGGGTTCCCTTAGACCTCAGTCCATATTGGGAATCATTTGCCATAATGCGAGTGATTTACTCCTCCCCCTATGCACACTCCCTATCCATCATGAATTTAAACACAAAGATTTTGAATAAAGTCTCATTTTGAGGGCCAGAAAGAACTTTTATCCAATTTACTTATAACTTTGTCTTTCAATTTAGACAAAACATACGTCACAAAAATATTTTATACTCGTAAATATATAATTGTCTATAATCATGACGTATAATATACCAACTTTATTGTTCTAATCATTAATAACATTGTCCATAAATTATTGTACATCCACAATAAAAATATGATTCAAACTTAATGAAATTAATATATTAATGCATAACATATCATATTTCTAGAAAAATAAATTATATATATATTTACCTCACTAAATCATGGACATACCTTATGCTTTTAATCACATCTCCCCTTATGGACTTTGAAGGAAGTGTTAATGTCACATGTTTTCCATAATGCTATTGCCTGGTCATAGTGGATGACCTCGACACATGCCCCAATTGAGAGTTGGTTTCAAACCCTCCTTATAATATTTTCTTCATTTTTTTGATTTCAAATCGTCCTCTTTATATAATAATCTGAAATGACCCACACCTTCCATATCTTCCATTTAAGGTCAAGTTTCTACTATGTTTAGAGATGACTATTCTTAGATAATTTTCTCAAAGGAAATCAATGATAGTTCCAGGGATGACATATTTTCAACATCGACTGTAGATGATTTTCTTCTCTAGAAGGAAAATATCCATTGTTGAATCCAAATTTGCATAGCACTTCAATTTGCAATCTTCCAAGCTTTCACTGAAAATGTCATCCTTCTTCAGAAATTCAATCTTAAACGACACAATTTTCATGATAGAAAATATCCAGCTTAGGTTCACTTTCCATTACATTATCAAGCAAGACATTAAGAGACATCAAGGGAGTCTTATCATGGAAATCAAGTGGCTTTATTTCCCTCTCATAGCATTATTGTTGGTGGCTCAATTTTAATTTTGAGCTATATGTCCATTTACATACCAGTATTCATTCCAGATATAGCTCGCAGATGAAACTAGTCCACCATCTTATTCTATTCGTACACTATTTATATCCTTCCCTATCAAGTACAAAGTCAATACTTAGTAGAGAAAGCCACATCACCTGCTACAACTATTTTGTAAGCTTGGTGACATTTCATCAAAAGCCACTAAGACAACATCCATTTGTGAAAACCATAGACATCTAAGATTGATTGGATATCTCAACCAAAATGGTTATCGTAGATTAAGTTCCTTGACTTTTCGCTTTCCATTATCCATCTCCTCCTACATCTCTTTCAAGGATATGTTCTTGTCAGAATGATATACCATCAAATAGACCATTCCTAGTAGTCACGTAGGATAAATATTTTGCTCCATAGACACCATCCCATGACTCTCTTCTGTATATTTTCTACATGAATGATTAGAAGCATTTATGTTATTAGAGGTGTCGACATTGACAAAGGTCTAGATTTTTATAGCTTAGATTACACATGTGATCTAAATCAAGCCGATAGTCTATCAGCTCCATTTCTATAATTCTAATCCCTTAGGTTATACTTCCATATATCCTAATGTTATTTCCTTATAAGATATTAATATATCCTTGTCAATATAGAATTATCTAACAAATGGTTCTTCCACAATATCAGTTCAATTTCTTGCATCAATATTTAGGATTGTTTCCCTAATGTTTGCAATATTCGTAGTCATCATATTCATGGCCACAATCATTTTGTTAAGTTGTTCATAATTCAGAATACTTTCTCTGTGTTATTAAAGGACCACAATGTACTAGCAAAGGCCTTCAAACTTGTCTTCACTCATATTGTCCTCTTTATTCTGGTTGTATTGCTATCCTCTGTGATAATTATCTTTTTTTGTGTATGAAATATCATCTCCAATATATACTACAATCTAAAGATATTATTTTCTATGATAATCTCTTATGTCCTCTGTGATAGATAGATACAACGAAATGAATATTATCCTCTGTGAAATAGTGTAAACAATGACTTCAATGTTGTACATCCCCTGCAATGTGATATATATCTTCAGCCATGATCTGAATGTAATTTGTTTTTAATTTTTATTTTAAAGACTTTGAAAAATTCTTAATAGTGTCATTGAATGTAATGGGTGAATCACAAGTGAGGATAGGTAATAAATATAGATGATTGGGAGGTTCAACTCTATCCAAAGACAACACGCGAATGTTAGAAACTGTTAACCACTTATGATTCCCAAAATACTGATGACACGTCTTTTGCAAATCACAAAGTTCTTCTTTTGCAATTTATTCTATCCATCGCCCAACTCATTCTATTGATTCTTTAATTGATCTTGTTTCCCTACCATTTTCTAACATATATTTATGTTTAGAGCTTAGGGTGATTGAATCATTAGATAGCAGATAAAATGTCCAGAGATTATGTGACAAAGACCACTATGCATGTAGTAATTGTGCCATTCCAAATCTAATGTAGCTTTTGTACTTGGCACATGATTTATTAGGGCACATCTATTTTCTTCTTTAAACTGTTTCTTTTCAAATGGAAGAAAGTACGAGAGTTGAGCCAAATCTTAACTAATTTAACAATAAATATTCTTTGAAGTCTTTTGAATAACCCTGTAGGATGGCAGGATCATGCTCTGTTACTATTTGTAATGACCCTTTCTGGTCATTCATTAATTTACCTCTTTTTATTAGCTTTTCCAATGTTTTTCTCCAATGATCCTTTCATTGTTCGTTGATATATTATATATATATATATATGATTATATTCATAGAGTTGTGTCCTTTCATATTAATTATATTCATAAGATAATTATTATTTTTATATATTATTTTTAATTATCATATTAATTATATAATTTATATAAATTATTATCAATATTAATAAGACTATTATAATATATCATTAATATTAATAAGACTATTATAGTATATTATTAATTTAAATAATATTATGTAATCTTATATTAAATATACCATCGGATTATTATATTAAAGAATTATATATTATTATACATATTTGAAATATATCCAATATATGTATATCATATATATTTAATATTTTTTAATCTTATTTGTTATAATTAATATCATAATAATTTAATAATAATATTATTATTTCAATATATATATATGTCTATAATAATACGTTATTATATTATAATTTATGTTCAACCTTAATATTATTATTTTAGAACTAAATATATCAATTATATATATATATATAAATTATTAATTTATATTAATATCACACAAATATATTATATTAATATTTATATTATAATATATATTAATTTAATAATATATCAACTATATTATTAGATTATAATACTTTAATATAGTACATTGCTACATATCTTAATCATAATTAGATTATTATTATTATAATACAATATGTATGATATTATTATATGATTATAATGTAATATTACTTTATAAAACATTATTATTTTAATATCATTATTAATATTAATTTATATAAAATATTTATTTATTATTTAAATTATATGCTAAAATGGGGATATCACACTTGGCCATAACAAATATAGAGACTCCAAATGTAGATCTTTCTCAAAAGGAGAAGACTCCAGAGAGGAGTGATAAGGGGAAGTGGCCTGTAGTTGAAACCACCTTTTTAGTGAAATATATGTCTCCAATTGGTACTACACCAGCATGGCTGAAGAGGGAGGTAATGTTCTGACAAAAGAAGTAGTTGGACTTAATTGTTGAGGAGGGAATGAAAGAGATAAAGCTATCAAGAAGCCTGAGCGACATATGGTTGATGCACGAACACTGACCTTCATCATGAAGAACCAAGATCAGGACACATATAACTATTCCTCCTCCACATCTTGACACTAAGGAATTGACTCCTAAAGATATTAGATCAAGGAAGTCATGTTAGGAAGGCCCACCATAGATACCACAAAAATGATGATCACTACGGGCATGAACGAGGTGTTCAAGCATATGGAAAAAGATGAGTCTAAGTTGTTGATACTACGAAAACAAAATGAGCTTTTGAAAGGCTACTTATATGGAGTAGTGGGCTCTATAGACCTGGAAAATCTAGAGATCACTCTTGTTGTGACGCTAGAGAGGAGGGAAAATGGTAATGTACAAATGGATTCATTTTTGGGAGCATGTCAGCAATGGCGTGGTGTTCAAATAATATAGGGCAATTTAGGCATATTGCACCATATTCAATTGAGTGTAGATAAATTGGTGTCTATAGTGAACTAGAATTTTGGGTTGATGAATGAGGTACATACCTAGGCAAAAGACCTTTAGGCTCTGACATCAATAAAAGGTCAAAGGTATTGTACACTTTCTGTGGCCTTGCAATTTGATGAGAAGTGAAACATTTTTAGGTTATTATTGAGTTCCCATCAACAATTGCATCAGTGGAATTGAGGAAATGTCACTCCTATTTTCATTGGTTTTCTACTTGATCTTTTCAATGTTTTAACTTATAGATGTGTTGTTACTGTGGTTTATGTCCATTAGGAATTTACCTTTCAAGTTATTTTCTTTAATCTCTGGTTACCTTATCTTTGTTATTTGCTTTGCTAAGACTTGGTTAAAATAGGAATTCATATCGTTACATTGATAAATTGCATTCATCATAAAACAAAAATACCAAAAATATATCTCTTTTGTGGTTACTTTTCAAAACAATAGATCAAACATCTTATTTGAAATTGGTTGAACCAAAAAAGGCCTCCTCATGAACATACACATTTATCTTCATTTGAGAAAATTTTAGTAGGTCACAAGATCACCCAAAACCTTGGATTTGATCGTAGATTATCTTTTCAAGAGAGGAGTTCTTAAGGATTCCCATCATTAAGCATCATGCAAAATGATAGCTCAATAGAATCCTTTCATGTCTTGATGCTCCCGTGTCACATATGTTGGCCCAACAATGGAAGTCAAGGATGTAACCATGCATGTATTAGCACACTCTCCCTGCGAGCATCCCAAGTATCTGCTGCTACTATTAATTTGGGCATCACTATATGATCCAGAATGTTATGAAGTACTAAAACCGGTAATAACTTCTCCCATGTCTCTAGAAAATGTAGCATAGGTGCAGGGTCCCTTGGCTCCTAGGAATTTGTGGCAACTATTCTCACTACTGGAAGAATAACTTCCATGAAGAGTTGAGTGTAAGGAGTTGAAGAAGCAAGTTTTGCTTCTGTGCAAATGCTATAATCACAAGGCTCATTCCCTTGTAAAAGCCTCTACCATTATGACATTACCTCTAAACTATGTAAAGGATGTTGAAGTGGTTCCTATGTAATAAAATGTTGACACACTTCTATGAATCATTATATCCAAGATTGCTCAATAATGAGATCTCAAACGACAATCCATAGCTCTTTTTGTGGAGTGCAAGGGTTTCTAATGGAGGCCCTCAGTTTGACCTAGTTTGCGCCCATGCAAGTACAACATAAAAAAAAGATTCAAAGATGAAAAGAAAGAGTGCTATTATTCATGAGAATCAAATATGCATGCAAATGAAGATGAAATCTAATCTAAATGATAACAATGCAAAGCAATGCAAGAAAGGAAATCTAATCTATGAAAGAAGATAATAGTGGAAAATTAATCTATGAAAGTAAATATGACTCTAACTTGATATGAAAATACAAGGATGGAACATGATGATGGAAGCCATGGATGCATGAGAGAAGAAGACAAGAAGAGAGAAGTTGTAATGAAGCTCCAATGTCCAAACCCTAATGCTCAAACTCCTTCTCCAAAATTGCTCTCCAAACCTGCAACATAACAATACTATAAAAACTAATATCTATCTCTATATGAAAGTGAGAAGGAGAGGGCTCCTTATATAGTCAATTTTGGAGGTGGGAGGCTTCTCACAACCAATGTGGGATAATAAGGCTTGATCCGTGTGAGACAAAATTCTACCAATCACAAAAGAGGAGTGTTTGACAAGAAAGTGGAAGGAGGAAATTAAGGAATCCCACTTAGAAATATGTGCATTCAAGTGTACAAAAAAAAAGATTTATATATTTTTATTTAATTGATTTCCTTTTTCATCACAAAGAGACATTTAAGTGAGGATTTTATTTAATTAAAAGGGAGCAAGTTCTTTTAATTAAATAAGACTTAGAATAAGATGATCAAACAATAGGAAATATTGAAATAATTAAATTAATTGCAATTTGATCAAGGAAAATAATTTGAATTGATTCAATAAAATATTGCAATGCATTGATTTAGGAAATTGCTAAATTGAAGAATGGGGGCCCATAGTCTAAGCGACCATTTTAGGGTGCATACAATTCCCAACCTTGAAACACTCTTATTAGCAATGGCAAAACAAATGTAGATGCAATACATATATTACTATTATTTATGTATATGTATGTATGTATGTATATATATATATGTATGTATGTATGTATGTATGTATATATGTATATGTATGTATATGTATACATATGTGTGCATACGTATGTATATATACATACATATGCACACATATACATACATACATGCATACATATACATATACATATACATGTACATGTACATGTACATGTACATGTACATGTACATGTACATGTACATGTACATGTACATGTACATGTACATGTACATGTACATGTACATGTATATGTATATGTATATGTATGCATGTATGTATGTATATGTGTGCATATGTATGTATATATACATACGTATGCACACATATACATACATACATACGTACATACGTATGTATATATGTATGTATGTGTTGGAAATATAGATGGAGTAACTGAGAGGGGGGGGGGGGGGTGAATCAGTTATCACAAAAACAAATTCACAGATCTCTTAGAAGTCTGATAAAACTAGTTACTGCTGTCACTCGGTAAACATACAGAAAAATGTTGTAACTTGGTATATATAGTGTATGTTAACTTTAACAGATCTTAAACATTCACAGTGATTAAATGCATGCATAAAAAAAATAACATGAACACATGAGACACCAGATTTAATGTGGAAACCCAATATAGGAAAAACCACCAAGTAACTAGCTACTGATTTGCACTCTTCTGAAGTGAGCCCAATTAGGAGCCAACCTAGTTAAAGGTTACAAAACACACTATTAGGTGTGACCTTATTAGAGGATTTAATCACCCTGTTAGGAGTGGCCTTGCAAAAGGTCTTTAAAACAATTCAATGGAACTATCACCTTGCTAGAGGATTTACAAATGGCTGTTAGACCAACTCTGTTAAGAGATTTAGGAATCACTGCTACAATGGTGAGAAAGTAACAATGAAATGACTTGAATGAGATGCAACCGAATTTGCTAATTGCAGATCTCTATTCCACTTCACTAGATCCTTCCTAATCAAATAAAATTGTGCTGCTCCTCAAGGATATCTGACCATCCTTCAAAGTTTTCTCACACTTTCCTCTTCAAACAATCAATACACTTGCATGCTCACTCATTACACTATAGAATTCTCAACTTGAACTTTCATATATACCATACAAATTATCAAGTTGGCTCATTTACAACTTACAATTACCAATAATCATTACCTCAGTCGGCTAGAATCAATACTTGAAACAATTAAACTTTATTCCTCAAATTAACAAAATCCTTCTTTAGCCGACCCTGGTTGGTAAACACTGTTCCAAAAAAAGATTTCTAGTGTTAACCAATAGAAGCTCAGTTAAAACTGTGAATCCTATAAAATCCTTTGGAGATCAAATGAACTCGGTAAACACTAACTTTCCTTTGTTAACCATGTGAGCTCCGTTAACACTACTTTCTGCCACATTTTCCTCGATGCTCGAGTGAATTCGGTAGACATTGTCTACATAGAGTAATTTCCAGGAATGCTCGGTAGACACAGAGATTTGTTTTGCTAACCAATGAGCTCGGTAGATACTGACTGATAACTGATATGATATTTGTGTAACATCAAAGACAACACACAATTAGACAATTGTATCCAACAATCTCCCTCTTTGGCATTGACGGCAACACAACATGTCATAGCACAATCAAATTTGAAAACAAGACTTTTCCTGATAGAAAATTTTGTCCCTCTTAGATTTCATGCCACAAACTTCTCTAATGTAGTAATCTCCCTCTGTGAAGGAATTACATAGTTTCTTCTTCAAACAACAAACTATCTCCTTAAATAGATTCAAATTTTAGAAAGATATGATAGTAGACTCTCCCTCTTTGACAACACATGCCAAAGAAAACACATACCAAATGATTATCAATGTACCTTAAGTACTAATTCATATGCAATGTTCCCATAACTATGTTGCATCAACTGATAGATCTTCAACTTGGTTCCTATTAATGCATCACTAAAACTTTATTTTAGTCAGCTTTAGATAAGGGAATGACCCCTAACTTACCTCTTAGATACAAGAATGCATCCTTAGGTAATGACTTGGTGAATATGTTTGCAATTTGTTCTTTTGTATGGACATATTCCAATCTGATCTTTTTATCTTGTACCAATTCTCTAACAAAATGATATTTTATTGAATGTGCTTGGTTTTGGAATGCATCACTAGGTTCTTTGATATGTTAATTGCACTTGTATTATCACAAATCATAACAACTAGATCTTTGATCTCAACCTTCATGCCTTCCAATAATTATTTAAACCAAACAATATTATAATAGTTCATTGCTGTTGCAACATACTCTACTTTTGTTGTAGATTGGGATGTGCAATTTTGCTTTTTACTTGTCCAATATACCAATCTCTTTCAAAGAAAGAATGCTCCATCACTTGTACTCTTTCTGTCATCAATGTTTCCTACCTAATCAACATCAGTAAACACTTTTAAGTCTAGATTATCTCCAAGTTTATACCACAATCCATAATCTTCAGTGCCTTTCAAGTATCTATAGATCCTTTTGATTGCCATCATGTGATTTTCTTTGGGTTTTGCTGAAAATCTTACCACTATACCAACTACAGAGCAATATCAGGCCTTGTATGAACTACATACTACAATTTTCCAATCATTGATCTATATAAGGTCTAATCTACCTCTTTTGAATCATCATCTTTCGTAAGCTTTAGTCCAATAGACATGGGAGTTCCAACTGGTTTTGAATCTTCCATACTAAACTTTTTGAGTATCTCCTTGATATACTTAGACTGAGTGATGTAGATACCATTCCTACTCTATTGAATCTGATGATTGACAAATAACTTCATCTCACCAAACATAGACATTTCAAATTCTTTGTTCATTTGCTCTAAAAACTCTTTGCATAGATCATCATTTCCTGTAAACAAAGTATCATCCACAAATATTTCTGCCAAAACAATCTTGTTATCTGGTCCTTCCTTGATGTATAAACTATTTTTATCATTAGTTCTCTAGAAACCAATCTGAATAAGGTAGTTATGTAATCTCTCATACCATGCTTTAGGGGCTTGTTTCAGACCATATAATGCTTTGTGTAATTTGTAGACCATGTCCTTTTTGTCTGGATTAACAAAACCTTCAGGTTGCTCAATGTAGACTCCTTCATCAAGAATACCATTGAGAAATGCTAATTTAACATCCATCTGATATACCTTAAATCCTTTATATCCTGCATATTCTAGTAAGGTCTTGACACCTTCCAATCTTGCAACAGGAGCAAAAGTCTCTCCATAATCTATTCCTTCTTCTTGAGAGTAGCCTTTACATACCAATCTAGTTTTATTTCTTGATACCTTACCATCTTCATTCAACTTATTCCTGAATACCCACTTAGTTCCAATCACATTTTTATCTTTAGGCCTAGGTACAAGAGTCCATGTTTTGTTCTTCTCTATTGGCTCAATCTCTTCATTCATAGCCTCAATCCAACTTTCATTTTCCAATGCATCTTTGACATTTCTAGGTTCAAAATCAGCAAGTAAACAAGTACCTTTTAGCTTACTTCTTGTCATAGTACCTTCAGATTTGTCTCCAATAATTTGATTTGGTACATTATGTCTCCTGACATACTTGGCCAATATAGGTTCCTTGCCTCTTGAATGAATTGCATTATCATCCTCTTATATTTCAACTTCAGGTTCTAGTTGCTCTAACTCGGTAGGCATTGGCTCAATAGCATCTGAATGTGACTCAAGTCCTTGCAACTCGGTTTGAACTTTTTGCAACTCGGTGATTGAAGACTCAGGAGTAGTAGTCTCCTAGTTGACAGATGTATCTAGCACTATATCAGGTTTAATGAAAAAAATCTCCTATAATCTTCTGGTTCCTTTTTGCTTTCTTCTTCAGTCCTTTATGAAAACTCATCAACTTTCACATGTGCAGTTTCTATGATTTTGCGAGTAGACAAATTCAAACATCTATATGTGTTACTTTTGCGAGAATATTTCAAAAATATACCTTCATCACCTTTCACATCAAATTTTCCTTCTCTAGATTCTTTCAAGATATAACATTTACTTCCAAATACTTTTAGGTAACTTACATTGGGTTTATAGCCATACCATAACTCATAGGGGGTTTTGAATAAGTCCTTCTTCAACTATACTCGGTTCAAGGTATGAACTGTAGTGCTGATAGCTTCCTTCCAATATTTGATAGCAATGTTCTTTTCAATCATTAGAGTCCTTGCACAATCCATGATAGATATGTTCCTCCTTTCAGCTATTCCATTATGCTTGGGCAACAAAAAGAATGAAGAACTTTTCTCTAGTATAGCTCTCAATTCCAATAGGTCCACACAAATCAATATGCACAATTTCCAAAATATCTTCAAACTGATAGTTTTTAATTTTAAAGCTAGTCTTTCCCATCTTACCAATTTGACAATTCTTGCATAGACCAACATTAAGTTTCTTTATACTGGGAATGCCTCTTACTTTTCTGAATTTGCTTATCTTTACCATGTTATCAAAATTCACATGAGATAACCTTTTGTGCCATAACCAACTTTCTTCAACTTGAGCAATAAAATATGAGCACTCCCCTAGATCAAGATAAAACAAGTTACCTTTTGTTTATTTGCTTGATCCAATCATCTTTCCTTTGTCATCCAATAGTCTTTCCTTTCCATGCATGAATTTCACCTTGAATCCAATATGGATTAGCTATGCCACACTCAATAGATTATGTTTTAGTCCTTTAACCCAATAGGCATTATCACATACAAGTTCTTTGGTTAATGAGATTCATCCTCTTCCTTTTATGCAACAAGGTTCATTATTTTCAAACCTTACACTACCACCATCATAGTCTTCAAAATGTTCAAACTTTGTTTTGTCACTAGTCATATGATGTGAACAACCACTGTCTATGATCCATGTGTCATTTTTGCTCACATGAGAGATAAGTGTCATCTTATCTTCTTCATCATTATCAGATTCATCTTTCATAGTAGTGTAAACAATTTCATCTTCACTATTATTAGAATCCTTAGAGTCCTTAGCCATAAAAGATGTTTTCTTACCTTTGTCCTTGAATGACTTGAAATCTTTCTTGCCATTTCACTTATGACCTTTCTTCTCATCATTTCTTTGCTTGTTTGGGCACCTGGCTACAATATGACCAATTTCTTCACATGAAAAATAGATTAGGGGAACCTTACCTTTGTATTTTCCTTTTCTTTTAGAATATTTCCTTGCTAGTAGAGCCTCAACAACTTCAAGATCACTGTTAGAACTTTCTTTTGATTCTTCTTCACTTTCTCATTGAGAGTCTTTTATCTTCTTGCCTCTTTCTTTGAGTGAAAGTTTGGCTTCAAATGCTAATTCAATGTTCTTAGAAGCTGGAACATAATTGTCATAGTTATCTAGCTCAAAGGTTGTCAACCTTCCTACTATGGCATCCAAATTTATCTTATGATTTGCTTCACATCTTCTTTCTTGAATTGCAGATACTCTAATTGCATAAATGGGAAGCAATGTTCTAAGCACTTTACTTACAATTGTTTCTTCCTTAATATCTCCTCTAGAAGCTTTGATTGCACTGACACTTACGTTGACCCTTTCAACATATTTGACAATGTTTTCATCCTCTCTCATTCTCATCCGATCAAATTTTCCTCTTAGACTTTCTGCTTTGGCTCTCCTCACATTGTCATCACCTCTATAGATATCTTTTAGCTTGTTCCACAAGGCAGTTTTGTAGTCTTTGATATCATCAAATTATTCATAGCTTAGGGTAGATGCAATGTCTATCATCATGGTGTTATGAGTCTTCTTCTCAACAATGTCATTAACAAATAATGTACTAGAAGGAGTTGTATATTCTTCATCAAGGTATTTCAATCCTATATCTCCAATGGAAGACAGATGAAGTCACATAAGACCTTGCCATGTTGAAAAGTTGTACCTATTAAGTCTTGGAATTTCCCTCTTGTAAGACATCCTGATCTTTAGCTTAGATCCTTGAAATCCTTTATACAAGCACCAAAAGCTCTGATATAATTGTTGAAAATATAGATGGAGTAACTGAAGGGGGGGGTTGGGTGAATCAGTTACCACAAAAAGAAATCCACATATCCCTTATATGTCTGCTAAAACTAGTTATTGCTATCACTCAGTAAACATATACAAAAATGTTTTAACTCGGCAGATGTAGTGTATGTTAACTTTAACAAATCTTAAACATTCATTGTGATTAACATGCATGCATAAAAGAAATAACATCAACACATGAGACACCAAATTTGATGTGGAAACCTAATATGGGAAAAATCACCAAGTAACTAGCTATTAATTTTCACTCTTTTGAAGTGAGCCCTGTTGGGAGCCAACTTGGTTAAAGGTTACAAAACACACTGTTAGGTGTGACCTTGTTAAAGGATTTAATCACCCTATTAGGAATGGCCTTGCAAAAGGTCTTTAAAACAATTCAATGGAATTGTCACCTTGTTAGATGATTTACAAATAGCTGTTAAGAGATTTAGGAATCATTGCTACAATGGTGAGAAAGTAACAATCAAATGACCTGAATGAGATGTAATTGAATTTGCTGATTATAGATCTATGTTCTGCTTCACTAGATCCTTCCTGATCAAATAAAACTTTGCTGCTCAATAATATCTAACCATCCTTCAAAGTTCACTCACACTTTCCTCTTCAAACAATCAATACACTTACATGCTCACTCATTACACTATAGAATTCTCAACTTGACCTTTCATATATACCATACAAATTATCAAGTTGGATCATTTACAAATTACAATTACCAATAATCATTACCTCAGTCGGCTAGAATCAATACTTGAAACAATTAAATTTTATTCCTCGAACTAACAAAATCCTTCTTTAGCCAACCCTGCTCGATAAACACTATTCCAAAAAAAGATTTCCAATGTTAACCAATAGAAACTCGGTTAACACTGTGAATCCTGCAAAATCCTTTGGAGATCAAGTGAACTTGGTAAACACTAACTTTCCTTCATTAACCATGTGAGCTTGGTTAACACTACTTTCTACCACATTTTCCTTCGATGCTTGAGTGAATTTGGTAGACACTATCTACATAGAGTAATTTCTAAGAATGCTCGGTAGACACAGAGATTTGCTTTGCTGACCAACTAAGCTTGGTAGATACTAACTGACAACTAATATGACATTTGTGTAATATCAAAGACAACAAAATTAGACAATTATATCCAACAACATGTGTATACACACACACACACATAAGTATGTGTCTATGTATGTATGTATACAAAGATCCTGACACAACAAAAAATTTGATCTAGCTGCATACATATTCTAGAATCCAAATAATAAAACAATAAAAATCACTCAACCCATGCTAAGTGACTTACCTCATGATCTTGCATAAAAAAAATGCAAACCAGGAAAAATGGGCAGAGTTCACAAGAAATTTTACAAAAACATATCGTAGCAGATATTTTTAGAAAGAAACAAGCCATAACCTAGTTAAATTAGTCTAGTTGTTGATTAGTTGGGTTGATTACAAATTCCTATAGATCTATCATCAGATTAGGTACAATAAAATGAACAATCAGCTGTTCCTAGCTAGTTAGATCAAATACAAATTTCCAAGGTGATAAAATTGCATGTGCAAATGTACGTACGTACATACGTATGTATGTATGTATGTATGTATGTATGTATGTATATATGTGTGTATGTATGTATGTATGTATATATGTATGTATGTATGTATATTT
This sequence comes from Cupressus sempervirens, assembly GCA_028749045.1. Taxonomy (NCBI): domain Eukaryota; kingdom Viridiplantae; phylum Streptophyta; class Pinopsida; order Cupressales; family Cupressaceae; genus Cupressus; species Cupressus sempervirens. Next base: position 156,320,241 of record CM053790.1, on the reverse strand, counting down.
GTATGTATGCATGTATATATGTATGTGTATATGTATGTATGTATATATGTATGTGTATATGTATGTATGTATGTATATATATATATATATGTATGTATCTATACATATGTATATGTATATATACATACATATACACACATATATGTGTGTCTATGTATGTATGTATGAATGTATATATATAGAGAGATCTTGTGGATTGTGGAGATCACTAGAGATCTAGGATTTCATTGTCATGCCCTTGTGATCGTTGCATTTCATTTTCACACCCTTCTGATCTTTGCATCTCATTGTCATGCCCTTGTGATCTCTGTATATGTATGTATATATATACATATATAGACACACACATATGTGTGTGTATGTATGTCTATATACACATACATATACATAAAGAGAAGCTTCTCTAATCATCTGCTAGGGGAAATATAAAGAGATACATGTTTAGAATGAAAAGAGAAGAACATTTACATAGGTACCTCTTCTCCCCCTAAGGAAAATCATAGAGCAAGGGCATGAAGATCACAAGGGCACCCCATGGAAATGAAATTGCATAGCAAGGGCATGGAGACCACAAGGGCACAACAATGAAATGCAAAGATCACAAGGGCACATGTCATGAGCCTTAATTATGTGAATAAATATATTCAATTTGACTATTATTTTAATAATAAATATATATATATATAAGTTCTCATGATTAATTGTTATATATAATAGTAATGATTTCCAATTATCAATATTAATAATAATGTTAGCAAAATCCAAATAGTAATATTCAATATATATATTCAATGTATAATAATCTATTTTAATTTTTAAGTTTTATATATAACTAAAGCTTATCTTCATATCCCTTACTTTCATAGACCTTTGTTATTACAGGTCATCGGGCTTATATATACCTTTGCTATGTTATCAGACATTTAGAGAGAATGTTCTCTTTATCTTGGCGACATCCTTACTCCTTTTGACTTTTGCAATCTAAGATTGCAATTACAGTGTTTAAAAGAAAGATAATACGATTATCGCTGCCTAAGAAATGAGTAATCGCTGTGTAGAGAGAGAGATTTAGACTGATTAAAGGTATAAAACAAATCATACATTATCACCACCTTAGTAAGGAACTAATTTGATGTGAAGTTGGTTAATTAACTAATGTTATTAGCTACAAGAAAGAGGTACAATTTGGTACACTACTGAATCAGTTTGTTTGTAAGAGTCATGACCTTTGAGATACAACTTCTCCCATCATGCCTCCTTACTACATACTAAGGGAGAGTCATTGACTTGTCCAAACAACATATAGAATGAGTTTTATCTATTTTACAACATATCAAAGCACTCTAAGAGCCTCAGAGAAGTCATGTGAAGGTGGTGTCTATCAACCTGTTGCAAAGCCAAGAACACATGAGCATCACTAACTAATCAGAGATCACATCAAGAGATTGCATGGTTAGAGGGTGATCATTCTAGAAAAGCTATAGGTTATATTTCCTCTTACGTGATCAAATCCAATTTCTTGCATGATTATAAGAAGATAACTCAAAAAAGGCGATCATACTTGTATTGAGCCCGTTGATTCTTCATATAATTAGCAATATAGTTATTGATCTCATTAGGCACAATTAGTCTGTAGATTAGAAAAATTTGACATTTTCATCAGCATTGAGAACATTTATAATTATCAAGAAATACAAGGATACAATAATCTTTAACAGAATTAACATTAATAGGAAATTTATACTGCTAAGCATAGAAGAGGGCACCGAACATAGAAATAGAGTATACAACATAAGAAATAAACTACCAAGGCACCATAGCATAACATAATGTGGAGTATAAGAAATAAGGAGTATGACATACCGATCCCTTTATTAAGCAATATGTCATGAATCGATCATAGGTGATATGAAACATAGAAGGACATAAGACATTCCACCAAAGTATAACATAGAATATATGAATTGAAACATAACACCCAAGCATAGAAGAATAATACCTAACAAACATCGAAGATAATAAGGAATATGTTCCTTATTCCCTCCTCCATACTAGCACCAAAGCATAAATACATAGAAACATATAAGATATGCACCAAGACATTAAAAGGAGGAAGTCATTCTATATATATATATGAAAAGATATAGAGACATGGATATTAATATATCCCAACAAGTAAGAGATAGACGTTTTGATCTATTGAATATTGAAGATACCTAAAGGATATTATGAATATAAATATATAAATATATGACATATAAATAAATATTGCAATAAAGGAATACAGGTATATTGTATTAAGATATATTCTTAAGATTAGATAATATTAAGAATGCATTCCACTTATAGTACAGAGAGTCTATCTCTCATCCAAAATTACGTAATCTTAGATAGGGAGTTGGTGGAGGGAAAGGTAGAGTAATTTTGAGCGCTTGATGGATATCCTCTAGGGAACCACTTGGAGCTTGTTTCACGCGCCCTCTGCACCGTCATTCTACCATCAAGATGATCGTAACAAGGAGAGGGGAATTCGTCTGTATGCTATAATAAGGAACTTTTCAAATGAAATCAATAAATTAAATTAAATGCTTATCTTATCAAGAACTTTAATAATAATGATGGTTATAGGTTGCTAATTATTGGATGATTCCCTAACCTATGCTCAAATTTTGGACTTTAGGTCAAAGGGGTAAAAAAGGGGTCATTACTAGTGGTATCAGAGCATAATCCTGCCATCCTGTGGAAATTTTAATTTTATGTAAATGCATAACAAACAAGAGGAACAAGTAATTGTTGCACTTAAAATATTAAGAAAGAGATATATTAATGTTAAACTATTACATCCAATATGGATCAGATGAACTCATTTTTTCCATCTAAGGCATCTTGACTGAAGAGGGTGGTGGAAGGTAGAGGCAGGGTAATTTTGGGCACATGACTGATTCCTCCAGGGAACCACTTGTAGTTTGTTCCACGTGACCTTGACACTGCAACTCTTCCACCTTGGGTGATCTTAGAGGGATAGACAGATGAATTTTCCTACGATCCTTATAGGAGATACAAGATACACATTTTGAAGAATGTTGCATCCTAGGGAATTTGGATAGTACCTAGAGATTGGTGACATTACAATCAAGAAATTTAGGACACTCATCAATAATGATGAATCTAATTGCCTTCATGCATCAATGTGTATGCTTCGTATCTTCAATGTGTATGCTTCATGTTTTCATGCATCAATGTGGATGCTAAGTGTTTTCATGCATCAATATGTATGCTTCATTTTTTCAATGTGTATACTTTGTGTCTTCATGCATCAATGTGTATGCTTTGTGTTTTAATGTGCCAACCTCATATCTTTATACAATCACATGTATTCCTCATATCTTCATATGTATACATTGTGGTTGCACTTCGTGTAGGAGTAACTCATGAGCACATTCCTCATGTATGTTTTGTGTATTGTTTGTGTGCTTCTTTCCTTATGTGTTTGACATATACTTATGTATTTCTTCATGTCTTAAAAATTTGATGTGTGTGTGTGTATATATATATATATATATATATATATATATATATATATATATATCCCTATCTATGATGCGATGATGTGTACTTATGCACTACTTTATGTCTTTATGCTTGGGGTGTAATTAGGTGTGATACCTCATGCTTTGAGTGTCTGATATATATGTATTGCATTGTGTGTGTTTATGAATATTCTCTATGTTTTAAGTATACTTCAGGCTTTATGTGTTGTGTGTGTGAATGTATAGGTCCCATGACTATATATGTGTATTTCAAGCTTGATATATACTCTTTTATATGTCCATCTCATGCTTATGTGTTATATATATGCTTCATGCCTTGAATGTATCCTTCACACTTTACATATATGCCTCTTTGAACACTTCCTAAAGCTCATCTATATGCTTTATTTCTTTATGTTCTAGATGTATCTTCATAAATACTCAATGACTTAAGTGAACTAATGTGCATGCTTTATTCACGTATATACTCCTTGACTTAAGTGAATTCCTATGCATGGTATATGCTAAATGTATGCCTCATGATTTAAATGAATTCATAAGTATGCTTTGTACATTATGTTATGATTATGCTAGGTGCATTCATTTTCATTAGCCATGTCTTACATGTACTCATAATTCTTGCTTCATGTCTTACATGCATAACATGTACTTATGCTTTATATGTCCAATGTATATGAACACTATTCCATGCATTATATGTTTGGTGTGTATTTGAGTATACTACTTCATACTTTATGTTTTTACCATGTATTCACTTTGTTATGTTTCACCAATGTACCTCATGATTTGAGTGAATTCATGCTCTATGTGCTTCATTGTATTCATGTATGTGCTACATATATGCTTCATGACTTAATTGAATAAATATGTGTGTATTGTGAGCATTTATGTGTATACTTCTTGAATTCAATAAATTCATGACAACTTCATGATATGCCTCTTAGCTTGAACAATTTCATGTTCTACGTGCTAAAGAATATTTACATGATAAGTGAATTCATGTGTTGCATGTAAACTGTTTGACTTTAGTAAACTTATGCTTTATGAATACAAACTATATGTATGATTTATGCTCCCTATCTTATGTACAATCATGCATATGATTTATGCCCTATGTATTCATATGCTTCTGGCATTAGATATATTAGTGTAGATATTCTATTCTCTATGTGTATTGGTGTATATGAGTCATGCCTATATGTATTTGGGTGAATACTTCATAGTTACATGTTTGATTCATGTGCAAGGTGTTGCAACATGGCTTCGTAAAGAGTGTATGTGCCTTACTAATGCATTCAGTTCATAATTGTTATGTCTCTAAACAATTTACTCCATGAGTATCTATAAATTTGTCAAGAGCAATAATTTTGTATTTGAAGGGTAGGTCCGTGATGTCCCCATCCTGGAATTTGATAATAAATAATTTAATTAAGGAAATATTTTGTACGAAAGATTGTCATTAGTATAATTGTAATAATATTAAAATTAGTATAATATTTACATAATTAATATCTACATATAATTCATATCCTTTATATTTTAAAGCATCTACCTGACTATGGTAAGATAATACTAAACTTTAAATCGAATTAGGATTAAGTTACATCGAGGTTATAAGGGTGAAATAAATATAAAATGTGATTATTGCTTGAGGACAAGCAAATTCAAGAGGGGCAGATTGTCATGAGCCTTACTTATGTGAATAAATATATTCAATTTGACTATTATTTTAATAATAAATAAATAAATAAATAAATAAATATATATATATATATATATATAAATATATATAAGTTCTCATGATTAATTGTTATATATAATAGTAATGATTGCTAATTATCAATATTAATAATAATGTTAGCAAAATCCAAATAATAATATTCAATGTATAATAATCTATTTTAATTTTTAAGTTTTATATATGACGAAAGCTTATCTTCATATCCCTTACTTTCATAGACCTTTTTTATTATAGGTCATCGGGCTTATATAGACCTTTGCTATGTTATCGGACATTTAGAGAGAATATTCTCTTTATCTTGTTGGCATCCTTTCTCTTTTTGACTTTTGCAATCTGAGATTGCAATTGTAGTGTTTAAAAGAAAGATAATACAGTTATCGCTACCTAAGAAATGAGTAATCGCTATGTAGAGAGAGAGATTAATTAAAGGTATAAAACAAATCATACATTATCACCACCTTAGTAAGGAACTAATCTGATGTGAAGTTGGTTAATTAACTAATGTTATTAGCTACAAGGAAGAGGTACAATTTGGTACACTACTGAATCGGTTTGTTTGTAAGAGTCATGACCTTTGAGATACAACTTCTCCCATCAGGCCTCCTCACTACATATTAAGGGAGAGTCATTGACTTGTCCAAATGACATATAGAATGGGTTTTATCTATTTTACAACATATCGGAGCGCTCTAAGAGCCTCAGAGAAGTCATGTGAAGGTGGTGTCTATCAAATTGTTGCAAAGCCAAGAACACATGAGCATCAATAACTAATCAGAGATGACATCAAGAGATTGCATGGTTAGAGGGTGATCATTTTGGAAAAGCTATAGGTTATATTTCCTCTTACATGATCAAATCCAATTGCTTGCATGATTATAAGAAGATAACTCACAAAAGGCGATCATACTTGTATTGAGCCCGTTGATTCTTCATATAATTAGCAATATAGTTATTGATCTCATTAGGCATAGTTACTCTGTAGATAAAAAAAATTTGACATTTTCATCAACATTGAGAACATTTATAATTATCAAGAAATACAAGGATACAATAATCTTTAATAGAATTAACATTAATAAGGAATTTATACCGCTAAGCATGGAAGAGGGCACTGAACATAGAAATAGAGTATACAACATAAGCAGAAAACTACCAAGGCACCACAACATAGCATAATGTGGAGTATAAGAAATAAGGAGTATGACATACCAATCCCTTTATTAAGCAATATGTCATGAATCGATCATAGGTGATATGAAACATAGAAGGACATAAGACATTCCATCGAAGTATAACATAGAATATATGAATTAAAACATAACACCCAAGCATAGAAGTGTTGGAATATTCAAATGGGAAGAATGCTTCTGAGAGAGAGGGGCCCGGGTGAATTAGAAGTATTACACTTTATCCATTAAAACTTTTAACTGAAAGTAAATTGCATGCATGTAAACGTATGAAATAAACATGAAGTAAACACATGCATCAACAACACATAACACTAGATTTTGGTAACCCAAAAACCCTCCAGGAATAAGAAGGTAAAACTGGGGTGGGGATGATACCCACAAAATCGCTACAACAATAATTGTTTTGACCACTTCTGATGGTCTACCCTGTGAAAGGTCTGCCCTGTTAAAGGCTTTACATTGTATCAATAGTGACCTGGTTAAAGGATTTACAAACACTTTTCATTAAGTGTCACCCTATTAAAGGATTTAATCACCTCTTCAAAGGATCAACAACCTAGCTGTTAAGCTAACCTATCAACATAGGATTTCCTTTCTAATACAATTTCTAGAGAGTATTAGGTATAATAAACTTGATAGCTTACAATCCTTTATTGCTGAATTCAGGCACTTGATTTGCTCTCTCTGATCTTGATTCTCTGAAATTTGATATCTGTTCATATCCTTTGCTTTGTTTTGATCAACTGAATATCTAATTGCTTCTCTCTTCCTCTAAGTCTTTTCACTCTTCACTCTGAATTTTACTATAGTTTCTTCATACACTTCTTTTCTCCCTATTACAATGAGATTTCATCTTCCTTATAAAGACTTTTGAAGACTTAAGGTTCGGTATGGATCTATGATCCATATTGAATCTTTATTTCCCACTCATTCTTTGCACTTTTATTATTGGTTGCATGCATTCTCCATTTTTCTTATTGGCTACATGTAGATTGCATAGGAAGTACAAAAGATTCGATCTTATCACTTAGATCCTTTGGGATTCAGCATATGTTGGCCATAAAAATTGTTTACATCTGAGTTTGTGCCTTCTCAAACTCATATGTGCATTCTATGTTACTCGACACTTTCTAATTCCTGATGCTCGACACATATAAGAAACTAGCTCACTCAGCTCCTGTAGTGATTCTATCCTGCTCGACATCATTTGTGACTTGGCACCTATATATTACTCGGCAATTGTATCATGCTCGGCACCTGAAGTCACTCGGCACTTGATCTTCACTCGGCACCTAAAGATCACTCGACACTTGAAGATCACTCAACACCTATTGGAATTTTGACTTGGCACATGTTGTGGCTTGGCATACATAGTGTACTCGGCTTCAATGTAGAAAGTGGTTAAGTGTCTTGGCACTCAAATGTCAAAACCATTTTGAGACTAACAATCTCCCCCTTTGAAATGAGTGTCAAAAACACTTAACTAAGCATTATTTATTTGACTTTATGAGTACATCATTCATTCTGTTCAGCGTATGCACAAAATCTCAAAAACTTGTTCAAAATTTTTGCAAGGAACAATATTAGCTTAAAATACCTTAAAATTCTTATAACTCCCCCTGAGCTGATTGTGCTATGCATTCCTATAACCAAAATTTTGATATATCTAATACTCTTTAGCTGTGCCCTATTTTTGTACTCTATACCTGTGTTATACAATGTATCTCCCCCTTTGTTATATCTCCCTTATTATATTCTTTTTATTATATCTCCCCCTTTTAAATTTATCTCCCCCTTTTTGACACAAATGTCAAAGGGTACTAAGGGTTAAGACCATATTTTGCCAAAAATGTACTATTTACCTCCGTAATCATCTTGAGCGCTGCATCCCAATTATGCAAAGCAATTTCCAATTACTTGTGCTGGATGGCAGTCTCTGCAGCAAGGTGAACAAGTCCATCTAAAGTAGAAAGATTAGGATCTTTCTTGAGAACAGTTTTAGCATAGACTTGTTCTTTATGGAGTACTTCCAAATGTGGTGTAATGGAAGATTGGAGTTGCATCAGTTTGGCCTTGATGGTGGCCTCTTCTACTGTCAACACAACTACTTCCTTCTGGGTGTGAAGCATTTGATTAAAGTGCTTCTCACTTTGAGCTGGATCTTTTGGTAGCTAAATGCTTGAAATCTTCAAATTCCTCTCCAGACTCATTATTCTTTGGCTTGTCTCTTGTGTGAAGTATGAAAAGTCACACAACTTTTTGTACAATGAGAATACATTCTCAAGTACCTTTTTCACTTTGTCAATCATCTTTGCCAATTCAACATGGGAAAGTGCAATTTCACTAGATATTTTCTCATTTACTTTCCCTTGGAATTTTCTTTCAGACCATTCCATAAGTTTTACATTAGTTTCTTGGTCTTCATTTGTCACCTGGTCAACAATATCTAACAATTGTTCCGTTATATGCTTTGTCTCATCTGGTGACTATAAGCTGAAGGCATCCATAAAGATGTCCTTAATCTCATGTAATACTTACTTTTTTTTATACTCCTTCTTGAGTATCTCTTGCCTCTTTCTTCTATTCAATGCTTCGTACACCTTAGTGATTTGATCAATGCTTATTGTTTTTGAATCATAATAGGGTATGACTATCTCCTCATCTAATTCAGGGTCTCCATAGTGAAGCACCCTTGCAAATTTTGTAGTACTTGATCTTGGTGCTAACATTTGCAGTGGCATTGCATCATTGCTTGGTTGTTTCAGAGGAGTCCCCGAGGTAGGCAAATTTATCAATGTTTTTATTGCCTCGTGCTCTTTAGGGGTTTTCTCTACTTCCTTCTCCTCCTGTCTGCTACCTTGGTCAATTATAAAAATGTGAGGAGGTGCACCTTGTGTTTGTGCTATAGGATCAGATGCAACAGTCTGTCCTATTTGTTCTATATCTTTGTCTCCTTCTGCACTATGGTGTCAACTGTTCCTGATGTAACAACTGTTTGCATTTGAAGTTGACCACTAGTAGCTGTAGAGATGATGGAAGGTGGTTCTTGTGGATTCATCTTATCTTTAATTGTGTCAGCTACTACCTTTTGCAATTCATCCACACTGACCAATACTAGATCTGTACATAATTTTTCTTGTTGTGTGGATTGGTCAAGGATCTTTTTGAGATCCTCTATAGTTAAAGGATTGATGTTCTGAGCAGAAGAGTTAGGAACATCCTTTACAATTATAGTGTTTGCAGGTGTGATGGTTACATGAGGAGGGCTAGGAGGTGGCAATTGTGTGTCTTGCACACTCTGGTCTTGTTGCTGCTCCTGCTCAGCTGTTGCTGTTTCATCTTGTTTTTGTCTCTCCTCCTCCTCACCTTTTTCTTTCTCCTCTTCATCTTTCTTTTCTTCTTCCTTCTTCTCTTCTTCTCCTTTTTTTGTAACCTTTTCTTCTACCTTCTCTTTTTCACTAGGCTCTGCCTTATATTCTTATTCAGTGTTTTGTCCCTCAAGGGGATCTTCTTCTCCATCCTTGATAGTAGTCAAACCATATATCAACTTCCATATTTTTGTGGACTTACTGACAACATCTTCAATCTTGTTTTGTAGGATGCTAAAGGCTCTATACTTTGGTGTGAACTTGCCACTATGTTTCTTATTAGCCTTTGTTATTTGACCTCTTGTTAGGTCAAGCATCACTTGTGCTAAGGTAGATTCTCTTATCTCCTTTTCCATTTTCAAACAATAATGCCATTTTTTTTCAATTATCTCATATAATTCCCTAGGTATGGTATTGTCTAGCTCTAGAGGTGTATACTTAAATTCAGCCATCATGGCATATACTGATTCCTCTATTTTGTTTTGCTCTTCTCTACTTAGCTTGTTGAAATCAATACTTTTCAAATTAGTAAAATTTGCATTCTTAATATTTTCACAAATTTTATCTATGGATGATTTAGGAGGATGACTTACCACTCTAAATTGGCTGTTATCTTCTAACTATGTTCTCTCCTCCTCACCAGAATTTGGTTGTGCTACATATTTTCTTCTTTTCTTCTGCACTTCACTAGTCTGTTCAATGGCCTTCTTCTTCTCGTTAATTTGTTCCTTGGCCTTTTGTGAAGATGCCCTTGTGGTATCCCTTGTGACTGGTATCTGTGGCTTGGCTTGGGTTGGCTTAGCAACCTTCTTTGCTTTAGGCTGGGCTGGAGGCTGTACTGTTGCCTTTCTTTTCTTTGGCTCAATTTGGATTGGTGCTTCCTCAACTTCTTCTTCCTTGGCACCTTCCTCCTTCACCTAGGCCTTGAGTCAATTCCATTGGGCCTTGCCCTTGTTCATCCTCATCATCATCATCAACATCATCTTCTTCTTCTTCTACTACCGCCTCAATTCCTTCACCAAATTTCTTCTTTATTTTCTTCACCAATTTATCTTTCTTCTTAATTATAGAGGTAGTCTTCAACTCTGTTTCAACTTTGGATTTAACAATATCATATGTGCCAAAAGGCTTGGCAGACTTGTCTATTTCTTCTGCAAGCAATGCAATGGTTGTTGCTGATGCTTCATCCACATCTAGTGCATAACCCAAAGGCCTTAGCCATCTCACCCTTGGAACTACTGCTTGGATATAGGTGAAATCAATATCAACTAAGAAGCATATGTCATTGACATGTTTTCCACCAAGGAAACTGGTATTCTTACCCTTTGCTTCATGGATTTCTTGAAATCCTCAAAATAGCTTGTCATATGGGCTTCAAAGTTGTCACCCATATGATCAATGAACTCATTGATTTGTGTAATTGTAGTTTTTTTAGGATTCCAACTTACCTTTCCTATAGAAGGAAACTCTTCCATAACATAAAAGAATATACACATAAGAACTAAACCAAATTTGCATTAAGCACCTTTTGATCTCCTTATTGCTCCTAGGTTTTCATTTATCTACTGCAACAAAAGTTCTGATAGATCATATGTGTGATCTCTCTTTACCAGTTTGTAGGCTACATCAACAACTATGCATGGCTGTAATGACCCCTTTTAGGTCATTCACTTATTTACAGTTTTTTTTCTTAAATAATTACTTCAATAATTTCTCTCTCTGATGTGTAGATTTTATGTATGCAATTGTCTCCAATATTGCTTGTAGCCATCATATTACTGTCTGATCTAACACTCACAAATATTATAATATACAAGATGTCAGTTCTCTTCCTGATAACTAAACTATATGCAACCTGATTTGACGAAGGCAAGTTCTCAATCAATTGAGCAATCCAATAAGGATAAATGTGCATTTTAGAGATAATTGATGATCACTTTGTATATAAGATATATTTGGAATTAGGAATCTCCCCTAATATATCAACTTGGGAACTTATTAGCAATGACCTCTTAACCTATGAGTGCTCCTTATTAAATTGAGCTTTACCACTAATGTTGGTTAACACTCCATTTGTGTGCACTTAGCGAAAGCTATGATATATACAATGTCCCACAATTTTGATTTAAGGGGTTGATGGGTCTCAACGAGACTGCGACTTCTCAATACATGTAATGTCGATATACTCCTTTAGATGACCTCCCCTATCCTTTCCATTAATACTAATGTGAGATCCTATCTGAATGCTCATACTTCTTTTGCTGAATGTGCTTTGGCCAACATCATGCGGTAATTGTCTGCCCTGTTATAGATGACTTTTCTCATTCCATGTCATTAGATGATATACTCCTCCATCTAATTCAATTCATTTCATTTGATTCCACTTCTTTATTATGAATGGGATACTCTGCGCTGCTATTCGTACTTCCTTGTCTGGTGTATTTCGGTCAAATGTCTAATTTAATCTCTATCATTCGTAAAAGATTAATGAGCCGTGTGTTGTTCTTCTTTTTAGTCCAATCAGACTCAAATAAGTATACAAATATCATTCAAGGCAACGTGATGAACCAACATGCCGATATGTATGGTTATTAATATGTCTCTTTGATGGTGCCCATGACATAGTTGGAAGTTATTCGATGGTCAATATAATTTATATCAATTATATTATTTGAAAAGTATTTGAAGTTTAATTAGTTGATATATAAAGTATTTGATATATAATTATAAGGGAGAATTGATCGATATTATATCAATCAATTCATAATCAAATCAATTTACAATTAATTGTATCAATATTAATTTCAAGATCTATATATATATACATATACATATACATACATATACATATATATATATATATGTACATATATATATGTACATATATATATGTACATATATATATGTACATATATATATGTACATATGTATATATATACATATGTACATATATATATGTACATATATATATATGTATATGTACATATATATATATATATACATATGTATGTATATATGTATACATATATATATATATGTACATATATATATGTACATATATATATATATATGTATATATATACATACATATGTATGTACATATATATATATATACATACATATGTACATATGTATATATACATACATACATATGTATATATATATATACATACATATGTATGTATATATACATACATATGTATGTATATATATATACATATGTATGTATGTATATATACATATGTATATATATATATATGTATGTATATATGTGTATATATACATATATATGTATATACATATGTATATATATATATGTACATATGTATATATATGTATATGTACATATGTATATATATATATATATATGTATATATATATATATATATATACATATATATACATATGTACATATATATATATATATACATATGTACATATATATATACATATGTATATACATATATATGTATATATACACATATATACATACATATATATATATATATATATATATATATATATATATATTACATATTTAACCAAATATGTTTATGATATAATAATAATTTGAGTAATACACTTACAATGTATATTATTATTATGTTTTATTGAGTCAAATATAATATAATATAATATAATTATATATATTATTTATAATTTAATAATTGTATTATATTATTATAATAATATAATATATCATATTAATAATATATTTGTTATTTATATAATTTACATTTTGCTACTTTGTTAATTGATATAATATTATATCAATTTGATATCTTGTTGATAATATAAATATATATAATATTTATTTATTATTTAATGTTACTTGTTAATATTTATTTATTATTAATATTAATATTAATATTTATAATATTATATCATTATTTATTTATATTAACTTTATATTAATATCAAAAAATATAAATTATTTATTTTATAATATGTATTAATTTAATAATATATCAACTATATTATTAGATTATAATACTTTATAAAAATATTATTATTTTAATATCATTATTAATATTACTTTATATAGAACATTTATTTATTATTTAAATTATATACTAATATGGGGACATCACAGTCCTCCCCTCTCGAATTTGCTTGTCCTCAGGCAAAGACAACTTATAAGACTATCTACATGCAATGTTAATATCTTTGAATATAAATATTGATGCATAAATACATGAGCAAACACAAACTAGACCATGAATGCATGAAAACACAAAGCATACACGATGTAGATAGATGATGCATGAAGGCACAAAGTAGACACGATGAAGATAGAGGAAGACACGAAGCATACATGAGGTAGACACATCATACATTCTTTATAACTTCTCACAATGAAGTAGAGTAAAGGGAAGGATTTAAAATATACTTCCCCAATACTCCTTTTGGTCATGGATCCTACAAACACAAATAATTATTAGTATATAATAGCTCTAAAGAAAGATGAGTCTTGTGATGATTCCTTCCCTTCTTATTATGATCATCTTGAGATGGTAGATTTATGGTGCAAAGGGCGCGTGAAACAAGCTACAAGCGATTCCCTGGAGGATATCCGTCAGGTGCTCGAATTTACTCTGCCTCTCCCTCCACCCATTACCTACCTTAGGATATCATAATGTGGTTGAGAAGATTAATCTAATGAATGTAATTATTTGACACAAGAATCTTTCTCTCTCCTTATTATGATCACTTCGAGATGGTAGATTGACGGTGCAAAGGGCGCGTGAAACAAGCTACAAGCGGTTCCCTGGAGGATATTCGTCAGGTGCTCGAATTTACTCCACCTCTCCCTCCACCCACTCCCTATCTTAAGAGATCATGATGTGGATGAGAAAATGAATGTTAATCTAATGAATAGGAATCTTTCTCTCTCCTTATTATGATCATCTTGAGATGGTAGATTGATAGTGCAAAGGGCGCGTGAAACAAATTACAAGCGGTTCCCTAGAGGATATCCGTTAGGTGCTCAAATTTACTCTGCCTCTCCCTCCACCCACTCCCTATCTTAAGAGATCATGATGTGGATGAGAAAATAGACCCCTATGTACTATCTAATCACATGGCTTTCCCTTCTAGCATAATTGGTAAAATTCTTTCTTTTTCCATTGTCTATTGTTATTAGAATACTAGGATGGTCTTGTTTATGCAAAATCAACTGCACTCTCTATCCGTTAATTCAATATTATATTTCATTCTTCATTTTTCATATATATTTTGGGTTTCATTTCATTGTAACTAGAATCATTGATAGACTATTCAATATTCTCCATAATAATGAATGTGTCAGTAATAAGAAAGACACTATCAATTATTTCATAACAAAATATGCACAAAATATATACATTACCTCATTACCTTTATGTGTTGAAGTGGTGATTTAGGAGTATGAAGTAATCTTCATATCCACTTAAGGTCTTCCTCTAGTTTAATCTTGAAAAAAATTTGATTCTTAGATGAGAATCCCAAAATAAAAGAATGTCAGTAATTTCATCTTAAAATTAAAAATTCAAAATAAACCAAAGATGAGCTTATGTTGATTGAAATATTCAATATGTGGTAGCCTCTTCAAATTTATCCTTTGAATTTATATCACCTCCCCCCTGACCCTTAGGGATAGGAGTTTTGCAAGTTTGCTAAATCTGCAATGATTCTCCCCTAAGAGTCTTTAGTGAATTTTTACACCTCATTAATGTCTCTTATTCAAATGATGATGGATATCTTTAATTCTATCCATATTTTGACTTCCTTCAAATCAATTACAAGTCTTCTTCTCAAATAGATCTTATGACTATAAATCTGTCGTAACTTCTTTCATTGATTTGCTATAAATCTAATATAAATATGTCATAAGAAATGCAGTCTCTTCCCTATAATCTAATCTTAATTCTGAAAACACTTCTGATGTAGTCTTTATGATATACTCTCTTTGATGTATATCTTCCTTAAATTCTCCATACACTTTTTTATTAAATCAGATATATATAATATCTTTAATACACATCTTTGTTTATCTTAATTTTCATATGTGATGCTCATTTGTTGTGTAATCGTCTTTATATCTGTTGGCCTAATCACTCTTCCTCATTCTTATTTGTGTATTTCAATTCTGATTTGGTGCATCCAAACTAAGAATTCAAAATTTTAATAATTTACATATGCCTATTCCACTTGTATTTGGCCACACATGGTACACAAATTTTGTTATATATATGTTCGCATGACAATGAAATATATGCTCGCATAGCAACTGCTTTAATATTTCTTCGCTGGCTTCATTGCCAAAAGGTTCAAGACAAATTGAAATAAAACTATAGATTGGAAAGTGAGGCCACTTCTTTGGGTACTTGTCCAGTGAACTGATTGTTGGAAAGGTCCAACAGTTCCAAATTTGAGCATTTCCCTAAGCTAGCCGGTATGCTCCCTGACCGTTTGTTGTGATGAAGCATGAGGCGTCTGAGCTGTTGAAGTTGAGAAAATGTCACAGGGATGTCTCCAGAAAGCCTGTTACAGATCAAAGATAACTCCCCAAGATTTTGTCATTTCACCAACCTCACTGGGTGTGTTTCCCTCCACCTTCTTGTTATCCAGCCGTAATCTTTCCACCTTCTGAAGATTGCTCAGCAAGGATGGCATCGGGCCTTCAAACACATTAGAAGATAAGCTAAGCTCAGTCAAATTGTTTAGGTTGGCAATCTGTGAAAGTATAACTCCCGTTATAGTATTCCCATTCAACAAAAGCACTGATAGATTTGTGGGGAGCTGATCTAGCACGCTTCCTGTCAAATAGTTATCATGGAAAAGCAGCATACTTAGTTGGGTGCAATTGGATCGAGATGAGATAATGGGGATCGTGATAGAGCTACCACTGATGAACTAATTACATGATAGGCTTAGATACGCAAGGCTGGAAAGCTTGCCAAACTCTAATGGGACAACACCCGTGATCTAATTTAACTCAAGATACAACTCAACCATCTGAGAACAATTTGCTAGAGCTATTGGAATAGTGCCTCTGAGGTTATTACCCCACAAATAGAGTGTCTCCAACAGAGGTAAATTCCCCAACATGGGAGGGATCACACCACATAAGCCATTGCTATCAAGATCTAAAGCTTTGAGGAGAGATAGGTTTGATATAGAACATGGAACAGGGCCTGTGAAATTATTTTCAAATAAATACAGTGATTGCAATCCATTGAGCTGTCCTAACTCAGTGAGATTGTTGGTTCCTAACATGAGGACTTGGAGGTTTTTGAGGCGACTGATCTTCTATTTTTGAACGATCATCTCACGGGAAACAATTGCATCCCCAAAATCTACATCCCTAAAAAAATTCCACTATATTCATTTCATAGGATAAAATCCATATAGTCCATCATCTCATTACCTTGAATTCTGTTACAATTATAGTTTTCTGATAAACGTTTCACAGGCTGGCAGGATATTAACTCTAATACCACTTGTAATGACCCCTTTTAGGTCATTCACTTATTTACGTTTTTTTTCCTTAAATAATTACTTCAATAATTTCTCTCTCTGATGTGTAGGTTTTATGTATGCAATTGTCTCCAATATTGCTTGTAGCCATCATATTACTGTCTGATCTAACACTCACAAATATTATAATATACAAGATGGTAGTTCTTTTCCTGATAACTAAACTATATGCAACCTAATTTGACGAAGGCAAGTTCTCAATCAATTGAGCAATCCAATAAGGATAAATGTGCATTTTAGAGATAATTGATGATCACTTTGTATATAAGATATATTTGGAATTAGGAATCTCCCCTAATATATCAAATTGGGAACTTATTAGTAATGCCCTCTTAACCTATGAGTCCTCCTTATTAAATTGAGCTTTACCACTAATGTTGGTTAACACTCCATTTGTGTGCACTTAGCGAAAGCTATGATATATACAATGTCCCATAGTTTTGATTTAAGGGGTTGATGGGTCTCAACAAGACTGTGACTTCTCAATACATGTAATGTTGATATACTCCTTTAGATGACCTCCCCTATCCTTTCCATTAATATCGATGTGAGATCTTATATGAATGCTCATACTTCTTTTGCTGAATGTGCTTTGGCCAGCATCATGCAGTAATTGTCTGCCCTGTTATAGATGAATTTTCTCATTCCATGTCATTAGATGATATACTCCTCCATCTGATTCAATTCATTTCATTTGATTCTACTTCTTTGTTATGAATGGGATACTCTACGCTGTTATTCATACTTCCTTGTCTGGTGTATTTCGGTCGAATGTCTAATTTAATCTCTATGATTCGTAAAAGATTAATGAGCCATGTGTTGTTCTTCTTTTCAGTCCAATCGGACTCAAATAAGTATACAAATATCATTCAAGGCAACGTGATGAACCAACATGCCGATATGTATGGTTATTAATATGTCTCTTTGATGGTGCCCATGACATAGTTGGAAGTTATTCGATGGTCAATATAATTTATATCAATTATATTATTTGAAAAGTATTTGAAGTTTAATTAGTTGATAAATAAAGTATTTGATATATAATTATAAGGGAGAATTGATCGATATTATATCAATCAATTCATAATCAAATCAATTTACAATTAATTGTATTAATATTAGTTATATATATATATATTACATATTCAACCAAATACGTTTATGATATAATAATAATTTGAGTAATACACTTACAATGTATATTATTATTATGTTTTATTGAGCCAAATATAATATAATATAATATAATTATATATATTCTTTATAATTTAATAATTGTATTATAATATTATAATAATATAATATATCATATTAATAATATATTCGTTATTTATATAATTTACATTTTGCTACTTTGTTAATTGATATAATATTATATCAATTTGATATCTTGTTGATAATATAAATATATATAATAGTTATTTATTATTTAATGTTACTTGTTAATATTTATTTATTATTAATATTAATATTAATATTTATTTATTATTAATATTAATATTAATATTTATAATATTATATAATTATTTATTTATATTAACTTTATATTAATATCAAAAAGTATAAATTATTTATTTTATAATATGTATTAATTTAATAATATATCAACTATTATTAGATTATAATACTTTATAAAAATATTATTAGTTTAATATCATTATTAATATAAACATTTATTTATTATTTAAGTTATATACTAATATGGGGACATCACAATGGCACACTATTCAATCTACTTGGTTGATAGAATTTGTGGGATATTATTCTCTCAGCAAAATCTAGAAGAGGATTAGTGACAGTATCAATAGTCATACCCCTCTTATTCCATTTTGCACCTGTATTCTTTTCAATGATCTCTTTGGTATCACTGCATAGCGTCTTAGTCCGATCTAAGGTTGGGAAACCTGTAACCCTATGCACTATCCTTTTTGTAATCCTTACTCGACCTTTTTCCAGCCAAAAACATCCATCATGAATTTTTCTTAAAACAATTCGTATCCATTCAGTTTTGAATCCTATAGGGTAAACTAGGGCATTGGTCAAACCCTTTCGCTCGACTATCTGGTATTCATCCTTCACAATCTTGTTCTCGCATAGTTTTTCATAGGCTTGGAATATTTCAAGATCACCTATGGCACCAATTTTGCATTTATAACACTTCCTTACATCCTGTAGCATGACTACTTTGGATGGGATAGTGGATAATGCACCAGCAGGGTCATTTTTTAGGTGACTTCTGGAATTGGCCTAAATTTGGGTTGTTTAACCTCATTACTGACCAGCTGAAACTCATGACCTCCTTTTCCCTTGGGGTTCTTAGAACTAGAAGCCATTATACCGATCTAGGGTTTTAAAAGATTAAAACTTTAACACTGTGTAGCTTGGCACTTGATAAATACCTTTGATCGACAAAATTTATGTTGAATCACTGTTGAAATCCATGCGAATGCCTTCGATGCAATTCTTTGATCTCTCCTACGCTCTTCTCATCTTTGCTCTGCATTTGAATGGCGAGAAATGATAAAAAATTGACCTCATACCTTTCAAAACATAGCATTGAATGCTTAGTGCATGTATAGCTATAAACTCGGGACTTGAAGGTTTCAACATGACTCAGCTTCAATTGACATTTCTCAACTTGGCATCAACCATTAACTTGGTCACTATTAGCAACTTGACATGCATTGGAGCTTTACTCGGCATCTGAGGATGACTTGACAGTATTTGCAAGAATTTCAAATTTTGACTTGGCATCTTTGCTTATGCTAATTTCTTCTTTGCAATAGTTCTTTGTCTTGGGACTGATGTATGATATAACTTTGTGTATCAGTCCCATACACCTATTCATGCTTAGTTTGATGAAGTGTGATCACTTGACCCATTGGGCGAAGTGATCCCTTCACTTGATGTCCTGCACTCATTTTTCTTCTTCCATGTCTTATTCATCTCTCCTTTGATGTGTTCAATGCCTGCCTTTGCCTTCCCTTTGTTGAACTCAAAACTTGGTGCCTTGGACCTTGTTGGGTAATTCCTACTGATATGACCAGTCTTCAAGCAACTGAAACATGTGGTTTGACTCAACCATCTGTTGTAGTTTCCTTTGAAATGTGTCCTTATGCAATTTTCAGGAACATGTCCATATTCTTGACAATAATGATAGCTATACCTAGTGTTGTAATCCCAATAGTAGTGATTTCCATTGCCTTTTGTATTTGTTGGTTGATTTGATGTCCACATGGGCTTTGATCTGCATTCAAAGGCTCTATGTCCATAATTCTTGAAATTGTAGTAGTGACCTTCAAATCTTGGTGTCTTGATAGTCCTAGTTCTGCATTCATGTGTTTGATGTCCTTGCTTCTTGCACTTATGACAATAGCTTGCACTCTTAGGCTTATCATGCTGATGGGCATTATTGCTCCTACACACATTAGAAGTGTATCCTTTCTTACCATAGAAATGACAGGTAGGTTTGGTGTTCTTACCTTTGTTGTTCCTTTCTTCTGTAGTCTTGGATGATTCTCCTTCTTCAGTGCTGGTATATCCTAATCCTGGAGTGTCATTGCTGGACCTTGGGGATTTTAATAACCGCTCAAAGTACTTGATGGCTTTGTTGGGTTTGTTGAAGCTCTCTAAAATTTCATTTTCTCTTCTTAAGTCATTCTGTAATTGTTCATTTTGCATCTTCAATGTAGAGATCTCAATATCCTTCATATTTAGCTCCTGATGTGCCTTCATCATCTGGCTTAAGGTTTCTAGCTGCATGTTTGAGATTCTTTCAAACTCAATTGTCTTTTCCTCCAATCTATTTGTAAGATTTCTCTTGTCATCTTCTATCATGGCTTTTTCTTCAATAGCTCTTTTCTTTTGTTCAGTCACTTTACAAAGCATTATGGCTTGTGATTCTTGTTCAATCTTCAAGATTCTGATTTCTTCTGCTTGAGATCTATTCATTTCCATCAGTTTTGCTATTGCTGCATCAAAATCTTTAGTATCACCATTGGCAAACACTTTTGTGGCAAACACTATTAAAGGATTTAATCACCTCTTCAAAGGATCAACAACCCAACTGTTAAGCTAACCTATCAACATAGGATTTCCTTTCTAATACAATTGCTAGAGAGTATTAGGTATAATAAACTTGATAGCTTACAATCCTTGATTGCTGAATTCAAACACTTGATCTGCTCTCTCTGATCTTGATTCTCTAAAATTTGATATCTATTCGTATCCTTTGCTTTGTTATGATCAACTGAATATCTAATTACTACTCTCTTCCTCTAAGTCTTTTCACTCTTCACTCTAAATTTTACTATAGTTTCCTCATACACTTCTTTTCTCCCTATTACAATGAGATTTCATCTTCCTTATAAAGACTTTCAAAGACTTAAGGTTAGGTATGGATCTACGATCCAAATTGAATCTTTATTTCCTACTCATTCCTTGCACTTTTATTATTGGTTGCATGCCTTCTCCATTTTTCTTATTGGCTGCATGCAGATTGCATAGGAAGTACAAAAGATTTGATCTTATCACTTAAATCCTTCGAGATTCATGATATGTTGGCCATAAAAATGGTTTACATTTGAGTTTGTGCCTTCTCAAATTCATATGTGCATTATGTCTTACTCGACACTTTCTAATTCTTGATGCTCGACACATATAAGAAAACTAGCTCACTCAGCTCTTGTAGTGATTCTATCCTGCTCGACATCATCTGTGACTCAACATCATCTGTGACTGGGCACCTATATATTACTTGATACTTGTATCATGCTCGACACCTGAAGTCACTCGACACTTGATCTTCACTCGACACCTAAAGATCACTTGGCACTTGAAGATCACTCGGCACCTATTGGAATTCTGACTCGACACATGCTTCGACATACATAGTGTACTCTACTTCAATGTAGAAAGTAGTTAAGTGTGCTGACACTCAAATGTCAAAACCATTCTAAGACTAACAAGAAGAATAATACTTAACAAACATCAAAGATAATAAGGAATATGTTCCTTATTCCTTCCTCCATACTAGCACTAAAGCATAATACATAGAAACATATAAGATATGTACCGAGACATTAAAAGGAGGAAGTCATTCATTTGAAGATAAGAGGAATATGAGGCAAAGATACTGAACAAGAAGGATAGAAAATGACATTCTAAATTAGACATGAAATATAAAGGAATATATATATATGAAAATATATAAAGACATGGATATTAATATATCCCAAGGTTATTATGAAATATGGTAGAATATATATATGAACAAGTAAGAGATAGACATTTTTATCTATTGAATATTGAAGATACCTAAAGGATATTATGAATTATATAGAAACATGAAGATTAGATGAATATTAAATTAAGTGGATACATGTATAATATGTGTGTGTGTGTGTGTGTGTGTGTGTGTGTGTGTGTGTGTGTGTGTTTGTGTGTGTGTGTATAAAGATCGACATATGCTATAAGCTATTGAATATGTATATAATATATGATGATATATACATCATAAAAGATATAACTATATGACATATAAACAAATATTGTAATAAAGGAATACAAGTATATTGTATTAAGATATATTCTTAAGATTAGATAATATTAAGAATGCATTTCAATTATAGTACAAAGAGTCTATCTCTCGTCCAAAATTACGTAATTTTAGATAGGGAGTTGGTGGAGGAAAAGGTAGAGTAATTTTGAGCACTTGATGGATATCCTCCAAGAAACCGCTTGGATCTTGTTTCACGTGCCCTCTGCACCGTCATTCTACCATCAAGATGATCGTAACAAGGAGAGGGGAAGTCATTTGTGTACTATAATAAGGAACTTTTCAAATGAACTCAATAAATTGAATTAAATACTCATCTTCTCAAGTACTTTAATAATAATGATGGTTATAGGTTGCTAATTATTGGATGATTCCCTAACCTATGCTCAAATTTTGGACTTTAGGTCAAAGGGGGAAAAAAGGGTCATTATAGCACAATAATGAAATGTAATGATCACAAGGGCATGACAATGAAATCCTATATCTCCATAGATCTCCACCAAGGGCATGACAATGAAATGCAAAAATCATAAGGGCATGACAATGAAATGTAGTGATCGCAAGGGCATGACAATGAAATCTCCACCAATGTTCAAAGCTCTCCATCCTCATTCAGAGCTCTCCACCCTCTTTCGTGTGCAACTCTCCACAATCGATAAAAAAAGGGGAATGATTTATGTCATGATTTTTTTATACTCACATGGGCATCACAATTGCAACACAAACATTGGTATTACAGTGACGTTAATGAATTGCGAAAACAAACATGAAAATCCACAAATTACCCTATTGTCACAAGTTGCCATCGCAAATTACTGTCACAATTTGACCCTAAATGTTATAGTGAGAACTTAAGTGTTTTAAAGACTTTTAGTTTGAAGATAGAAAAACCTATGGTTGGGATCCCTACTGTTGAAAGATAATTATCTTATCTTATAATTAAGAGCAAATGAAGAAGAAATAAAATTTCTAATCAGATGAAGGCTTGCAACAAGTTTGATTCATTTGATCTTGGTAGTTGTAGTAGAAAGAGGAGAGCTAATATTTTTGATGATATAGTTGGTTGTAGTAATAAGTTTTGACAAACTTCTAGGATGATTGATGAAGAGGATTTGTGGATTAAGAATACGCGTGTGATTTATGTTTTGAATTTCTTTAGATATTAATATGTCCTTATGGAATGTCCTATTTTTGAAACCTTGGGTGTCTAATGTAGGTGCATCCTTGGGCTATATTACCTTAAGCCCTACTTATAGAATCCCCTTAGGAGAAGTCATAGACTCATGGCTCACTTTGATAAAGATTTCTCTTGTCCTCTCTTTAGGAACCTTAGTGATCCTATAGTTTCTCATGACTCTAATCCTTCTATGGAGCATGACTCTTCTCATTCATCTAATGATGAGGATGAGGCTTTAAGGGTTCCTTGTAAACAAGTTCATAAGATTGCTACTAAGATTGATAAAATGCATGATTGACTTCTTCAAGAGAACCACAATACCAATACTATGGATTCTTTTGATGATCTTAAGAAAGTGATCTGTAATGATGGACATGGATCTTTTGCATGGTCTTACTCACCTTGTCCACACTCACGTTAAGGCTTCAACTCAAGCCGCATCTGAAATAGGAATGGCTTCACATATCACTAGTGTTGAACCTACCTTGTCTCTTTCCAAACCTATCTCTAGAATTCCTTCTTATGTTGCTCCTATTGTGAGTAATTATGTTCAACCATATAATCCTCCTATTAGTATTCTTACTATTTCTTCTCTACCTATGAGTGTTCCACCTACTTCATTTCCTATCTCACAACCTTCATACAATAGTGTTCCTTACGCTTATCCTAATCCTCCTACTATGGTTCCTAATGTCCCACTTGTAGCACCTTCTATTCTAGCTAATTTTTACACTCTTCCTAGTGTGTAGAATGTGTCATTACCACCTATTTCCTCTATTGATTCCACTATTATTAGTATTGCTCAAAATGTTTTTTCCTGGCAACAACAAATTGCTTCCCTTACTCAATCCAAGTTTAATGTGCCTACATGTGATATGGTTAGTTACACACAAAAATAATGTAGACTGTAAGTAATAAGGTGTCTCAATCTTGGATAATTCCTATTCTTATTATTTGTTTTTTAAATGTATTTTTTACAAATAATGTAATTAAGTGTGAGTGTACATGTCTAGTTGGCATGTTGATGTGTCACTCCACTTGTATGTGTTTACATCTTGAATTGTGTATAAGGAGATCATGGCTAAAATGGTTATGACAGATTCCTATGACATGTAAGAGCTATCTTTGGAAGATTTGATGATGGGCGAACATGTGAAGACATGTGGTAATTGATCATTGAGTAATGTACACTTGAGTCTCCAACTCACGCGTGGGGTTTGAGGCATCAACCCAAATTTTTTTTGGGTTCCTATTTTTTTAGAGAATGGTAAAACCCTAATACAGTTGTTTGTTGGAAGTTGACCTAAAATGGAAAGCACGTGATATAAGTGTTTTTAGGGTTGCAGATAGGAGTGTGAGAAAGTGTATTGTTGGTATGGTATGTTGCTACTGGATTGGTCTTCAGTGTCTTGAAAGAACTTGCATTGCAAGTGTGTTGTAACCTTTTGTGTTGAAGATAATACATTATGTAGGTTTTGGAGGGGTGGGGTTGTTTTACTAAAATGTTTTTCCCCACTGACATATCTTTGTGTTTATGTGTTTTCTTTCTCCATCTATTTTTTGTATTCGTTGACTGTAATATTATTATTTACATAATATTGAATATGAAATTTTAAGGATTTAATAGGAATTTTCACAATGCTTTCCTTAATGGATTAGTGTAGGAAGCTATTTCCACACCTAAGTTTCCTTCACAGACTAGGAAAAATGGGCAGAGTTCAACAATTTTTTTACAAAAACATATAATAGCAGATATTTTTAGAAAGAAACAAGTCATAAACTAGTTAAATTGGTCTAGTTGTTGATTAGTTGGGATAATTACAAATTCTTGTAGAACTGTCATCAAATTAGGTACAATAAAATAAACAATCAGTTGTTCCCAGCTAGTAGGATCAAATATAGTTTACCAAGGTGATTAAATTGCATATGCAGATGTATGTATGTATGTATATATGTATGTATGTATGTATGTATGTATGTATGTATGTATGTATATGTATGTATATATGTATATACATACATACATACACATATATGTGTGTCTATGTATGTATGTATGTATATATACAGAGAGATCTTGTGTATTGTGGAGATCAATGGAGATCTAGGATTTTGTTGCCATGCCTTTGTGATATCAATGTATGTATGCATATACATATGTATATGTATATATGTGTATATATACATACACAGATATGTGTGTGTCTATGTATGTATGTATATAAATAGAGAAATCTTGGCATAATAGAAAAATAGTAAAACTCACTCAACACGTAGCATGACAACTAACTATGTGAATCTCTTGGTTGTAGCAATGAGCTTCCACCTTCACGTGGTTGACCCTAATTAGTAGAGAATATTAAACTATTCTTAGAACCAAGTGAAGCTGAACATTAACCTATGATTGCATGACAACTAACTGTGTGAATCTCTTGGTTTTAGGCAATGCAAAAGGATGTCATAGTTTAATATGCAATCTCAACTCATAAGTAGATGACGTCAAGTGGAGCTAAAAAAACCCAACAGGTTTGTAGTTTTGTTAGAGGTCTTTTATTGATGGGATAATTGGATATTCTCAATGAAGTTTTGAATGGCTATAGTCACGCTTGTGTAGAGAAAATAGATGTTAGGGCATAAACTTAACCATTCTCTTGTAAGCTATCTCTATGCTCCAATTTTATTTTTTCCATGACAATATGTAATCCTACGACTAAAATTTGAAAGGACAATACAAGATTAATTGAAAAAATGGAGTCTTTATGTATTATAATTGAAATTTGAGTCGTGCTTCTCTTCTCACTTTATTTGACATCAAAATAATAATTACAGTTTTCTTTCTATATTTATATTTCAATTATTCTTAATGTGTTCTATTTTCTTTTCATTTTGAACCATCCAATTGAATTCCATTTACACTTCACATTTATTGCATCATTGTCATGTAAATGCTATTGTAATTCACATAGCTTTAAAGTTTTGAGAATAGAACCCTATACACAAGTATATGTGAATGATAACCAAAATAAATTGATTTGATAAAAAAAATGTACATCCACATAGATGCCACAACTATAAAGAATACAATGATATCAATTGACACTTGTATGACAAATGATTACAAATAGTCATTTACAAACATTTGTAAGAAATGTCAATCTCTGTCCCTTGTATAATATTTCTTATATATTATTGAGATTTTCATGTCTAATTGGTCATATAGTCTTTGCAATTGCTTCAAATGACTCCACTCTCAAGATGATCTAAAGCTAAACACACATTTGGCTCCTTTTGCCTATGGTCTTCAAAATCAGATGAGCACTCAAATCTTGTTCACTTAACCAACTAGAAAAAAGGTGTAAGCTACTCATTATTATATTTTTAGAAATATTATCTATAATATGGTTGTATAAAACAAATTAGACTCCAATTTCCCATGGTATTTTGTACATAGAACATCTGCCCACTGAATTTATAGGTTGGTCATGTATAATACTACTGTAAAAAAGAACTGATAATATTATCAGCAATAAAAGGACCTAATTGGACAAGCAACAATTTTTTTAAAATAATTTGGCTACCCATTGCAATTGTGACATCTTGTTTTGACGAATAGCTATCACTCTCACAACACATTTATCGCATACCCATCACACTTGCGATGACCTATTTTGATGGATAGCCATCACTCCCACAACATAGCTCTTGCATATCCATCGCACTTGCAATGCAAGACTGAAAGCTTAAGACATCATAATTGTGATGGTCTACTATCATAATTGGGATGGTGTGAAGATGAACTCTTATCCTTGCCTTCTTCCAAGTTGCAATAGTTTTATCTGTCATACTTGTGACAGATGCCCTTTCTATCACAATTTGCGCTAGCAAAAGTTTGACGCCCATCTGACGTGAGCCAATTCATGGTACTGTCACTTGGGCAACAAGTGGCTATCACAATTTAGACCCAAATGTAGTAGTGCCCTATCTTCAAAATAATTTGTTGAGTCATTCTTGAGGATTTCCCAATTAATTATAATAAGATAATTAATTAATTTGCAATTACAATAGCACTATCAGCTCACAATATATACAAAAATTTGCACGTGCAACTTCAGGACTTGTGCACTTGCTGACATTACCACTAGGCTATCTTCAATCGCTAGCTAACTGTACATCACCAGATTATATATTTTCTAGAAAATATAATAGGATCACAAGAAACTACTTTCCATGCACTTTGTCTTTACACTGCTCTTTGCAAATCACTTATAGCTTTTGTACATCTTTGACTTAGATTTTGCACATTTAACATCATCACCAGGACACAAGGTACACCATGTCCTTAAATGTGGTTCACTTGTACATCAAAAATCTATCCACACAAGTATGATATTTGTTTGCTACTTTGCCAATCTTCACAAACTTACTGCTATGTTGACATCAATGAAAAACACAGTCATGAATACAACATGTCAATATTCTCCAATGCTTAGCATACTCCTCCAAAGGAATACTATCAACATTCATGCTAACAATCTCTCCCTTTGGCATTGATGGAAACATAGATGAAAACAATCTAAGTTCCAAGAATACCAAAGAATACTCTTCTAGTGTTGCTATTGCTGTTCTCATCTTTTCAAATCCTTTTCATCAATCAAATCTAAAATCCTATGGAACACTGCTTTGTTTTGTATCTTCATGTTGTATATCTCTCCGATAGAAATATTCATGAATCCTTCTAAATCTCCCTATTAAAGTAGATATTTTTATGCACTATTTTCCATCGTACACACTTAGAACACTCTTCTCCCCCATACATGCTTAGGAGATGTTTTTTGTGCATTCTGTGTAATGTTCCTTTCCCAAGGTCTTCTCTAGAAATTATCTTTCTTTTGTCCGGTACTGACAATGCAAATCCACTAGGTCTATTGTGGAAGCCGTATAATATAGTAGGAAGCAGTATGGCTAGGATGAGATATGGCACGGTTGCCAAGTGAGGGTGCATAATCAAGGAAGGGGATGAATGATGAGGTTAGATGGCAATAGATGTCATACAATAGATAGTTTTGGCCGTACAATATGGAGATATACAAGTCGTATGATGTGGAGGGGGTGTGAAGAGGGATGACTAACTGACCACATGGATGATGAAGCAGGACCATTTAGATGGAGAAAGAGATCCATACAAATGGGTTGTCTCATAGTATGGATGATGCACTGCATTTTTGGATAGAGAATGGAGTATGAATAGAAGGTGGGTTCAATCATGTAGCCAAAAAATTACAAATTTGAATTCATGAAATAAAGCCAAACAAGAGATTGAACACAAATAATCCTTCAATTAATATTTACTACAAGATGGTGCTCTAATTTTCTAGATCTGAGAAAAGTATTATAGGAAACAGAATAGGGTGAGGGTTGAATCCCATCAAAATTGGAATTAGCTAAGTAGGGAAGATCTTTCACTTCCAAAATGGCAAGCAATAGAGAACTCCAACAGAAATTCATAGTACAAAGAAAATAATCAAAATCACACACTAACGACTACTACTAGCTGTGCTTAAATACTAATCAGGGAAACTTTTTCAAGGGTGTACAAAGATAGCCGATAGCTACACTTACCTATGGAAACTAAAACAAAAATGGGTTTGAAATATACTAAATCAATCAACCCATTGACAAAATTTTAATTAATAATTTATTTTATGATGAGAACATTACAGTCCCTCCATCACAAATTTTTGTTGTCCTCAAGAAAATACA
Source organism: Cupressus sempervirens (assembly GCA_028749045.1). Taxonomy (NCBI): domain Eukaryota; kingdom Viridiplantae; phylum Streptophyta; class Pinopsida; order Cupressales; family Cupressaceae; genus Cupressus; species Cupressus sempervirens. The sequence continues at coordinate 156,290,379 of CM053790.1, read as the reverse complement.
GTGCCAAATGTTGTAGAATGTGCTCGCCTTCCCACGTCACATCATCTAATAGCAAGTGTCTTTAGTATACCAAATATTCCTTCACCATGCGGTTCTGTAGGGTCTTCTTGCAAACTTCATTGATCTTGGTTGGTCCCAATATGAGCTTCCTTTCTTCATTAAGCGATGAAAGGTCTATAGCTACAATGAAATTCTACCCCACAACTTTCTTAAGGTAGGAGACATGAAAAACATTATGACTATAGTTCCTCTCTAGAAGTTCTAGCTCATAGGAAACTTCACTGATGTGACAAACTTCATGATGAGGGCCATAAAATTGTGGTTTCATTTTTTCTTTCCCTGTTACTTTAATGAGGGGTTTCTTATATAGATGAATCCTAAGATAGACCTAATCTCCCACCTCAAAATTTCTCTCTCATTTGATGTCTACCGACGAACATATTTTGTTGATTATGTACCCTTTGTAAATTTTCCTTTAAGCATCTTACGTTGTCTTGTCCCTCCTACAACCAATCCCTCACTCGTAGTGTGTGACTATGACCCAGTAAAATGTCAATGAATGAAAGGGGTTCATACATGTATAGTGCTTTGAAGGGTGCCATTCTAATGGACATGTGGTAGGTGTTATTGTAACAATATTTCCCAAGGTGCATCCATTTGACTCATACCTATTGTTGTGTTGAAATGTAGTTTCGAAGGTAGCCTTTTAACCACTTTTTCACAATCTCTATATGTTTGAGGGTGGTAGGTGATAATTCTATTCCTACCAACTAAAATGGTTATGTCTAGAGGATACTGATAAATCATCCATCTTGATCACTAACAATGCTTCAGGGTAACCCATGTAGATGGAAGACTTCTGTAAAACATAGATCGGCTACCTGCACATCCTAAAAATCTAAGGGGATGGCAAAGAAATGTCCATACTTTGTTAGTTTTTTAACTACCACAAAGATACATTCCTGCCCATTCACCTTAGGGAGTCCAATAATGAAGTCCATCAAGATACTTTCCAAATTTTGTTCTGTTATAGGCAAAGGTTGTAGTAACTCAACGGGTAGAGTATGTTTGAGTTTGTTTTGCTGGCAAACCACACACTCTCTTACATACTAAAATATGTCTCCTTTAAGAACTTTCCATGAAAACCTCTCCCTGAGTTTTCTATAAGTTTTGGGGAAGCCTAAGTGCCTAGCCAAGGGTGAGTCATGTACCTCCTTCAAGATTTTTTACTTCAATTTGAATTCAGGCACTAAGTATATTTGATCCTTAAAGTAAATGATGTCATTCACCACTTTTTACCAATCATCCTGAGTGTTTCCATCCATTAGCTCACAAGAAAATGTGTTTTTGGAATATTCCACCATCAAATGTTGTTTCTAGTCAGTTAAAATTTGAGTCAATATGCATATGGTGGGTTTCCTAGACAAAGCATCTGCAACCACATTGTTCTTTCCTTTCATATATTCAATGTCAAAGTTAAAAGCCTAAACCTTTCTTACTCATTATTTTTTCCTTTTGTTCAAGTCCTATTGCTCTAGAAAATATCTCAAGCTTTTATGATCAATATGGACAACAAACCTGGTACCCACCAGATGCTATTAGAACTTGGTTAGTGCATGAATGATGGCCAACATATCTTTGTCATAGATGGAATATAGATGCTCTTCTTGTGTAAGTTTCTAACTCTCATAGGCTATGGCATGTCGATCTTGCATCAATATCATGCCAATGCCTTCTTTATATGTATCACACTCCAGAATGAATGGTTGAGTGAAGTCAGGTAAGGAAAGTATTGGACACATGCTCATTACTTCCTTCAACTTATCAAAAGTGCATTGCTCCTTTTCATTCCATTGGAAGGAACCCTTTTTTGTTAGATCTGTCAATGGTGTGCTGAGCTGAGATAATCCTTTTACAAACCTTTGATAATAACTGTACAGTCCAAAAAATCCTCGCAACTTAGAAAGTGATTTTTTTTTGGGGGGAGGGGAATCAAGGATAGCCTAAATCTTCTTATGATGAACATGTACTCCATATTTATTGACAAGGTACCCTAGGTACAATATTTCTATCATACCAAATTCACACTTGGATCACTTGGTGAATAAAAACACCATTGATGCATGACTGGAATGTAGTAGGAGCATTTATTAATCCGAACGACATGACTAGGAATTCATAATACCCTTAGTGACAATGAAAGACCATCTTCTCCATGTTTTCTCCCCTCATGTGGATCTAATAGTATCTAAAACCAAGTTCTATTTTTGAAAAGTAAACTGTGCCATGTAATTCATCTAGCAGCTCATCAATGTTTGAAATAGGATATCTATTTTTAATTATCTTTTTGTTCAACACACGGTAGTCCACACACATGTGCATTATCCTGTCCTTCTTTTTAACCAATACTATTGATGATGCAAAATGGCTAAAACTTGGACAGATCTATCCTTTCTCAAGTAATTCCTGAATCATTTTTTCAATCTCATATTTGAATTTCTTGAGATGGCGGTAGGGTGTGGGTATGACTAGCTTGGTGTCTGCTTCCAACTTGATAGTATGTTCAATCCCATGATGAGGAGATATGCCTAGAGGAATGTCCATAAAAACTTCATCATGAGCACTCAAGATATTCTAAAGATCATCATCTTTGGGAGTTGTTTGCTATCCTTTTACAGTGTTCTACCAAAACAAAATAGTAGCCCAAGCAATGTCATCATGCCAAAAGATTTCCTCCATCCGATGTGCTAAAACTTCCTTCAGTGCCTCATTGGACATTATGTAGTGAACAACCTTCTTCTCATTGACAAAAAAAGTAAAGTCCGTTCGCTTAAAGCTCTGAGTGTATTCGTCAAGTGTCTCCATCCATTATATGCCTAGAATAACCTCCATATCATCTAGGTCCACTATGAAGAAATCCTATTTCATCGTTTGGTTAGCCATGGTGATACTTAGTTGGGGAACAAGGTGTGTACAGGGAAGAAGGGTCCCTCTAGTGACCTTGACCTAGAATATGGAGTGTGTCTCAGTAGGTAGACCTCTTCATTTCACTAAAGATGAGTTTATGAAGTTTAGAGTGGCTCCACTATTGAGCATCACCATGACCCTTTGTCCTTGAAGGGTTCCCTATACACAAAACACTGTACACCTTGGACTCTTGGCTAGGGCAATAGTTCCTCTACACTATACCAATACTGCAATTCTTTTTGTACAGTTTAAACTAACCATTTTGGTGTCTTCATTGGGTTGGTTGTCTTTGGTGGGTATATCATCTTGTTCATCCTCATCATTGGACATGACTTCAATGTAGTGAATTTTTCCTTTTGCTAGGCATATGTTATCTATTTTTGCCCTTCCATCAAAATTGGAAAATTCAAAGGTAGCAGCATGGCCAACAATCACATTTTCAAATATTCAAATATTATAAGAATATATTTAAAACTTTAGCTTATTCTCTGTGCCCCTAAGTTTCAAGCCTTTTATGTTATATCCCTTCGATGAGTTTAAGTCACGATTGTGCGATAACCCTTCATTGCCTAGTCACATGTAGACAAGGCTCATCCATCTTTTTAGTTGTGATGTTATGAGGTGTTTATCTTTGTGGTTGGTGTAGGGCCACAATTTAAGTGTTAATATCTAATTAATGGTTGCAATATTGTGGAGGCCTCCTGATCGCTCAGTCACAAAGGTTGAAGGGTTAACCATGATTAGGGAAGTAATGTAGCGATTTCTCTTTATCGCTCATTTGTAGGGTTAGATCAATTAACTAGGGCTTACATGGAAAAGTGGCAAGTGCCTTCATTCATGATTTCATAGGGTTAAATTGCTAACTTGTGGTCATGGTAGCAAAGCTACAAAAATTATCCATCACACAGTCCCAAGGTTAAACATCAAAGTTAAAATTTAAGTCACAACTGGGTGATGGAGCTCAATTTGATATTTTCACATGGTCACAATAGTTAGTGGAAATAATTAGCAGTTAGTCATGACCATGCAAAAGGTATGCTAGCAGTTAGGTTCTTAGTGATTGCGAGGTTGCAAACATTTGATCCTATAGGGAGTTTTAACTATGAGGGTGTGACTAGGGGAAATCTTTAAGCATATTCCTTTGTTACATGATCACAGGTGTCCTTGATGCAGTTAAGGATTAAGCCATGATGCTGGAAAGCCTTGAATAGATTGTGAAGACCCCATGGTTTGAAGGTTCACTGATATTTGATATTAGTGAGGAAAACTATGGCGAAGATGCGAAGGAAAAAATTCATGTATTCATTGGGTCGCAACAGTTAGTAAAGTGAAGAGACGACAAGCAACAAAATAGCAATAATAATTATTTTATGGTGTCACAACTTCATAGGGTTAAAACAACTAATGAAGGAAAGGGTGACAAAGCTGTGACTAAGGAAAATGCATGAGTCAACATAAGTTTGATTTATGGGGTGAGGTGGAGGAATGTTTTAATGTCATTGGGTCACATGGTAAGATTGATGATTAATTTTGTTTGACTTGCTAACATATCTGATTTGGCAATGATAAAAACACATAACTAGCAGCTTTTTAATGACCATATTGATCTTTTGATCATTTGCAACTACTAATTTGCATTCCCCATGCTCAGTGAATAAATTTTCTATCTTCTTTCTACTTTGGGTTATCTATTCACCCAATCTTTTAGTTATGACCACTATTTTTATCCCTTCAAAAGTTGAATATGCACATAGGGATCAGATTTCTGTATATGGACACACACTTGATCAAATCCTTTTGTATCTACATTGATGTCTTTCTTGCAACTTGGTGGTAGTGGTTAATTTTCTTGGCTTCTAGTAGAAGTTTCTCAGTTATGCTTGAACTATAAAAGAAAGTTTTGTAACCCTTCCAAGGGTCAGTCTTTTTTTCTGATTCTATAGCAATAGTATTCTATACTCTGCTACTATAGTTTCCCTTGCCTTTGAATTAATATAATTCTCTGTTGTATCTCTTTCTTCCATTAATAGACTGTTCAATACCTTCTTGCCTTGTGTTAATGTGTTGTCTTTATTCTTCAACTGTATGATTGTATCCTATTTGGCCCTTTGAGTGATATAGAGTGAAGTCTCTTCCTTATAGCATTCTTGTGGTTTTTGATTTGCCTGTAGTTGTTGAGTTAAGAAAGGATTAAATCTATATATTTTGAGGTTATATTGATGAACTCTACATTCTTAGGCAGAGATAAGATTAAACACACTATTTTGGTGTATCAACCCCTTTAGATTAGATTAGGTAATTTTCCTTCATGCATTCCTTCACCCTTTCCTCTCAAAGAGTAGTTAGGTGCACCCTGATAGTAAGGAATCCAACCTTCTTTGGAGACTCAATCTCATAGTTCAAGTCCCACAACTTGGAGATTTTTTTCCATGTTTCACAAGGTTGCGTCTAGGTAAAAACTTTAGGCAAGGGTGCAAGCTTTTGTGACAACAAAATCTATGCTGAGGTTCCCACAATCCTTTATAGTTAAAACATAGTTTCTTCCTTTGAAGCTCCTATCTGGTAGCTTCATCCAACAATGAATTCTTTGGTAGAGGTTTATTATCTTTATCCCTTAGGAACACCTATAGTTTGGAATGTGAGCACCCTTGAGAAGATGATGTCAATGATGATGCCATACTCTGAGCCTTCTTGATGCCCTCTGACAGGGCAGCAGGATTGAACCCTTCTACCCAACCCTTTAGTGGTTTTGTCAACCCATCCATGAAAATAATTATCCATCTTCTTTTAGAAATGTTTATGACCAAAACCAAACTATGTAATGTACTAGTCAACTGATCTAGTTTGCTTTAGTTATGTCAATTTTTTGAAATTAAGTTTCAGATCTTTACCATCAAATTGATCTATCAATCTCTTAGTGAATTCTACATAGTTATTTATTTGGTCATGTCCTAGTGTGATGGTGTCATGATGCCACCATTCATGCACTACTCCCTCCAAGTATAATGTTGCAAATTTAATTGCTTCTTCTTTTGGCATAGGATTCGATTGGAAGTAAGTATCAACCTTCATTACCCACGCTTGCATAGATATGGATCTAGATTTGTCAAATGGAGACAAATTTACTTCACTCAACTTTCTTCTGGGATCATTGTTAAAATATCCTTGGTTTCCACCTCCCAAATATCTCATTCTTAGATATGTGTAGTTTTTGTTAGATATATCTTCCTCAAAATTCATATTCTTCCAATCTTCTCTCAACTATTCTTGAACATCCTCAAAGGTTGGCTACTTCCATCATTATGGTGGCTTTTTCCATGGGGAAAAAGATGACATGGAAGGTCATGAGTGTGCTAGATAAGGGTTTGCTTTACCCAATGCCAGTCGATGTTGTGACCATTTTGATCATTGGATACTCTATTGTCTGCCAATTTCTTGAGAGTTTCTTCCATGAGTCATTGAGTATCATTGACTTGTGCTCGATTCCTTGCAATTTCTCTTAGTAGTGCTACAATTTTGGCAACCATGAGTTCTGGTTCTGCCACCATTCTATCAACTAAATGGGATCTTCTTCACTTCCAGCTATAAAATCTCATTAACTGTCCACATGTTGGTAGGATTGAAGCTCTGATACCATTTTAATGTTCCTTTCTCAAGGCCTTCTCAAGAAAAAATGAGGAAATAGGATCGTACAGATGGAGAAAGAGAGCCGTACGAATGGGTTATGCTATAGTACAGATGATGCACTACATGTTGCAAATAGTGAATAGAGTATAGATGGAAGGTGTGTTCAGTCATGCAACAAAAAACTTACAGATCCAAATTCATGAAATAAATCCAAATAAGAGATTGAACATGAATAATTCTTCAATTAATATTTTCCATAAGATAGTGCTCTGATTTGCTAGATTTGAGTAAAGTATTACAAGTGATGGAATAGGGTGAGGTTTGAATCCCACCAAAATTAGAATTACCAAGTAGGGAAGATCTTTCACTTCCAAAATGGAGAACAATAGAGAACTCCAACATGAATTCACACTACAAAGAAAATAATCAAAATCACATACCAACGACTACCTACAAGACATGCTTAAATACTTGTCAAGGAAACCTTTTTGAGGGTGTACAAAGATAATTAACGACTACACTTACATACAAAAAAAAAAACAAAAATGGGTCTTCAAGATATACTAAATCAATTGACCCATTGACAAAAGTTTAATTAATAATTTATTTTATGATGGGAACATTACATTTTACTCCCCCATTGACATCAATGACAAAAGACCTCATTATGTCAAGTGCTGCTTAAAGAATTTAACCAACTCAACTATCCAAAGACACTATTTAATACAAAATACCAAGAGTCCTTGATGACTCTTCTCATCACAGATACTACCCCATACAAGAAGCATCAATATTTAGTATAGTCAACCAATAGTGCTCTATGCCACTAGACTGATGCAATCTTTGAACCATCTACTCTGAAGTAGGCAAGGGCATAACCCCAAGCATACCTTTCAAGTACTCAAATGTATCTTTGGTAAAGGCTTCATTAAGATATCTACAATACGATCTTTAGTACTCATACACTCCAATATTTTCTCCTTTTTTGTTGCTTTCTCTCTCAAAACATGATACTTAGTAGATATATGCTTAGTCTTAGAATGCAATACAAGAATCTTAGACATACTCACTATACTTATGTTATTATAGTATATGATAAAAAATTCTAAGAATTCTATCCTAATATCTTTCAACATCTGCTTTATCCACATCACTTGATTACAATTGTTTGTTGCTGTCACATACTCTATCTTAGCCGTATTCTGTGAAATACAATCTTGTTTTGTGCTCAGTCAAGAAACTAATCTTCCTCCAAGAAATAATGCTCCATTATTGGTGCTCTTTCTATCATCTATATTGCCTGCCCAATCCACATCAGTATATGCACATAGAGTGAAATCACTCAATCTGTCATACCATATTCCGTAATTAGACATCCCCTTCATATACCTGAATATCCTTTTTATTGCTGCATAATGATACTCCTTAGGATCACTTTGAAATCTAGCTACAATCCCAAATATATTTTCTATATCTTGTCTAGTGTGAGTTAGATATTGCAAACCTCTAATCATGGATCTGTACTTTTTCTCAACTATAGGTGTCTCATCTTTGCTTGATAACTCATGACTAGTTATCATTGGTGTACCAATAGGCTTACAACTTTCCAAGCCAAATATCTTCAACAAATATTTCAAATACTTAGCTTGTGATATAAAGATACCATCACTATTCTGCAGAATCTCCAAACCTAGGAAAAACTTCATTTCTCCTATCATACTAATCTCAAACTCATTATTCATTTCTTTAGTAAACTTATCACTTGCTTCATCATTACCTTCAAATATTACATCATCAACAAAAATAATGAAATACATTTCTCCATAGAATCCTCTTGTGCTTGAGGGACCACTCAAATTAGTGTGAACATCTCCAACTTCTTTGTAGTAGTGAACTTCTTGCTAGGAAAAGATACCTTCTTCTACTTAGCCAAGATACATTCTTTGGAAATAATATTAGTAGGATTTATTATCTTAGGTAGATCTCTAACTGTAAATGTGCTACTAACGTTCACAATTCTATCAAAATTTATATGACAAAACCTTCTATGCCATAACCAACTATTATCTACTTTAGCAACCAAACATGTCATTTTAGTAGGATTCAATTGAAATACATTACCTCTGGACCTTGTTCCTATTCCAATCAGCTTACCATTTTTGTCTTTGATAATGCAAGTCTTCTCTATCAATTGCAACAAATAACCTTTATCTACCAACTTTCCAATACTCAACAAGTTATGCTTTAAGCCATCAACAATGTAAACATCACTAGTGTTAGTCTTTCCATCAAGAGTAATAGATCCTATGCCTATGATGTGATGGGCTACATTGTTACTAACTCTAATAATACCCCCATCATGATTCCAGAATTTAACAAACTTATTCATATCACTAGTCATGTGATGTAAACATCCACTATCTATTATCCAATCAGACTTGTTTTCAACTTGGGAAACTAGAGCTTTTTCCTCTCTAAATTCTATTTCAAGATCATCTTCCATAATGACTATGAATCCTAGCTCATCATCCCTTTCACTCTAAACCTTTTCATCTAAGTCCTCATCTTCATTTACACATAGGCAATTTCTATGTCTTCTAGGCTTAAACGTTCCCTTAAACTTTTTCTCTCTTTTGGAACATTTAGATCCATAATGACCAAATTCATTACAAGTCCAACATTTAAAAGTATTCTTACCATCTAGTTCTCTTCTTATAAGAAGAGCTATTCCTTCTTCAATCTTCTTATCTTCATTAGATCTAGTTCTACTATTGCTAGTAAAATCTCCATGTGTGTTCGCACTTCTAGTTAGATTGGGCTGACCACTTAAAGAACTGAAAGTTGTTTCAACTCTTGTCAATTCTCTAGACTATCCGAGACTTTCTTGTATTGACTCCAATCTTCCAAGAAAGGTTTCTTTAGAAAATGTCTTAGTATAGGGTATTAGAAGTTTAATCATTTGGGCTTCTTGCATGAATGGTGGTGTCAAGGTTTTCAAGACCTTCCACATTACCTCATCTTCTTCTTTGGTTCCACCATATGATTTAATTCCTACAACAATCTCAGATATTCTACCAACATAGCTTCTTACAGATTGATCTCCTATCATTTTGGCATCTTGAAATGAATAAATCTAATTCTATAATCTTATTCTCTTCATATGTGTATCACCTTCAAAAGTAGATTCTAATGATTTCCAAATTTCATAAGATGTTAAAAGAGACTTTACCTAACTCTATTCATTCTTTGGAAGGGTTGATAGTAATCTCGCTCACATATTGCACATGGACATATCTCTTTCTGATTCACTGCATTCTTCAAGCTTTTCTTCTTTTACAATTTCCTTGCTACTTTTCATCAAAAGCCAATAACTTGGACCCATACACAATAGATGAGTCTTCATCTTATCCTTCCAACTATTATAGTTGACCCCATAAAATTTAAAACTATCCTTTCTGAAAAGATTTTCCATTGATCTCCCAAAGCTATTAAGCTTAATATCAAAGGACTTGATGCTTCAATACCAATTGTTAGAATATATAGTCCACCAATATAACTAAGGGGTGGGGGGGAGGGGTGTGTGAATTAGTTATCCAACTATTATAAAAAATATCAACCTAAATCAAAATTAATCATGTGAACAATATAATTAGAGACCAAAATAAGATACTCATGTATAATAACACTAGATATGTTAACTAGGGAAAACCTTAGTGGGGATGATACCCACAAGATGATGTACTGATATAAATATTCCTTGTTAGAGAATGGACCCTATTAAGAGTCTATAAAAACATTCAGTATATATCAATCCTTGTTAGGAGACTTGAATCCCTCTTAGGAGATTCCAACCCTATTAGGAGTTGTGCTAACCTTGTTAGGAGTTGTAGAAGGTAGATGGACCCACTATCTAAATAGCTTCAAAGGTAAGACCAATGAACCCACTATCCAAATGATCTCTGTATTACTCCTTACAAAATAATAGAATCAAATTTTACTTCCTCTTTCTCTGTCCTATTAACTGTACCTCTACTCCTTTTGATCTTGATACCAGATCATGAACTCAACATCCAATAATCCCTAGGATCACTTACATTTTCCACAACACTTTGCTCCTTTTCACACTTCCTTGATTACTTCACATTTAATCATTGATCGCACACATCTACAAACAATGAAAAAATCTTCCCTTTATACCCTATCTTCAAAATAATTCCTTGATTCAACCTTGAGGTTGTCCTAATTAATTATAATAAGATAATTAATTAATTCACAATTACAATAGCACTGTCGGCTCACAATATATACAAAACTTCACACATGCGACTTCAAGACTTGCACACTTGCTAATATCACCATCAGAATATCTTCAATCACTGGCTAATTGGGCATCTTCATTAGAAACTACTTTCCATGCACTCTATCTCTGCACTACTCTCTACAAATTACTTATAGCTTTCGTACATCTTTGACTTAGACTCTACGCATTTAACCTCATCATCAAGATACAAGGTACAACATGTCCTTAAACACACTTCACTTGTACATCAAAACTCTGTCCGTACAAGTATGGTCTTTATTTACTATTATGTTAGTCTTTAGAGACTTACTACTATGTTGACATCAATGACAAACACAGTCATGAATGTATCATGTCAATACTCTCCAATGCTTAACATACTCTCCCAAAGGAATACCATTAGCATTCATGCTATCCCTATTGCTTTTGGCATTCCATCAATGTATACATCAATTCTTTTACTTTTATCATTTTCTTTCCATTGTAGGTAATTTGTTGACAATGCATACCTATGCATAATTTTTTTTATTTTGAACTATCCACATCCAATTATTGTAATTGTAACAAGATCCTACATACTCCATCAATTCAATGACTTTTTTTATAATTGACCTTTATTCCATCCATGGAAAATAGGTTCAAACCATGTAATGATGATGGAGTTATGTGATATATCCCCTCGTTAACCCAAAAATTAGTGTTAATTGGAGGTATTGCTAGAAATAGGTAATACTGAGAAGTGGGGGGCGGGGTGGGGTGGTTGAATCAATATTCTACAAAATTTTCCTATAATTGAATATTGTTAATTACTTTACTACATGCATATGAAAGTAAACCAACAATATTGAATAGTAAATAAAACCATACAAAAGAAGAGCTCATAACACCATATTTTTTTAACTAGGGAAATCCTAACCAAGGGAAAATCTTGGTTGGGATGGTACCCACAAGATGATCCACTAAACAAAAGAATCTAGTTAAGGATATTGACCCTGTAAGGAGTTTATAAAAGCCTAAAACCTATTAGGAGTTGGTATTAAAAAAATGTATGCAAGATGAGCCCACTACCCAAACATGCAATTATACAATGCAGTTCTTATATACAAAAGAGATAGATACAAAAAGCTCTATATTGCTGTTTGTTGTACTTAGCTTATTTTTGGTCATACATCAAAATTCACATTATATATACCTTGCATAGCCTGCACATAAGTTTGCATATCTATTTTAAGACATTCACATATATGACATATTTCCACACGAATTTGCATATTTTGATCTTTTACTTATACCTTTCCTTTTTACAAAACTTGCCCTATTGGCCTTCAAGCATTCTCACATTTAGCATAATACAAAATTAATTCTTGTTAACATAGGGTTAACATCTAGGATTTAGTCCCTAACTATTTTAGCAATTATTTTTTCACAAAAATAATTCCTTAACTAGTGAATCCCAAATTACTGATGTGCTATGTTATGCTCTATTCACTACCTTTACTGGTGAAATTCTAATATCCAATGTCATACTGTCTGTACCATAGTACACTATTTCATAAATCACCATGACACTTTGTACTATCTATATCCAAGTATGCACATGCCAAATATTACTTTGTAGATTACACAAACCAAAAACTATCACTATACTACCAGTAAAACTATCTGATACTTAGATAAATTTTTGTATTTGACTATGATATCTTTATTTGTATATTATACTGTCTATTCCTAAGATACATGTTACCATAAAGGAAAATCTAACCTTTCCTACTTATCCATATCACCAAAAATCTCCTCCTTCGACATTGATGGCAACATATGGGAAAAATTGGCTAAGTCCCAAAATATTGCACAAAAACTTTCTTCAAAATGGCCTTTACAAAATTTTCAAAACTTCAAAATTCAAAGCTGTGGATTATAATATTTATAACCATATATCCTTATAAATCCTATTACAATAGATAAGCTCATTAGAATAGATAAACTCCCCTTTTCTATATACTTTATTAAAATGTAATTTATACAATTTTCCTATGCTTCTCTCCCCCTTTGACATGAATGATAAAGGTATCAAAACTTATGCACAAATCAAAATGTTGAGTTACCTTTTCTTTCTTAAGCATGTCAAGATTTTTCTTCCAAGTGTCTCTCATGACCTCTATGATGCTCAAGAGTCCACATAGTGCACAGAACACTACCTCAACTACATTCGGGTCGGTATAAGAAAATTTCTCATAAGAAGTCTTAGAAGCAAGACATTCTTCCAATTGCCTCTATAGCATACTAAACTTTAGGGAAAGATTTTCTCTAAATATAGAGAACCTTTTAGTTACACTTTCCTTGTTGAGTTCCATGATCTTGATAGCATCATGAACTTTCAATATCACAACCTCAACATCCTCAATGTTTACATCATGCTACTTCAATCTATCTATTAGTTCTTGGATCTCATTCATCCATGCTAAAAATTCATAACTGATATCTTTCAAATAGTTATAGGACATAGCACATTGTCCATATAACTTCTTTCCTTCTTCTACACAACTCCTCAACTCTTTTATATAAACATCTAATGTTTACAGATCATTACATGCATTTTTGCAGATTGTATCAAACAATTGTGCATCATGCTTTTCTTGCACCTAGACTGATGTAATGTATGATAGAGTGGTAAACTCCACATCAAAGAGTTTCACCATTTCCTTTTCCTTCTATTGTAAGTCTGTCTTTGTCACCTTTAAGGTGACTTTGTTCTGCATTCGTTCCAAGACTTCTTTCAAGGTGCTTTCCATAGTTTTCACTATCTTGTTCCTTTCTAATAGCTTGCTCAAAGAAGATATGAAAATTTTTTGGTCATTATCATCATCAGATGCTACTAATAGTATAGGGATAAAGGGTGATTTATCTTTCATAGGAGTAGCTAGCAATATATATGCCTCATACTGGAAGATTACCTTATCCTCCTCTATAGTCACACACTTAAGTTGTGGTTGGAATAAAGACTCTTACATCACATTTATCCAACCATGCTTCATTTTCTCCTCAGTTTCCTTTTCTATTCTCCTCTTATGCTTTACTTTTCTCCTCTTCTTCCACATTCTTTTTCTTCCTATCTTTTCTTCCTTTCTCTTTCTTCTTTCTTCTTCTTTTCATCTTCTACTCTTTTCTTTTCCTTTTCTTCATTCTCTCTTCTCCTTTCTTCTTCTTTTCTCTTATTCTCCTCTTCCATTTTCTTTCTTCTCTCTTCTCTTGCATCTTCTTCCTCATCAGTGCTAGAGTATCCAAATATATTGCCAACAATGTTTTTTCCATAGTCCTTGAAACGATTTTCTTTGATATCAACAATTATTTGAGTACTATCCACTTGCATGGTTTCAATACCAATTGAGATCTACGGAGATGAGTCTAGCATCTTGGTCTCCTTGACTTCCATTGCTGCTAGTTAGGCATACTCCATTCAATAGACATAGGGATTCCTCCCTCTGACTTCATGCTCTTCTCTACAATACTGGGTATAGAAGTCATGAATTTGACAATGACTTCCTCTATCTCTTTATCCAGTTCTTCAAATTCCCACCCATTAAAATGACAACTCTTCTTTTATTCCTTAGTAAGGGCTCAATACCCTTCATTATTCTACTCATATCTTCATCATTATTAACTTTACAAAACTTCTTTATTAGATTTTCTCTAATTCTCTTGTCTTCATCAACTCTTCTTCTCCTATTTAGTAGCCTATTATACACATCTTGTGGAATATTCTTCTAAATGTCCTCAAACCTTTTTCTTTTCAAAATCATGTTCCTAACTACTATATTTTCTAATTTTTGACTATCCATATTACTATGCAAACTATAATACTTGTTAAACTAAATGAATTTATCACTATCAATAATTTGAATGTTTAAGTTCTCTACCTTGGGTTTTCGAGTCTTCTTCCCAATTGACATTCTTCCCTCTACAACTAATTTCTTAGTAGGTTTTTCCTTTGTTTCTTCTTCATCATCAGTTCAAACTCAATCATTTATAATGCTTTTCTTCTTTTTCCTAGTCCACTGGACTATTGCTTGATTCTTTTTCTTGTTGGGGACTCAATAGGTTCTATCTTGACATTGGAAAGTCTTACATATTTCCTTGTGATTGAATTTTCTTCAACAATGGAAAATTATTCTTCATCTTCCCTTGATTGAACATGTTGCACAATACTGGGTTGTACTAGTACAACTGTGACATAAGGGGCAGTAGGGATCTGACTAGGTGGCCTTGCTACTGTAACACCTTCTGTAGGTCCTGCCACTACAAGAGGTTGTTAGAAATGTTTATAATAATTGAGAGGGGGGTAAATCAGTTACTCAAGGTCAATATATACCACTTGAAAAATTAACCAATAAACACTTCATTGTTCTACTTATGTTGTTGCTTCTTAGTCTATACTGTAAAATTGTCATAAACATAACTTGTATTGCATTATGAAAATATTATCAAATGTAAACACACATAAAACATTCATCATAGTTTTGACACTAGGATTTTATGTGGAAACCTAATATGGGAAAAACCACTAGAAACATGTCACTTTTTCACTCCTTCGAAGTGAGCTCTGTTAGGATTCAACTCTATTAAATGTTACAAAACACACTATTAAATGTGACCTGGTTAGAGGATTTAATCACCCTATTAGGAGTGGCCTTGTAAAAGGAATTTGATCAATTAAAGGATCTACATAGACTATTAAGTCTTCAAATGACTATTGGGTAAACCTCTATTAAAAGGATTTCAATAAAAATTGTTTACACTGACTAGCAAGAAAATAGTAGGTTTTGATCTATGTGATTACAAATCACTTTGCTAGTTCAGATATTTGTTCAGTCCTTATGTTGGTTTACTGATAAGCCTTCCATTGACATCTCTTATCTTGATTTTCTTGGACACCCTTTAAGCAATTAGTCCACTCTTCTCAATAACACTTAAGCTTTCTTCTCTAATTTACTTATCAATAACATCATATCTACAAGCTGCCTCCTTTAGCTTCACATTCACTCACACTCTTGTGCATTTTTGATCAACCTTTCTTTGTATGTCTCTCTTCACATACAAGCTTTGCATATACACATTCAAACGTACCACACATGCACTCATACACATAGTTTGCTTAGTTTTGTACCTCTTTAAATAGGCAATTTATGCTTTACCATTTTCTACATCTACCATAGATCTTAGGGTTTATGATCAAGTTCAATTCAATTCACTGTATTTGTCCATCTTCTTGATCTTCTTCTAGAAAATTTGCTAGAATTTTCCTATTAGGCCTTTACCTAATCCTTACCTTGAATTTAATGATACAACTTATCAATCTTATCTTCAACATGATTTACATCTCCCAAGAAATCAACTGAGTCAACTTGATTTCACAATTTCCTTGACTTCATTCTTGTAATGCCACTTGAAAATCTCTAAATTCCAGCACTCGATCATCACTGAGTTCCTTAGTTACTGTAAAACTTTCTAGTTTGGCATCAACTATCTTGGTCAGTCGATGCTAATGCTCAGTCAACACTAGGTTTTCCCAGCACTAATTATAGCTCTATTGACACTAGCATTACTCGACACTAACTGTATTTTATACTTTTGCTTGGCTTGGCTTAACTTTCTTGACATAAACAATCACTTTTTTTTATTATCAAAGTCTATCTAATCAAATGCTCATGACAACTTCCTTTTCATAACTCAACCTTTCCTCTAGGTGCTATTGTTATGAGAAAATTCTCAAATCGTCTTTATCAATCAAATAAATATGACATTTAGATTAGGTAGCAATATGTCTTATCAATAGATTTGACATCAATGACAAAACAATAATTGTTCCAATTGTAAGTTTCCAAAATCTCCATCTTTGGCATTTATGACAACATCTCAAACATCTTAATACTAATTGTAGCTTGGTTACCATAAAATCCAAAAGATCTTATTACCGATAGTCTAATTCTTCTTTCCTGAATTGTTCTCTCTAAATCTCTCTTAAGAATAAGTGCTCCCTCTTTTTGTAATCTCTCCTTCTATAAATTTATGAATTTTTCTCTTTGAAATTTCTCTTTGTAGTAAGTTCTCCCTCTTAAGTAATCTATCCCTCTTTGACAACAATGTGTAGTTGTCTTAGCTTCAAAGTCTTCATATATTTGAATTATGTAGATTTAGCATATCTAGCTAATATTTGTCATTTGTCTGTGATTGATCTATTATGCTATACTAAATTATCTACCTTAAGAACTTTCCAAAGTAGAGTTGTATTGCATCACTGTATAGGATATTCTAATTAGTATATGTGATGTAATGCACCTTGCTTGTTTAAGTATATTTGATTAGGGGAATCACCTCTAGTTTACCTCTAAGATATTCATGAGCAACTTTAGGTAAGGGTTTTGTGAATTTGTCACCAATTTGTTCCTTGGTATTCACATATTCTAGCTTCACTTCTTTGTCTTGAACTAATTCCCTCAAGTAATGATACTTGATAGCAATGTGCTTTGTCTTAGTGTGCATCATTGTATTATTTGAAATATTGATAGCACTTGTGTTATCACAATAGATAATCACTGGATCTATGATTTCTTCTTTCATAGCTTCTAGTAACTATTTGATCCACATAATATTTGAACAACTCACTACAGCTTCCACATACTCAGCTTCAGCTATAGATTGGGAAATACAATTCTTCTTCTTGCTTTTCCATGACACCAATCTCTTTACTAAAAAGAATGCACCTCCACTATTGCTTTTTCTATAATCAATATTTCTTGCCCAATCCAAGTCAGTAAACACCCATAGTTCAAACTTATCTTTTCTTTTGTAATACAATCCATAGTCTTCTGTACCTTTTAGATATCTCATTATCCTTTTCATTGCCATCATGTGATTCTCTTTAGGATTTTCTTAAAATATAGCAATTATCCCAACTTCCAAGCAATATCTAGCCTATTGTGAACAACATATTTCAATTTTCCAATCATGGATCTATATAGGGTCTAGTTCACATCAATAAAATTATTAGTCTTAGATAGCTTTGTGCAGTAGACATAAGTGTTCTCACTGGCACAAAATATTCCATACCAAAAGTATCTAGTATCTCCTTGATATATTTGCATTGTGTAATGAAAATACCAAACTTCATTTGACACACTTGTAGTCCAACAAACAATTTGAAGTCACCAAACTTAGACATTTCAAATTCCTTCTTCATTTCATCAGCAAAATGATTTGCATAAAGCTTCTTTTCCTCCAAATATAATATCATTAAAAAATATTTTAGATAATAATACTTCATTGTTCTTACCATTCTTCAAATATAGGTTATTGTTACCATTTGTGCTTTCAAAACCAATCTTAACCAAATAGTTGTGTAATCTTTCATTGTTGGAATTAATAATGGGAAAGTAAACTCTGAGAGGGTGGGGTGAATTAACACTTCAAAACTTCAACCATAAAAACATTCACCACACATCCATCTCATAATTTAGCATGTAAAATAAAATAGCACACTAAATATGTTCATCCATAGCATGAAACAAATAACACATAACATAATAATTTTTTTACCTAGAAACCCTTCAACAGGGAAGTAAAACTGGAGTGGGCATGACATACACAAATCTTCACTATTGCAGTTTTAAAGTGTATTTAATGAAAGTTACAATTGTTTGATCATAAAAAATGATCTACCCTATGAAAGGTCTACCCTATTAAAGGCTTACAAAGACTATTAAATCTTACCCTATAAAAGGATTTCAACACCCTGCTAAAAATGTGCATCATTAGAGGACTTCAACTTACAATAAAGTAAGCACCCCATTAAAGGATTTATAAAAGCCTACTAGGACTACTCAATTAAGATATTTTCATTGATTCACCTGTTAGAATGTTTTAGCCTTGATCCTTTGGTTAACACCTCTCTGCTAGATATTAAATTTCCTTTTTCTTGATGTGTACTTGATCCTCCTAATTAGATGTATCTCTTCTATCCTTTATGTGCTTTGCTCTATTCTCTCTAACTAATTTCACAATTCATTCCTCTCTCACAACCTCCTTAGTCACCATCAATTCTCTCTCAGTACTTAGCATTCACCCTTCTCTTCTCATTTGTGCATACAAACTCTTTAGGGGTTTCCCTCCTTAAGAAGACTTAGGTGAGCTAGGGTTAGGTAGGAATGAATGATTGTTATACATCCATTTTTTTCTTAGAACATTCCTCAATTTGATTGGTTGCATGTACTACATAGAGATTTGTAATATAGTCATATATAAATATTCTAGAATCGTAAAAGAATCCTCAAGTTTGCCCAAACATGGTTGACATAGGATTTTGTGCCATTAAAAATAGTTATGCCCAAAACTATTTACTTGACACTTGAAGTCTTTGATGCTCAACATCCATTATATCTTCAATGTTGTAACTCATCTCTTGAATGACTCAGAAAAAATTGTTTACTCAGCTCATGAGTGACTGAACACTCATTATCTGCTCGACACATATTGGTGCTCTACACTATCTATGTATATTACTTACCATGTTTTGTCTTGTAACTGATGCTCAACATACTTTGATCACTCAGCTTGCACTAATTACTCGAATCATTTTGATCACTTGACATACACTATGAACATGACTAAGTGTGTTGTCACTCATCTGTCAAAACCAATATGAGATTAACAATCTCCCGCTTTGAAATGAGTGGAAAAAAATACATTTTCATGCATATACATCTTAACTGTGAGCATATCTTAGACAATATATAGTTTACTTGGTTCCTATACGAAATCTCAAAACTCCAAAATTTTGCAAAACTAATGACTTGAATAGTCACACCTCTTCAAAATTCCATAACTTCCCCTAAGTTAAGTATCCTTTTTTGTACTTGAATTTTGATAATTCCTAAGTAAATATGATGTACTACTACTATCCCCTATTTTTGTCTCAAAATTGTGTACTTCATTGTACTTCATTCTCATACCCCCTTTACTTTCTCATTCCCTCTTTTTTTGACACTTATGTCATGGGTGGTACACTTGGAATGTGTTTGTCCAATTTATTTATGGATCTCCATGATGATATTTAATGTTGTATCCCAATTTTTGCATGCTAGAGATTGGTACTAGATATCTAGCTCGATGGTAAGGTTAACTAAGCTATCATGAGTGGAAAGATGAGAATCTTTCTTCATCAAGGTTTCAACAAAAGCTAGTTCCTTGTGTAACACTTCTATGTGCGGGGTCAACATAGATTGGATGCTAATCAAGGTAGCTTGAATGTTAGCATCTTGTGCTTTCAGCTGGGCAAGCCTATGTTGAGTGGATAATAGTCTCTAGAAATATGAATGACTTTGACTAGGAGATAGTTTTAAGTTATTACCTGTAGACTTTATATCTCCCTCCAATTTGTCAACATGCCTCTATAGTTCTTGTGTGACAATATTCACATCACACAACTTGGTGTAAAGAGAGAGAATGTTCTCCAACACCTTCTTCACATTCTCTATCTTGGTTGCAAGCTCAACCTATCATAATACAATTGCATTAGATATTTGTTCAAGAACTTTTGTCTGAAACTTCTTTTCTGACCACTTTAATAGTTTAGTATTTGAGTCCAGGTCGTCATCATTTATCTTGTCAACAATATTTACTAGTTGCTCAAGAATAGGTTTCTCTTCATTAGGGTCTAGAAGACTGAAAGCATCAAGTAATATATCTTTGATGTCATGAAGCACTTGCTTTTTCTTATATTCTCTTCTCACCAACTCTTGGTGTTTCTTCCTATGTAGAGCTTCCTACAAAATGCTCATTTTCTCAATGTTTATTATAGTTAGATCAAACTTGGGTAGTTCAATCACCTCATCAAGACTCACATCTCCATAAGATATCTCTTCTGAGCTCCTTGATTTTTCTACAGTTGGCTTGGATATCTGCAATGGTGTGGCTTGAGTTCTCAGCCTCAGAAGAACTTGACTACTAGTAGGAGTTATAGAAATTCATCAGGTAACCATAGTCTAGATACCAATTTGTTCCTCTAGAGTAGTAGTCACCTTCAATTCTTTAGGCTTTTCCATTTGACTATCCTCTTTCTTTTCTTTACCTTGTATCTATGGTGTAGGTGTAGGACTTGCTTCCTGACCAAATATGATTTTTGGTCCATCCTTCTTAATTGTAAGTAAGGCTTTTCTTATGAGAAATGAATGACACTAGAGGTAATGCAACTAGTGTTGTAATAATACCTTGCTATTAAGTGTTTGTGCTCTATTTTTCTACAATTTTTATGTCTAGGGGCACACTAGATGTGTCAATTTGTTTTTGCCTTGCTATTGCCATATCTGCCTTTTCAATTTCATTAGTTCTCACCAGTACAAAATTTGTGCATAACCGTGCTACCATGGTGGAACTCTTAAATATCTTCTTTCAATCATCCTTAGTCAAAGGATTGATGTTTTGAGTAGAATTGTTAGTAACTTGAGTCCTACTGACTCACTTGGTCTACATGTGGAGGACTATTACTCGACACTTGTACCTCAAGTACACTTTGATCATCTTTCTGCTCTTCTTTAGCTATAGCTTCTTCTTCTACTACTACTTCTTTTTCAATGCATCCCACACTACTATCTTTGACTGACTCATCTTTGCAGTCTTTATTGCTTGTTCTGTTGTCTCTTGCTCTACTTGCTTAGGATCTTGCAATGCTTGCTCACCCTTCTCTGTTATTACAGGAGTGGGTAACTTATAAATAGATCTCCAAATAGTTGTGCTTTTGGTTACCACATCCTTAATCTACTTATTTAGTATATAGAAAGCTCTATATTTTGAGGATTTTTTTTTTTGTTCTTTTTCATACCCTTGGTAATTTGTCTTTTGTCCAATTCTAACATTACTTGGGCTAAAGTTGATTCCCTGATTTATCTTTCTATTTATAGGCTGTATTGCCATTTCTACTCAACTCGATCATAAAGACTCTTAGGTAATGAGTTGTCAATCTCTATAGGAGTTGATTTGAATGTAGCCATCATCACATATATGGCTTTCTCTATAGTAGTTTGTCCAAGTTTTCCTATCTTATCAAAATCTATGTGTGTAAAATAGACAAATTTGCATATAATTTTATATTGTCACACAAATTATCTAAATAAGAGGAGGGACTATGGCTTAACACCTTGAATTGACTCATTTTCATCATATATCTAGTCTTCTCCTCATCTGACTTAGTTGGAGCTACATATTTTTTCCTTTCATATGCCTTCTTGACTAGTTGGATCAGCTCTATTGAAGCAATAGTCCTCTTACCTTTAGGTTTCTCAACAACCTTGACTTGTTGAGTGGCTATCCTTGTGCTAGCCCTAGTAACAGGGGCTACTAGCTTTTGTTGTGATAGTTTCACAATATTCTTCTTGGGTTTCTCCATTTCAGGATCCTTAGTCTTTATTTTCTTTTTAGTAGGCTTAGGTGCTTCCTCAACTTCTTCTTCCTCAACACCTTCTACATGAGCTCCCTCATCTTCTCCTTGACCTTGAGTAATTTCTAAAGGGTCTTGGACTTGTTCTTCCTCTTCTTCTTCATCATCTTCTTCTTCATCTCCCCCTTTGCCAAATCTTTCTTTTAGCTTCTTGACTATTTTTGTAGTGCCTACCCTGAGTTTACATTTTGTTGTCATTTCCAAACTCTTTTAGGTCAGTTTTATGTTTGATGATTAGTAGGATTATTTTGAGATTGTCAGATATTGTTTTAGATTTAGTTGATATATGATGAAATTATTTGGTACTCTAACTTCATGTATGCATGATGATTATTACTGTGTTTTCAGTTATTGATGATAATTAGTTAGATGGATTATCATATGTGTTTTCTTATGGATACTTACCCCATACTGCATGTGTATGGTGTGTGTGTTTGTTTTCTTTATGTATGGCATTTCTGATGCGGTTAAGGAAGGGAGTCATAGTTACCTGCTAGTCAGGATCTACATGATGCACAACTTCTTGCCATTGCATGTTTAGCTTAGAATATTGTGTTTGTACATGCATGGATTTTATGTAGGTTGTAGGTACTAGGTATCGACTTCCCTGAATTGCTTGGATGAGCATACCCTATCATGTTATCTCAATGGTAAGAGAGGGGAGATAAATTATTGAGTCCAAATCCTAAACCTTTAAGCCATTTGTCCTAGAAAAATTAGGACAAGTATCCGAGTTGAGTACCCTCCGAATGCATCGAATGATGTTTAATTCGTGATTATAACCCTGCAGTTTTATTTTGTGTGTGTTTTTCTATGATGGGTTTTCATATTTTGTTTAATAATTCTTTGGTGATTTTTCTATTAATTAAGTCAAATTAAATTATTAAATTAATAATTTAATTCAATGAAAAATTATTATGATATTTTAATATTTAATTAATTGAAAAATTAATTAAATAAAAAGAATTAAATTTAAAGATAAAAGTTTAATTTTAGAACGTGATAATATTTATTTTACTTAATAATAATATATTTAGAGTTCATTTTTAAATAAATGCTAAATATTATTATTATTTAAGTTAATAAATAGTTTACCAAATTAAACATTCGAAAAATAAATTAAGAAGTAAAAATATATTAATTTATTAAAAGTTGTTAAATTGCATGATGTATGCATGAGATGAAAATATAAGAAATTAATTAAAACGATAAAACAAGTGAATTTAATAAAGATATTTTAATTGCATAAAGTGCACATGAGATAAAATTAAATAAAGTTATTTTATTAAGTTATAATTTAATTTAAAGAGAAGTCAAGTGAAAATTAAATAAAGTTATTTTATTAAGTTATAAACATGCATGGGAAAAGATAAAGGAAAGATAAAGAAAAGTTAATATAGAGTTCGAGTCTGGTGAGCAAGGAGTTCTCTCACGTGAATGCACAATTAGTGCCTTGATTTTAGGAGAGAACTCCATATCACAACTTGGGGGTTCATTTTCGAAGGGCCGTGAATTTTGTAAATTTTTTTAGAGAGAAGTTTTTGGATAGAAGTGAATTTTCTCACAATCTTCGGGTAATTGCTTATTAGCATCAGGTTCAAGTAGGGTCTTATGTTTTGGTCACTGAATGAATTATGTTAATCGATATTCTTATCTACTTCGTGATTGTAAAAAAATGTTTTCTCAAATTTCGTTGTATGAATCTTTCAACTCTTTGTTCTAAATCTTGTGCTATTCAATTCCATCTGTTATAGGGATTTAAAGATCAATTAGAAAATGTCGCTGAGTATATTTAGAGAATTATATGTTATTACGAATAGGGTTGAATATGAAATCAAACAAATTTGAGAACCTTTTTCATAATTGAATGTTGAAAATCAAGAATTTGGGTTTGATAAGAAAACAAATTTTATTGTAGAATTTAACTAGTTGATCTAGATTTCCATACTAGATATGTATTGGAAAATTTATTTAAAAAATAATTATATTTATATATAATAATATAATTACATAGTAATTTATAATCACTATGTAATTATATTATTACATTTTATTAAAATGAAATCTGTAATTTTAATGTTAAATGAAAATAAAATAAAATAAAAAAATAATAATTAAAAAAACAACTTATTAAGGGTGGGTGGGGGCTACCACCCTCCCACCCCCCTTTCTCCTCCCCTTTTCATGCCAGTGGTTGGCAAGGCAAGTTGCGATTACCAATGACAGCCCGCGGTTGGCTTGGGCAACCGCAAGGGCTCACTTTGCTAAGGTGAGTGTTATATTATTATTTAATTTTTTTTTTTGAAATTTGTAATTAATTTAAGTTATTAATTATTATTAAGTTTTTAAATAATATTTATAAATATTTATTAATTTATATAATTATTTATTAATGAGTTATTAATACTTTTTAATTAATATTTATTGATTTAAATTAAAATTTATTTAATATTTATTAATTTATTAAAAATATAATTAATGAATGAAAAGGTAGCATTTTAAAATATTTATTAATTAAATTTAATATTAATTAAGTTTAATTAATGATGAAACTTATTAGTGATGTTTTAAATTTATTTAAATATTATTATTAATATTGGTTTTAATAAAGATGTAATTAATTTATTTAAAATCAATGGGGATTATTTTAGATAGATAATTAGCCTTAGATCATTTGGATCAATTTACTTAACAAGTGAAATAGGGTAATTGTACCATTAGTTAAATTGAAGAATAGGTTAATTTGTAAGGGTAAATTATGGATTTTATCTATCTAAAACATACATTCAACTAGAAATTGAAAGTATACATTTAACCCAATCATGTGATTTCAAAGTAAACCAAAACATGAAACTTACACCTTATTTTTTGTGTGATGTCTATGTTTGGTGTTTGGGGTTGACTAGCTTTGACCAGTCTTAGGATGTTACCAGAGGCTCGAGGTTTATGTGATTGTGATGCTATGCTGATTTGATCTCAATCTTTTTAACCCAACCATGGTATTGTGTCTGGTATGCTCTATGAGATGTTTTGATGCATTGATTGTTTTTGCTTTCTAGTGTTCTCTTGTGAAACTCAGGTGAAATGTATGACATTCTTGACTTAAGCATTTTTAGTCCTCAATCAGTTATATTGGGTTGTTTTCCAGTTGCCTTGATAGGACTAAGGTGTTTTTTTGCTTTGTTCTTGGTGATGTCATGCTGTGACATGTTGGACTAAACCATTATGAGTCTTCGATCAATATTATTTTGGGATGCTTTCTAGTTGCTCGTAAAGAATTGGTGTGATATTATGAATTATCTTTTGATGCTTTCCATTCATTTGTATTGGACTGAGGTGATTTTATATGATTCTTTAATTTATTCTTTTATGAGCCTAGGGTAGGTTATCTACTTGTAGTGTCAGGAAGTGGTTTGCAATGGAGGTTGGGGCCCTAAGTGGTTCCCAGGGTAACCCATTGTAAGTTGTTTAATAAATGAAAACATTACACTAAATGGGAATAAAATGAACCTAATAAGTGTCTTTGTATGTTATCGTCCATGCGTCGAGTGCTAGTACAGACTAGGATGGGAGTAGAGAGAACGCTTGGTTGTGACCTTGCATCAATAGTATGCCTTGTCAGTACGAGAGGATACTAGTGGTGACATAGGGATCACTAGGGGGCCAGGGTCTTGAGAGATTCCCAGGGTAACTCTAGTGTGATTTGTGAGATGACACTTGCCCACTTACATAGTAGGTTTCCTATGTGTCTTGTGTGCCTCTAAGAATTAGATGTCAATCTATGTTAGAACCTTTGAGTTAGATTGCTTTTAGGGTTTCCTAGACTTAAAGAGTACTTT
This sequence comes from Cupressus sempervirens, assembly GCA_028749045.1. Taxonomy (NCBI): domain Eukaryota; kingdom Viridiplantae; phylum Streptophyta; class Pinopsida; order Cupressales; family Cupressaceae; genus Cupressus; species Cupressus sempervirens. The sequence continues at coordinate 156,264,158 of CM053790.1, read as the reverse complement.
TAATATTTGGTTTGATATCCAATTTGGGACTTGAGACTATCTCCTCAGTGTAGTGGGAGTCGGCCATTTAGGTTCCACGTGGTCGGTTGGTAGTGCTTTTTACTATTACCATTGAGATCAATCCATAGTCACCATGGCTAGAGCTTCCTTATCTGCATTTCCTTTCATTCTGTTTATGTATCATTATGATGGATAGTTGTATCTTATGATGGATGTTTATATCTTTTATGATGGATGGATATATCATGTATGGTGGATGGTTTCATTTATTTTACTGTACTTTGTATCATGGATTCGAGGAAGATGATGTATTTCTATTTCTACATATGTATATTCTTTTAGCCTTTCATACCCTGTGACATGTACAGTGGATGATTGAGCATTCCAAATTTTATTGCCAAGTGGCATTCAAAAAAAAAGTATATTATTTATAAGGACATTGGACTTTTTAATTATTCTTTCATATGGATGTGGTATTTGATGGACTTAGTATTAATTAAATTTAAATGTGATTCAACATCTTGGGATCCTTAAGAAATGCAACCTGTTATGTATGCTTTTGGTTGAGTGAATGTTATTGCTTCTGCTACTATGTGTTTGATGTGTATTATTTATCTTTCTTGTTCAAAAAAGAAAAAATGCTACCAAACTTAGTAAAAATTTAGGTTATTTCTTTTGGATCCCTTGGCGGGGCATTACATATAGTATCAGAGCTCGAGTTTCTACATTGGGAGCTTTGGGTATATTGGAACGCCACTAGTTGTTAACTAGTTGAACAAAAATGAAACTTTAAACTGTTATGTATACCCTTTTCAAACTGAAACTTGAACTAGTTGAACTAAAATAGAATTTAAACTTTTAGATGTATATTTTTCATACTTCAACACTTAGACTTCAAAATTGAAATTATACTTAAACCTAAAAATTTGTAAAACTGAAAATTGACCTTAAATTGTTTTCAAAACATGTGTCTTTTTTCTATACTTTACAGTAGTATGTTTTATGGTTATCATAGTACCTTGTTATATCAGATATTATTGTTGTAGTGTTATCAGTGAAGTCATATTCTCCTATAGGGGGAAAGGGTCTAATGGGACCCACACAACAAGTTCTTAGCTTTACCATCCTTGTAGGCTTCCACGAGTAAGCCTAAGTCTACGAGGGGTGGATGTAGTGCCTACCCCTAGTTTACATTTTGTTGTCATTGCCGAACTCTTTTAGGATAGTTTTACGTTTGATGATTAGTAGCATTTTTTTTGAGAGTATCAAATATTATTTCATATTCAGTTGATATAATGAGATTACTTGGTACTCTATACTTCATATATGCATCATGATTATTACAGTATTTTTAGTTATTGATGATGATTAGTTAGATGGATTATCATATGTGTTTTCTTATGGATACTTTACCCCACACTGCATGTGTATGGTGTGCATGTTTGTTTTCTTTATGTATGGCATTTCTGATGTGGTTAAGGAAGGGAGTCATAGTCACCTACTAGTCAGGATCTACATGATGCATCACTTCTTTCCATTGCCTATTTAGCTTAGAATATTGTGTTTGTACATGCATGGATTTTATGCAGGTTGTAGGTACCAGGTATTGACTTCCCTGAATTGCCAAGATGAGTTTACCCTATCACATTATCTCAATGGTAAGAGAGGGGAGATAAATTCTTGAGTCCAAATCCTAAACCTTTAAGCTATTCATCCTAGAAAAATTAGGACAAGTATTCGAGTTGAGTACCTTTCGAATGAGTCGAATGACGTTAATTCTTGATTATAACCCTGTAGTTTGATTTTGTGTGTGTTTTTCTATGATGGATTTTCATATTTTATTTTTTAAGTCTGTGGTGTTTTTTCTATTAATTAAGTCAAATTAAATTATTAAATAAATGATTTAATTTAATGGAAAATTATGATAATATTTTAATATTTAATTATATTTAATTAATTAAATAAAAATAATTAAATTTAAAGATAAAAGTTTATTTTTAGAACTATTTCTATTTATTTAATATAATAATAATATATTTAGAGCTCATTTTTAAATAAATGCTGAATATTATTATTATTTAATTTAATAAATAGTTTTTAAAATTAAACGTTCAAAAATAAATTAAGAAGTAAAAAGATATTAATTTATTAAAATTTGTTAGAATGCATGATGTATGCATGAGATGAAAATATAAGAAATTAATTAAAAAGATAAAACAAGTGAATTTAATAAAGATATTTTAATTGCATAAAGTGTGCATTAGATTAAAATTTAATAAATTAATTTAAACAGAAGTCGAGTGAAAATTAATTAAAGTTATTTTATTAAGTTATAAACATGCATGGGAAAAGATAAAGAAAAGTCAATATAGAGTTCAAGTTTGGTGAGCAGGGAGTTCTCTCACATGAATGCACAATTAGTGCCTTGATTTTAGGAGAGAACTCCATATCACAACTTGGGGGTTCATTTTCGAAGGGCCATGAATTTTGGAAGAGGAATTCTGGAAAAAATTTCATAGAGAAGTTTTTGGATAGAAGTGAATTTTCTCACAATCTTCGGATAATTGTGTATTAGTATCAGGTTCAAGTAGGGTCTTGTGTTTTGGTCACTCAATGAATTATGTTAATTGATATTCCTGTCTACTTTGTGATTATAAAAAAATGTTTTCTCAAATTTTGTTGTATGAATCTTTCAACTCTTTGTTCTAAATCTTTTGCTATTTAATTCCATCTGTTATAGGGATTCAAAGATCAATTAGAAAACCTCATTGAGTATATTTAGAGAATTATATGTTATTATGAATAGGGTTGAATATGAAATCAAACAAATATGAGAACCTTTTCCATAATTTAATGTTGAAAATCAGGAATTTGGGTTTGATAAGGAAACAAATTTGACTGTAGAATTTAACTAGTTGATCCAGAATTCGATACCAGATTTATATTGGAAAATTTATTTAAAAAAAAATCATATTTATATATAATAATATAATTACATAGTAATTTATAATCACTATGTAATTATATTATTACATTTTATTAAAATGAAATTTATAATTTTAATGTTAAATGAAAAAAAAAATTTTAAAAAAAATAATAATTAAAAAAAAACAAATTATTAAGGGTGGGTGGGGGCTACCACCCCCCCACCCCCCTTTCTCCTCCCCTTTTCACACCAGCGGCTACCAAGGCAAGCCGCAGTTGCCAATGACAGTTTGCAGTTGCCTTGGGCAGTCGCAAGGGCTCACTTTGCTAATTATTATTTTAATTTTTTTTTTGAAATTTGTAATTAATTTAAGTTATTAATTAATATTAATTTTTTAAAAATAATATTTATAAATGTTTATTAATTTATATAATTACTTATTAATGAGTTATTAATACTTTTTAATTAATATTTATTGATTTAAATTAAATTTTATTAATATTTTATTTAATATTTATTAATTTATTAAAAAAATTAATTAATGAATGAAAAGGTAGTATTTTTAAATATTTATTAACTAAATTTAATATTAATTAAGTTTAATTAATGATGAAAATTATTAGTGATGTTTTAAATTTATTTAAATATTATTATTAATATTGGTTTTAATAAAGATGTAATTAATTTATTTAAAATCAATGGGGATAATTTTAGATAGATAATTATCCTTAGATCATTTGGATCAATGCACTTAAAAAGCAAAATAGGGTAATTGTACCATTATTTAAATTGAAGAACAAGTTAATTTGTAAGGGTAAATTATGAATTTTATCCGTCTAAAACATATGTTCAACTGGAAATTGAAACTTTACATTTAACCCAACCATGTGATTTCAAAGTAAACTAAAACATGAAACTTACACCTTGTTTTTTGTGTGATGTCTATATTTGGGGTTGACTAGCTTTGACCAGTCTTAGGATGTTACCATAGGCTCGGGGGTTATGTGATTGTGATGCTATGCTAATTTGATCTTGATCTTTTTAACCCAACCATGGTAATTTGTTTGGTATGCTCTATTAGATGTTTTGATGCATTGATTGTTTTTGCTTTCCAATGTTCTCTTGTGAAATTGAGGTGAAATGTATGACACTCTTGACTTAACCATTTTTAGTCCTCAATTAATTATATTGGGTTTCTTTCCAGTTGCTTTGATAGGATTGAGGTGTTTGTTTTCTTTATTCTTGGTGATGTCATGTTGTGACATGTTTGACTTAAACCATTATGAGTCTTTGATCAATATTATTTTGGGATGCTTTCTAGTTGTTTGTAGAGAACTGATGTGATATTATGAATTATCTTTTGATGCTTTCCAGTGATTTGTATAGGATTGAGGTGATTTTATATGATTCTTTAATTTATTCTTTTATGAGCCTAGGGTAGGTTATCTACTTGTAGTGTCAAGAAGTGGCTTGCAATGGAGGCCGGGGCCCTAAGTGGTTCCCAGGGTAACCCATTGTAAGTTGTTTAATAAATGAAAACATTACATTAAATGGGAATAAAATGAACCTGTTGGTGTTTTATTTTGATGTTAACAGTACTAAAACTACTAGGCGACAAAAGGCTTAGTACCTAGATATCAGTACATACACAACCTAAAGAATAGCCAATTCTCATTATCACTTGCATATGCAAAGTATTAGGGCCCAACTTCAACAAAACCTTAGACGGTTTTCTACTCTTTTGGCTCTGTAAAACCAGGGCGGGTGCACCCGGGGATGGTTCAAAGATGGAACAATTGTATGAGAATTATCCTTAGTTTCATTTTGATTCTCGTCTCTAAATCCCCAAACATATAGGTAAATAACTGATAAACACATCCCTTGAACAGATATGGCCAAGAAATCTTCTATAGCTTTGCAGATGTTTCCAACAACAATGGCTAAATGAAGCTAAAACAATCTAGGCAGGCAAGTGCTGGCCAACTTTGAAAATCTTACAGGAAAGATAAATGAAAATTGATTTTATGATGTATTTTGAAAAAAGCTAGTTATAATATACTTCTCTTTTGGCTGAAATACTTTCGATCAGTGCCTAATCCATTGGGAATTCAGAGTCAAGTAAATTCTTAGATCTAATTGGTTGCCTTGCAACGAATTTTCATCAGCAATTCTTACTAAAATTTATCATTCAAAAATCCTTATTAACACCCGAGCAACCTCATCACATTCATCAAAGCCTTTACTTAATCCATTGAATTAACAGCAATAAAAAATGGATGTACAGTCTTACTAAATTGCAATCAATTGCATAAGCTTTTACTCACACAACATCAAGGTAGCTCAGTATTAAAAAGGAGACAAAATTCAGAGAAGAACAGATATGGGGATAGTTCATAATTTGTATTCATTTCCTTTGAAAATGGTATATCCTTTACAAAGGACCCAGAAAAACCTTCAGAGAAGAAGCACAGTTCTTTCTACATTCATCCATATCTCAGAAATTTTGACAGAAAAAGCATACTATAAATTTCTTTCCAAAAATGTTTGGACCAAAAAAGAACTAAGCACAACACTTAGTGAAAACCAAATTCAGACCCGTCTTTAGCCTTGGGATCTCACTTAAATAACGTGAGATGCAACAAGCTTCAGGCTACAGTAGGTGACATGTGTCCTTCTTTTGAAAAACAAAAAACAAGAATAACAAAAAGGTTGATTACAACAACACTTCTTGGCGGGTCCCTTTCTGTTATGCTTCTTGGTTGTTATGATCTGCTCTCGCAATCATTCCTCATCTTCAGAGTACATACCCATAAGGTCTGCAAGTGATGTATCATCTTCTGTTACATGCAAAATCACTTTAACCTGGGGATTTTCTATGTCATCATTGCTGACTACAAGAGTAACTATTACTCTTACATCTTCCTCGTCATCTTCTCCTGACATCTGTTCACTAAATAGATCTTTCCATCTGTTGAAAGTATCATCATCTGGCCAATCAAAACTTAGGGTTTCTCTTTGTATCTTTATTAAAGAATTGGCATTTTCTTCTAAATCATCGAATTCTTTTCTAATATCAGCATAATACAATTGTATCTTTACCAGCTCTTCATTTGTCTTTGCCCAAAACCAATAGCCAGTCTCACTGATGATGTTTGTTATTCTGTTATCAAATAATTCATCCATTTCCTTTTTCCATTTGTCCTTTTCCTTTACTGTATCAACAGATTCTAAGGCACAAGGAAATAGGGTGAATTTTTTAGCAAGATATCTTGAAAAACAGAGTGTCAATTTCCTCTGTAAAGAATCTCTTTTATTTTCAAAATTATCTAATTGATTCAATAAATCAAAAATCCTCTCAACCTGATGATAAGGCATTTGAATTGTAGATATACAAATAATTGTAACATCATTATTCCTCTGTCTCCACTTCTGTGCAAGAGAATCTAGTCCATTCTTTTCTTTATTTAACTCATCTATGAGGGCTACAATCCTTGTCAACTGGTCATAAAAATTTGACCATTGTATTTTATCCCTCAAGTATGTCACACCCTGCCTCCATTTCTCTTCCTGCTGATTTCTAAATTCTATCTGCCACTCATGTAATTTGGTTTTTTCTGCTTCAAATTCCTCTGCCGTATAGAATTGGGGTCTTGCAGGGGTGTCAGGTATCTCAATAATAGGGGTTAATCCCACAGATGACTGTGGGGGATATGCAATTCTTAGTGTACTGGATTCTCCCACTTTTCTCTTTCCAAGTACCTTTTCCAATTGAGATACCCTGTTTTCTAACTCAATTCTCCTCTTTACCTCTTGATTATAGGCTTCCACCACTAGTTCATATTTATTATGCATATCCATCATTTCCCTCTCTTCTCTTTCCGCAGTAGCCAGGGAAAATTTAGAATAATCCACATTCATGTGGGCTACCTGTACATTGGAAGTATCATCAACTCTTCTTACAATGATACTCCCTGTCAATCCTGAATCATCAGGCTGTGATGAAGTAATTCTGGATCCTCTTCTCAAGGACCACATAACAAGGGCAGCTTGATCATTGCTGAATGCTGTACCCAAGAATTCCTCTTTATTTGGATCCTGAAGTCCTAAATTATTTGAAACAGAATTAAAAATTCATGCGTCAGCAATGTCCCAATTGGGCAATAATAAAACATTAGCATTTTTTACCATCTATCTTCCCTCATCAGGGGTTATATTTTGGAACTCTTGAACCATTTGTTCCTTTATTAGATTTTGAATGGAAGTCTCATCCATTTCTAGATGTTCTGCTCTCATATTATTGCACCTTTGCTCAAAAATGTGCATGTTTACTCTCCACGCAAACTGATGGAAAGCCCTAGATCTTACAAAATTGTTATCAGACAAAAAATGCTGACTGGCTTGTTCCAAAACAGGGTCCAATTCCCTTCCTCTGAAATCTGCTGTAGTTAATTCAAAACTTGGTACAGGGGGTTCCTGAGGGTTCCCTTCATCAATCTCTGCTTGTGTAACAAAAATTTCTCCTTGTGACCCCATTTGTTCGAATTGCTCATTGGTGAGCTGTTCTTCCTCAACTCTTATTGGGGTTTGAGAAGGTGAGCCACTTTCATCAGGGGATTCTTCCTCCCTTATTATTCTCCTTCTTTTGGGGGAAGGTTCAGGGGGTCTTTCTTCTAGGACAGTGCTGGTGGATCCAACAATCTATTTTTCTTTATGCACAACGGGCGCCTGCTGTCGGACAATAGTATATCCTGTTTTCTTCCGTACCACCAGTGGACCTATTCCAATGTTGGGAGTGAAACCCAATTTTCTCATAATTTCTCTGGCTTTATCTAGAAAAGAATTAATAAAATGCTGTTTCTTCTCATTCATTACCTCCATTATCTCAGAGAAATTACTCATGAGCTTATGTATTTTATCTGCATTGTTTGCAGCATTACTAAGAGGACTGAAATTTTTATCAAAACAATTAATGAATTTCAAAACTTTTGAATAGACTCTCCATTTTTCTTTCTTTATTTCTTGCTCATGGAGAGAATATTCATTTCTTATTATATCTTCAGGAAAATAGAATTCATGCTGAATTGGATGAAGCTTGATTCTCAATCTAAGAGCAGAGTTAAAGAAACCTTCTGTATCACAAAAATGAGAGTGAGACACTGCCATTTTGTATTGATCCAAAAATTTATGGAGAAAGACCCACCCTTCTTTAGTTATCACAAACTGGTGGGCTATAGTACAAGTAGGAAAAATTGATCCTGTCCCCCTTTTGTGCAAAAAGGCCTCCTCCACTCCTCCCAACTTCCACAAAAATTTAGCTATCCCTACCTTTAAAGGTACCTGATAGGGTAACACATGGGGTGTTCCTTTGAAACCATAGACCCTGATGACCGTTGAGACTGAATATGGGATAATATCTCCCCAATTATGTGAAACTTTTAAATTATGGGTTTTGTCCATAGGCCTGACAAGGTGCATTAATGCCTTAGGGATTCTGGGATTATCACTCAATAAGAGGCACCTTAGTTTGGAGGCAAAGTGCCTATCAAATCTAACGAAGCTAGCATTTTCTGCTTCCCAGGTCATGTCTGCACTCCATAATTGGACTGGTAGTGCTTCCCCTTCTTGTTCCCTATTTAAAACCATTTCTTTACCAAAATAAGTGGCCCCTTTAAAAAGAAACATATGCATCAGTAAGGAATACTGACCCCAAACCTTTTCCACCTTGCCCTGTGCAATCCCCACCAATCCATGATGAATCTCATTTGCCAAGTAAGATGCAAAATCAAAAATTATTTCCACACCAAAAGAAGAGATTTGGGTGATCATATACATGAAGCTCACCGGAATAAAGTCTTCTTTGCCCTCTCTGAAGACTCTGCATAGGGTCCTATATATCTCCACTGCCCTGGCATTAAAACATGATTTCTTGAAGGGCTCTTTAGAAGATGATGTTATGGTTGGGAGGCCTCCAATCCGGCCTATGTGGGCTTTCAGTGCACCCTGTCTAACTACATCCCTCTTGGATATATATTCTTTTTCTAAATCTATCAGATTAATGGGCACATGATACATGGTGAGGGGTCCCAGACTGAAAACCTTCCTAATCTCCTCGGGACTGATGGTAACTAAAGCCTCACCATCTATTCTCCTCACTACCTTAGTGGCTTGGTCATAGTTTTTTGCTATGGCTTCAAGTAGGTCAAAATCCATAAACACGCTAGGAACAACAAGCTTCCCAAGATCAAAATTCCAAATGTTGGCATGAGGGGCATATAACTTTCTCTTTGCAAACCATTTCTTGAATAAACTCAAACCAGTCTGAGCAGTTTGAGCATCCCGGACCCAATTACCCTTATCATACAATCCATCAGCTACCCTAAGCCTAGGATTGAGTGAGGTTAACCTCTTAACTTGCACCGTTTCTACAGTGGACTCAGGAAGTAACTCAAGCAAATCATCATGCACATTTCTATCCAGGTAGTTTACTGCTCCTGTAAATCCCTTCTTAGGAGGCATCTTGGGCTATCCTCTTTAAAACTTAAAAGCTCACAAAGATGATGGCAGTTTTACTTACTTGAATTCTGTCTCAATTCTCCTTTGAATTCCTGCAAAATTTCAGCGAACAGATAACTTGACAATTCTTATCAACCTTGGCACGCTTTTCTTTCAGTAATAGCTTCTGCACAAGAATGTCTTCAAATCTTTTCTCGCGTGAAATGAAACTGATGCAATCTCTCTGTATTATACTCTGTTTTTTCTCACGGATGAAGCTTTCTTGTCTAATTAATACAGAGAGTGGCACTACATTTTTTATTTAAAACTGCGCCGTTGATCTTCAAAGATCCTACGATCATGCGGTACAAAGAGAACAACTAGGAGTTATACTTGCCATGTCAGTTATATTACCCAATGAGAGCTTGCCACGTACATAATTCTTTCTTTTGATGGTGCTTACCTTTAGACCCACTGACGACGGAGAACACGTGTCAGCATGTCGCTACTTCGTTATGCATAAAGAAAAAGCACCTTGTCATAACGAGGCGGTGACAACTGTTGATCGGATCAAGAAATGATCGAAAGATACGCTACAAGACTTCTTAAGAAAGAAGGCGGTGGGCCCATCTCGTTATGTCGCTGTAATTATCTTCCTTGCAACTCTTCATAACGAGATAGCGAGCTCCGTTGATTCACTTCAAGCTGATGTTCCAGATTTCTTGTACATTTAGTCAGGTAGGTATTAATGAGAATCGGATCTCTGCATAGCTGGCACATGTCAAAATTATCACAGTCATCTGTCATTACATGTCATCATAGATCTTGCCGATCTTTTGCCATTTTACGGGGCCTCGCTAACTCACTAACGGTGAAGCATCTCAATTTTCCGCTAGCGAGGTAGCGAGCTTTGGCACTTTAAAGGATTCCGTGCCAGAAAACGCAAGGGGTACCCAGTAATTACTTCTGTTAATTAAAACTGATTCTGACAACGGTATTTATGACTGGTCATGCCACCTGGTGTAATTATGATACAAGCAAGATGCGATGTCATCATTTTTAGATTTTCACGTGGCCTCGCTACTTCGCTAACGGTGAAGTGCCTGAATTTTCCGATAGCGAGGTGGCGGAGCTTCCGAAAAAATCAACATTCCGGCTTTGATGTCAGATATTCTAGTGGGTCCTTCTCCCCCTTTTTATGGCGAATTGCAAAGTGTACCTGCACAATAAAGCAATTAATAAGCAAATCTTCGATCGCCGCACCTTCACTTCATGGTCCCACCGCTTACAAACTCAACACTCGCTATCTCGCTATACTTAATGAGCATGCAACTTTCAATAGCGAGGTAATGCCAGCGGTAGATCTAATTGGATCTGACGGTTGGGACAAAGAGGAAAAAAGGTAACCCGGGAGAAAGGAAAAGGAATACAAAAGCATATTCGCTTCTTTTTAAAATTTGAAAATTTCGCGCCCGACCATTTATGAATAGGGATGAATATAGGGCTTATATGGCGAATATTTCTTACAGATGGTTTATCCAAAACCTTATACTTCACTTAGACATAGAACATCTGACTTTTCTATGGTTTAACTGAAAATTTTTTACTGCAGAAAAAGTCAGACCAACAGAACCTAATAAGTGTCTTTGTATGTTCTTGTCGATGCCTCGAGTGCTAGTACAAATTAGGATGGGAGTAGAGAGAACGCTTGGTTGTGACCTTGCATCCATAGTATGCGTTGTTAGTATGAGAGGATACTAGTGGTCACATAGGGATCACTAGGGGGCCGGGGTCCTGAGAGATTCCCAGGGTAACTCTAGCTTGATTTGTGTGACGACACTTGCTCGCTTACATAGTAGGTTTCCTACGTGTCTTGTGTGCCTCTGGGAATTAGATTTTGATCTATTTTAGAACCTTTGAGTTAGATTTCTTTTAGGGTTTCCTCTACTTAGGGAGTACTTTTAATATTTGGTTTGATATCCTATTTGGGATTTGAGACTATCTACTCAGCGTGGTGGGAGTGGGCCATTTAGGTTCCATGCGATTGGGTGGTATTGCTTTTTACTCTTACCATTGAGATTAGTCTATAGTCACCGTGGTTGGAGCTTCCTTGATTGCATTTCCTTTCATTCTATCTATGTATCATTATGATGGATGGTTATATCTTATGATGGATGTTTATATCTTTTATGATGGATGGATATATCATGTATGGTGGATGGTTTCATTTATTATACTGTACTTTGTATCATGGATCTGAGGAGGATGATGTATTTCTATTTCTACATATATATATATTCTTTTAGCCTTTCATACCCTGTGACATGTACAATGGATGATTGAGCATTCTGAATTTTATTGCCAAGTGGCATTCAGAACAAATGTATATTATTTAAATGGAAATTGGACTTTTTAATTATTCTTTCATATGGATGTGGTATTTCATGGACTTAGTATTAATTAAATTTAAATGTGATTCAATGTCTTGGGATCGTTAAGAAATGTAACCTATTATGTATGCTTTTAGTTGAGTGTATGTTATTGCTTCCACTACTATGTGTTTGATGTGTATTATTTATCTTTCTTGTTCCAAAAAAAAATTGCTACCAAACTTAGTAAAACCTTAGGTTATTTCTTTTGTATCCCTTGGCAAGTCGTTACGATTTTGCTCTTCTTCCTAAGAACAATAGTTTTTTTCAAATCCATTATGATCCTAGACTTGGCTACCTCATAGTTGCCAAGTGAGGTGACACTTTTATCTATTTGATCTGCTAGTTAAGTTGTGATAGCTGTAGATGCCTGATTAATATTTATCTCATATGGCAAGGGCTTAAGCCATCTGACTCCTAGGTAGGACTACCTCCACATATGTATAATCAACATCAACTAGAAAGAAAACATCATAATAATTTTTCTCAACTAGTGACACTAGAATCCTTAGTCTTTGCTCAATAAACTTCTTAAAGTATTCAAAATAACTTGTCATCACTAACTTAAAGTTATCTCCAAGTTGCTCTATGTATTCTACAATCTAAACTATGATAGACCTGTTGGTCTTCCAAGAAACTTTAACAAATGAAAGAAATGTGGTTTGTACATAAAATAATATACAAACTAATAAAGAGCCAAATTTGCAAGATGCACTCTTAGTTTTCCTTATGGCTTGCAAGTTTTTAGATAGTTGTTGAAATTGCAACTCGGTAAGGTCATAGAAGTGGTTTATCTTTACTATTTTGTATCCCAAATCGACAACTATGTAGGACACACTATTCAATCTACTAGATTGAAAGAACTTGTAAGCTATCACTCTCACAACAAAAGCAATTAGGGGGTCTAAGATAAAAATTATAAACGTTCCCTTTTTATTCCATATTGCACCTATGTTCTTCTCAATTATCTCTTATGAATCACTTCACATCTCTTGGGTCAGTCTAGAGTAGGATACTAATGATCCTTTTAGTGATCTTAATGGGTCTATTTTCTAGCCAAAGGAAGTTGTCATGTATTCTACTAAGCACAATCTTTATCCATTCGGTCTTGAATAAATTAGGAAAATCTAGGGCATGGGTCAACCCTTTCCTTTATGTGATTTTATTCTCTTCCCATAAAAATCCATCATCACAAAGTTGATTGTATAATTCCCTAATCTCCATGCCACCTAATAGCTCCTATTTTCACTAAGGCTAAATTTTCAAACTTATGGTGAAAATATTAAATTGATTGTTAGGGTTGCATTTATCTTGTTTCTATTCACAAAAAAAACCCTAGAAAATTTTGCCCTGATCCAGTTATTTCTGTCAATTGTCCCAAGTGTAAGGTTAAGTGCCCTAGTTTTTGATCTTCATCTCATATTGCAAAATGATTTGGTCTAAACCCTAACCCATAGTTTTTTGAAATTAAGCAGGTTTTTATTTTTTTCTTTTAACATCTTCCTTTACGATGTTACAATAAAAGGGGTTAGCTGAGTATTGTATGCAAATATTTTCTTTGTTATGATCTTGAGATGAATGTGTCATCATCATATCATGAACAATGTATTCTATCTTTTTGATCTTACAACTTCTTTTTGTCAAAATATCGTGTCTCAAGTTTTAAATATTTCAATGTGTAGTCATCCTTGATATTATGACAAGGGAGGTCATTTAGGGATCAAGATCAATGAAGAGGTATGCTATGATATTATGAAACCATGTATGTCATAGGATCATGAAAGACAGGATGGAGTGTTAGGATGATACGAAGAACCAACAGTCGTAAGATCATAGAAGTCTTGATGACAATGTGATGGTGCATGGGCAGATAGGTGTTTGGGTTTTCATTGGTCAAAACAGAAGGTACGATAGTAGGTGTTTGCTTAGTCAGAAAGGGTGGGACCAAAGGAAATGATATATTATTTTGAAATGGAATATATTGTTCTCCAATGCTACGATGATTGGTTTATTGTAGCATCTCATGATAAAAAAAAGTGTGGTCTGATGATATGATGAAGTCATGATCATAACATCATGCATGAAAATTATAATGATCGTGGTGCTATGATGTAAAGGGTTAGCTGTCATCAGAGGATCATAAGAGTTTTAGATGTAACTAGTGATGTTACGAACTAGCAAATGTGACCGTGATCATAGGATTGTATGATAGGAAAGGTCAGACTACGATGCTACGAAGATGTTTGTTGAGAGATTGTAAAGGAAGAAAATACCACTGCTGATGTAGTGACGATAAGGTGATTGTAAGATCGTAGGAGGGTTTTTTCTATAGGGCTCAATAGATTGATAAGGGTTTTCATAACATTGAAAAACCATTTTTGCAATAATAAGATGTTACGAAGGGTCTTTTAATATGTGTTTGTTGTAGCATCATAGGCCTTGTTCTAACAATAAAATAAAGTAATTTCTTTGAGCTAGAAAAAACAACACAGTTCTCAACCAATAGGATTTGAATGCAGTACAAAAAGTGCATCATTGGATAGTAATGGCGACCCTCCATTGAGTTGATAGAATGGATTGATATCATATTTCAAGCATGCTGAAATCAATGCAAAGTGAACGTTGATTTGAATATATTAATTTGTAAAGATCTTTCCTTTTCACAATCACAATTTGCCATCTGTAGAGAGAAAAAATTTGAGCAATTCCAGAGTTTTCAGTGCATTCTAGTTTGTTATTCCAGAGCTTCTTGGAATAGAGCAGTTGCTATATCTAGTGCATATTTGCATAATATCAATATTTTTGACAAAGAAGTAGAAGAGATTCAAGCCTCAGACATGGCAGTTCCATAAACTTCTACCTCTAAAGGAGGCAAAACTAGATAGAAGAAACCACAAAGATTTGTTGAAGAATGGATCAAGCTTCTTCTAGGTTCCTCTAATGCAAATTCTATAGATGATCAAGCTTTTATTGACCCATACACCCTATGTAGAGATGTCATATGCCTTGGTGTTATGGGTTCAAAACTTTTCAAATACTTCTATCATAACAAGGAGAAGAAATTTTTTGTGTGCAACCTGTGGAAGAATAATCTCTCCAAGTTGATATTTTCAGAGGTCTTTTTAGATGTAGACCTGATGAAGGCCCAGTTTCAGTGCTACAATCCAGCCACAAAATCTTTCCATAGGAGGGATGGAACTATCCTATGCACCCTAGATCAAGAATAATTCATCAAGGCCTTTGGATTAGATGGCACTATGGGTTAGCTTGTAGATTTGAAAGATTTATAAAAAAAAAATTGAAGTAAACACCAAGGCATACAATGGGAGATCAATGCTACAACATATTCGCATGGACTTGAAGGAAGTGAGTGATTACCCTAAGAAGGTTGATAAGATGATGCTATTAGACAAATTCAAGAATTATTTTGTTAAAATTGTATATGGTGTCCATAAGGTAGTGGGTAAGGATGGGTTTGATATGGTCTATGGGGCAAAATTCATAATTGCAATAGATGTATAGGATGCCTACCATGGTGGGGAATATGATTATGTCAATCATATTGTAAAAGTAATGAAAGAAAATATTGCTAGGTCTCAAAGTGGGGAATTAAAGGATTTTACCTTTCATCATTATTCACTACTGATGCACCTGATTCTATACAAAAATATAAGGTACATAAGCTCTAATTTCATCGACCAAACTTCTGATATAAATGGAAGCCTACCAATGCAGTTATGGACATTGGTATGGGATAACACTTATCATTTTTTTGATTTTGTATCATTTTTCAATAATTTTAGTGCTGTAATTATGAAAATGTTAGATCCAAGATACTTTAGGGCTCCTGATATATTGAAGGGCTTTTTGAGACCAACCCTGCTTCATGAGGGAAAGAGACTTGACCACAATTGGGGAGATATTTTCCTATTTCCCACATTTTCTTTAATTAGAGTCTATGGTTGTCCTCAACCACCCCATATATTGCCTAAATTTATCCCTCCTAGGCTGGGAATAATTGAATTTATGTGGCAACTATTCACGGTCAACAAGGAGTATTTAGGACCCAAGGTGCATAAAGGAACCTTTTTATTTAGGTGTTTTAGTATTGGTGATTTTACAATTAGCAAAGAGGCTCTAGAACAAATTCACTCTTATCTTCACCATTATAATTTGTGCATTGAACCTTATAGAATGTATGGCTTTTATGGTTAGATGAGGGTCACCCTTAAGGAAATGAGGAATTATGTATTGCCTAGCACAAGGAACTGTCTCATGAGGATATTATTCCAAACATAGTGGCAAAGGGTGAGGTAGCTAACAAGCTAGCAAAGCTTGATGATGTCATAAGGGTGGAGAAATGATTGAAAAGAATAGATCCCCAATTTGTGGGATTCTACATGGATATCCCTTATCCTCAAAGGATTAGGAAGATGGTTATGGACCATGCCAAGATTATGGCTAAAATGCCAAAGGGTCCAATAGGAGAAGAAGATAGAGTTTACCCTAATAGCCCTGAGCCAGATGTAACCCTTGAAATAGAAGAGGATGATGAATCTTAGGCATACTGGATGGAAAAGGGAAACAAAAGGGAGAAGATTATCAACATCCCTACTCAGGTCAAACAAAGGACATTGTAGATTTTATGAGGGAATTGTTAGTATTTTGCTGACTTAAGACAAAATTATTTACAAAACAAAGTTAATGCAGTAGAAAATACTCTCACAGAATTGGAATTAGGAGCAACAAGAGTAGATGATAGGATCATCCAAGCACCACATTTCTTAGAGGATGATGAATTCATCAAGTCCATTGAATTCAAGAGTTTCTTATATAAGATAAAACAGAGTGAACTTGTGTTGAAAATGAAACAGGGAGAGTATGATGAGCAGAAGATGGAACTTATTGAGAAGGTATAGGCCTCTGATCCTAAGAGTGAAGTAATGACTCTAGAGGAGGCTAGGGATCTAGTGTATAAAAGTGGCATGTTACTAGTGCCTAGATGGGATTTGGAAAAAGCATTTATGCTTGATCAGATAAGGAGGCATGAGAGTGCCATTTCTAGTGAGGCAATTGGTGTAGATGGATTGAAGAGAGAGACTAGTTTCAATATTGATACCAAATCCCTAGCAGTTTGGAGTATGGCCCTTGCCTCAAACAAGCCAAAGTTAATGGATGTACAAAGTACTGAACAAGGTAAAATGATTGTATGGACTCTACAGGGCACCTTTGGTACATAAATTTCAAAGGTATTAAAACATTTTTCATTTATGAATGAAGCCAAGGTAGAGGAAATGGAGACAAGATTAGCCAAATCCATACATGATTACATTGATGTCAGGAAGCTCTATCAAGATGAGCTTAGGAGCATCCATGTGTATTAAGAAATAATTACAAAACTTGAGGCTAAGGTTCAAGAACTTGAAAATGAAGTTGCATCTCTTAGGGAGCAACTTGCACAGGTAGAGTAGAGGGTTGTTCCAGTTCAGAGAGAAGAGGGGCATGCAAAACAATAGCCAACCAAGGATACTCTTAAGGCCCCAGTGCATATGGAGGATATAGAAGAAGAGGAGGCATCAGAATTGAGAAGAATGAGCATTGATGCTCCATCTACTCAACAAGGAGGAGTTATAAGGACAAGTGTCCTTAGAAATATGACGAGTCATAGAATCAAAGTGTTGAAAAATATGTCTCAACAGGCTCATCATTTTTATGTTACTTTACAAAGTGCCAAGAAATTTGTTAATGAGGCACTGTCATGGCTATCATCCACATTCAATCTTTGGGGGCCATATGTTCAATTCCTAGAGAGGCTAATTGTACCGATGGCTAAGAAGCTAGATTTGGCTAACAAAATAATTACAATAAAGTAGGGACTAGAGCTAGTGAAGGAATTGATGGGTTTCTTCACTAGAAAATACAAGTTATACAAAGGAAATTGAATATTTTATCTTAGGGAATACAATCTTGTATACCATCAATTTTGGATACTGCTAGCACATTGAAAGATTGGTCAACTTCATTTGACAATATTTTGACCCAAGAGGCTATAGTGTCAATTTTTGAAGATGTTTTAGATATTCCTTTTAATAAATTTACTTAATCTCTATTTAAGGCAGAAATAGATTTAAATAAATTTATTATTGAATCTAAAGTAGTCATGGATGCTAGCTGGACTAAGGCCACTTAGGACTTACAAGAAGTAAAAGGTACAGAATGGCCCACCAAGTGGGAAATATATGTATGAGAAGCATTAGGAGAAATTAAAGCTTTGTCAGTAGGAGGTAGCTAAGATATTTTGAAAATAAGATAGATAAAGGACAAAGAAGAAAAATATTAGATTCCTGATATAAATGTTCCTTTACTTCCTTAGCTACTTATCTTTTTCTAATCGATATTTTGGAAGAAAGTTTTGTATACCTTTTTTGTTCTGTTCTTCTAAAGTTTTGTATCCATTAATATCTTGACATGTGTCCTTCTCTCATCTGTAGCTTGTTGCAATCCTATATATGGATTTCCAAGATGAGAAGTAGAGGTCGGTTGTCTGTAGAATTTTTCATATATGTCATGTATTATTTTGTAGTCTATTCATTTGTATGCATACTTGAATAGAAAAAGTGAACATTTGGGACTGAATGCTTTGTATTTGTGTCATATTATGAGTTTTTATTTGTAGTATTAAGATTTAATGAGAAGGATTTATCTTTAATTATCATTATCTTTGAGGTTTTGTCTCTTTTTCATACATTTGTAGCCTTGGGACTGAATGAACAAGTTTTCATCAGTTTAATGCAATTCAAAAGGTTGTATATCTCTTATTGAATACTACTAATTTAAAAAATTGGGTAATTTATTTTTGTAATTGATAAGGTTTAGGGTTTTTGAAAAGGATGAGAATTAGAATGAAACTTAGAGTTTAATGTTAACACTTGTAATCACAAGTGACTAAAAAGGTCTAAGTTTGCTAATCTTTGACTCTATATTGCATTGGATTAGGCATTGGTCCATTCCAAAGTTCAAGGTTACATTGATGATTCATTTCATTATAGAACATCCACAACAACAAATTAATTTACTTTTTAATGTATGAAGAAATTAAGTGCTAGTCATCACTTATTTGCATTTACTTTTCTGATTATAGTTAGCTACTATTTTTAGAAGGTTTATCAGAAAATTATAGAAGAATATTGATAATTTCTTCTATAGGGGATAGTCTTGTAGAGAAGACTATCAAGTTAATAAGATCAATCCCTAAGGTTTTCCTGCCTTGGCCTTGCAAAGCCTAAGTGAAGTGAGTCTTGATGAATCTGTTAATGTTGGCCCAAAACTAATATTTAACCTTGTTGAATATAGAATTTAGCTACTCCTTAGGCTTGTCTTTGTCTTTGTTTCCTAGTATCAAGTTTAAATCCACTTGATATCATTTTTACCAGAATGAACTCCAACA
The DNA here is from genome assembly GCA_028749045.1 of Cupressus sempervirens. Taxonomy (NCBI): domain Eukaryota; kingdom Viridiplantae; phylum Streptophyta; class Pinopsida; order Cupressales; family Cupressaceae; genus Cupressus; species Cupressus sempervirens. The sequence continues at coordinate 156,244,864 of CM053790.1, read as the reverse complement.
AAATGGTGACTCTATTGGGGAATACTCTACACTTACTTGTTTGTTAAGGGTTCTTATTAGGTTGTGTTTTAGGGTCATTTTTATCAAAATCTTTATGATATTCTTCTTTATTCTGGCTTTATTTCATATTTTCCCATCATAGGGTGGCAACTCAAGTCAAGGTTTTGTAGTTGGTGCTATAAAGTTTAAGAAAATCCTAAACCAAATGGCTGAGAAAAAGAAGAATATGCATGCCTTTACTAAGGACCATCTTGAGATACCACTGTTAGCAGAGTTACCTCCTGGGGTAAGGAAGAACCAAAATAAGAAGAAGTCTAATTTTATTTTTATGTTGTCCCTAGAGGTAATATGCCAGCCCAGTCATTATATCACCTTGTGGTAGAAAAGGAATCATCTTCCAAAAGTATTGAGTTGAAAGAAGTTATACTATTGAGGGAAATATTCTCAACCCCATTATGGGAGCAAAGGGTTTTTCATGATAAAAATATGTCTCCTGTGGGGGGTTTCCATTGTAAACCAAACTTGGTAAATGAAATGAACCACAATTGGGGTTTTAGGGAAAACTTGTATATGAGTTTTAGTCCTAGACAAGAACCATATGTAGCAAACCTTATGGATTTTGATCTAGTGGATTCTGAAGCTGCTACTATAGATTATGAGGAGCTATTTTCAGAACTTGTCCTTTTTAGGAAGAGAGTAGCAGATGAGGAAGCTAGAAATATGTGCTTGGAAAAGGAAAAGGAGAAAATTATTTTGAATACCATTATTGAAAGAGATAACCTACTTAGGAGAATGTATTCCTTACAAGAGCAAAACAAGAAGTTGGAGGAAAGGTCTACTAATTTACACTCTGACATCCTTGGATATATGGATTTTCTAAAGTCTAGTGTTCAAAAGTAGGAACAACTTCTTAAATAGAATGAGGCCCCTGTTGTTACACAGGTTCAACCTTATAAGCCTTTAGATACTAGAGTGGAAGAAGTTAATAAGAGAGATTTGGATAATGGAAAGCAAAAGGCTGTTGGGATACAAATTAATAAGCCCCATCCTCCTACTAAACGCATTTCTTTTGTTATGTCAAAACTTGATTTAGATTTGGAAAATAAAAGGAAGATCTAATGAAGGAACTTGAGAAGGTAGAGAATAAAGCTCAAGTAGTTGAGACTAGGAGAAAAATCTAGTTAGCCAAATTCTACCCTAGCTATTCAGTTTGGCCAACCTTCACAAGTTGTTCCTACTATATCTAGTGTTGGTCCTCTCATAGTGGGCCAAAGTTCTTCACAACTAGCCCCTAGTTCAACTACTACAACTGGGCAGATTCCCCTTGTTCAATAGACCCAACAAACTTATTTTCCTTTTCAAAGTCAAATTACTAGAGCAAGTACTTCAAGTGTCCTAGTTTCCCAAAGGAAACCAATTTATATGGAGTTTTATAGACATATGTCTTTCTTAGGTATCCTTGGTTTTCCTCATCCTATTTCAAATGACCTTAGGGACAAAGTTACAAAATTTGCTGGAAATAATGCTATTATTGGTGAAGAGCATCTCGAAAAGTTCATTGATATGCTAAATGACTATGAGGTGGAACATGAAGATGTCGCGATGAAATTTTTTGTTCATACATTGATTGAGGATGATAGAGTTTGGTTCAGAAGATTACCTAATGACAGTATCAAATCATGGAATGATCTTGAAACATTGTTCAAGGGATAGTATGGTGATCAAACTAATGCTAGTTTCATGCTAAATGAATTCAACAACATTAAGAAGAATCCAAATGAATTAACTCTTGACTTCAATGTTAGATTTCAAAAGGATATGTATAGGTTAGTCCAAGTAATGAGATTAAATGAAGATGTTTGTCTTACTACTTACTTCAATGCTTTTGATAGTAAGATGACTTATGTTTTTAGAGATAAAGATCCAAAAAAATTAAGGGATGCTTATACAATGATTGTAAATATTGGAAAAAATAGAAGAGCTACTAGTAAACTTGGGAAAAGTGATGACCTTAAGCTATTTAATGCTAGAGGTAAGAAAGATAATGAAAAGCCTATTATAGGAAAGAAACCTAAGGATGATACAATAGGACAAGTTTGAAGTTTACTAAAGAAATTAAGTCCTCCAACTTACCAAGTAAACAAACTAAATGTTGTAGAATAGGTTCCCTTTAATAACAATTGTAATAGGCAACCTAGGATGCAAAACTATCCTTATACTACTTAGTGGAAGGATGATAAGCCAATTCCTAATCCCACTCAAGGAAATAAGGACAAAGGAACACCAAACCCTTTGCAAAGAAACTCTATGAATATGACTCAAGATGTCCCTTGGTGTATTACTTGTCAGTCACCTCATTCCCCTAATTTTTGTGCTGTGGCTAAAACTTTTATTTCAAACCAACAAGTACAGAATGATGAAGAAAGCAGAAGCAAGAAATCAAGAGGATGTTACATGTAATATGATCCATCTTTGTGATAGTGATGGAGAATCTGATATTAAGGAATTTGAACATGATGTTACAAACCAAAGAGATTTGTATCACACATATCATCAACAAGTGTTTTTTGATAATGAAGATCAAGATGAGAATGCTATATGTAACACTTTGGCTACAACTGATCATATCAATTTGAGAAAACCTTCTAAAGAGGAAATTGATAGGATCACTTTCGAAATGGTTGCACAGGTTCAAAGTACTTATAATTTGAGAAGTAGAGCTATAAATGGTGCCCCGGTGAAGCCATGAGGCATTTTTATCAAGGATAATGCTGCAAAGTCACTCATGAAAATAAGAAGAATCTTCCTAAGATTGCTAAGATCAAGGAAAATAAAAAGCAAGGTACATTTTCAAGAAATTGAAGCTACCCAACCAACTACATTAGAGAAAGGATCAAAATTTGAGATTGTTAAGTAGAAGGAATCATCTATTGTTCAAACTTCTATGACCATAGGTATTAATGTTAAATCTACCTATTATGATCCAGTTGATATGATTTCAATGCTATCACAAATCACTATCAAGGTTCCTTTGTCAGAAATGTTTAGGATAGAAGAACATAAGAAAAAAGCTTTGTCTTGGTTAGGGGGAATAGGAAGTAACTATAATGTTGTCACACAAGAACCAACAATGATATAGTAGGTCCTAGTCCTAGAAAAAGAAAAGGAAGAGAATGGAGTCATGTCTCAAATACCTCAAATGTATTTAGACAACTCATCAGTTGCATACTTACAAGACATTGACCCCTTTTTCTTGATCTTGATCATAAAGGGCAGAACTTTAAAGAACTATATGATTGATTCTAGTGCCTCAAATAATATAATTCCTTTTAAGGTTATGGAAGCCCCGGGTCTAGGGGTTGAAACCAGGCAAGGTAGGTGGAGGGCAATGGATGCTAGAGAAGTACCTATCATAGGTACTATTAATTCTCTACCTTTTAGACTTGTTGCATATCCTAATGAAGAATTAACCATGTCATTCCTTGTAGTAGATATTCCCCCTCACTATGGGATGTTGCTTTCAAGGAAGTGGAGTGTTGTAATGGGAGGTAGTATGCAATGTGATTTGTCATATGCTACTTTCCAAGTAGGGGAAAAGACTATCAAGGTCAATAAAGAGCCAAGAGTAACTTAAATTTTTGAGGAAAATATTGACAAAGATACAACTTGTTTCATAGACATAGATGTGAATGCATTTAGAGCTGAAATAATTATCCAAGAAGTTGAAAAATTGCCTGCACTAATTGAACAAGAGGTCACAAGTTGTATGGATTCTCCAAAATTATGGAACATGTATTTTGATGGAGCAAGATCAAAGGAAGGATTAGGAGTAGGAATTGTTTTTGTTTCCCCTGAAAAAATTACATTTAGATATTCCTTTTCTCTTAATTTTGCATGTATCAATAATTCTGTAGAATATGAGGCCTTATTGTTAGGATTCAAAGTTGTAGCAAGCCATAAAATTAAGAAAATACATGTCATTGGAGATTTTGAGTTGATTATTTCTTAGGTTAGAGGGGTGTATGTGTCAAATAATAAGAGATTGAAACAATATAGGAATGCTGTATGGGGTATGATTGAGTCTTTTGATGCCTTTGGAATAACGTGGAAAGACAAAAGTAATAATAAAATGGCAGATTTATTGGTAAAAGTGGCCATAAAACTTGATGATATATCATTTGTTGGTGTATCAACTATGGAAGTGTAGAATAGACCTTCAATCCCAGATAATGTACAAAGTTGCCAAGTTTTTGAAGATGAGAAGGACATCTTGAGTTTTCTTCTTAATGAGGATAAATATCATGGACATGAACTTGATTATAGTGCTTAGGTGGAAACAATTGATGGAAAAGAATTGATTTTTGGCCAAGAAATCTTACAGCTAAAGACTAACAAGGTACCCAAAGGTTTGGTTGTATTGGAAAGTGATTTTGATAATTAGGACAAAGTGCATTCAAATCCAAAAGATAAGAAACCACAAGAATTAGAAGAGATCAAGTTGGGCACAACTGATTCCCCAAAGAAAGTATACACTGGTAAGACCTTAACCCTGAGATTAGGAAATCTTTGATAGATTTATTAAGAAAATTTAAACATGTTTTTGCATGGTCTTATGATGACCTCAAGGCTTACAAGCAAGATTTGTTCCAACATGTTATACCTCTTAAGGAAGATGTGAAACCTTCCAGATAGAATCAAACACCTATTAATCATACTCTAGCTTCTAAGATGTAGAAAGAATTATTGAAGCTTAGAGATGGGGGGATAATTAAGCCAATTAGGCATTCTTCATGGGTGTCTAATATAGTACCTATCAAAAAAAAGAATGGCGACATTAGGCTCTGTGTTGATTTTAGGAATCTAAATATTACATCTTTAAAAGATAATTATGGATTGCCTAACATGGAGGCTATGTTACAATAAGTAACTAGTTCAAACTTAATGTTCATGATGGTGTTGGAAATATTCAAGACTAAGCTAAGTTACTGAGAGGGGAGGGGTGAATTAAAAAATTATAAAACTTCAACAATTTCAACTCTTAATCCAACCATTCAATTAGCATATAATCCATCATGTAAACTTTGATCTAATTGCATGCATAAGAAATTGAAAAATATGAAAGCATTCATAACACTGAGACACAAAGATTTGATGACCTAGAAACCTTCCAAATTGAAAGTAACCACAACTTTAGTACTGCAATATAAAGTTAACCTGTTAAAGCTTACATTGATTACTTTTGATGATCTACCCTGTTAGGAGCAATAAGGACTGCTAGGTTCACCTTGTGAAAGGATTTACAAACATATAATTAAGCATGCACTTAGTAAAGAGATTTACAAAATACTATTAGGTCTACCTTGTGAAAGGATTTGACTAATCCACCTATTAGGATGAAATAGTAGATGATCTCTGATTTGCAACTTGGCTTGCTAAATGAGATTCCTTTAAGTACTGTTCACTTTGCTATGATAGATATGACTTTGCTACTCCTTATACTACTATAGCCTTTGTAATTCACTCCTACTTTTCTTTGACTTAGTTTGTATTCACATATTCACACATTTATACATTTATATTTTGGATATGATACAATACATTATATATATATTAATCCAATTATATAAATTACAAAGTTGGCCACAATACAAGTTACCACAAACATTTCAAAGTTAGCCCACATGAAGACATTCAGGTTCTGAAGACTGACTTGGTGAGGTTTTGATACTCGACATCCACTGTCAATGCTTAGCATCATCATGCACTTGGTAGACATAGAAGCTCAATCTGTACTGATCACTTCCAAGTAGCCCTAAACTCAGTCTGCATTGGTGACTTGGTAGATATTGTGAAACTTTGTCATATAAATTTAGTCTCTTGATTTACATTGTATGACTCGATAAACATTCTTAACTTGAGCTTGATATAAATTGAGTCACTTTGTTAACACTAAGAAGCTTGATTAACACTGGACTCAAATCACATACACTATGAACTTGGTGAACACTGCATGGCTTAGATTGTATTGGTAAACTTGACATACACTGAGATGCATAGTTTACATTGCTAATCTTCACTATAACTGTGACTACTCGGTAACCACTGAGATTTGTCCAAAGGACTTGGTAGCAACTATAGAACTTGGTGACAATTGAAATACATGGAAAATACTGTGAATGGTATAATGAGCTCGGTAGCTATATATAATTTGACTAAGTGTGTGTCACTAATAACAAACTTGATTGATATATCAACAGATGGATATTTTTCAATATATGACTAGGTTCTTGTTGATGAAAAAAAAAAGTTCAAGACAGCTTTTACCACTCCATGGGGAACTTATATGTATGTGAGAATGCCTTTTGGCCTCATAAATGTAGGAGCAACTTTTTAGAGGGCTATGGATGTAGCTTTCAGAGAATATATTGACAAATTCATGGTGGTATATCAAGATGAATTGACTGCTTATTCTAAGAGAGTTGAAAACCACTACATGCATCTTGAAAAGATTTTTATCAAGGCTTTACAGTATGGTGTATCTTTAAGCCCAAGAAAGTGTACTTTTGGGGTCATAGAAGTGAAGCTTTTAGGACATATATTTTCAAAAGAAGGGGTAAAGATTGACCTTGAAAGGGTAGTAGCAATTGACAAGGTGTTGAAGCCAAAAAGTGTTAAAGGTATACAATTTTTCTTTGGACAAGTTAATTTCTTGAGGAGATTTGTGACTAATTTTTCTGAAGTTAGTAGGCCAATTTAAAAAATGCTCAAAAAAGGAGCTACAATTAGTTGGGAAGGTGAGCCTACTATTGCATTCCAAGAAATAAAAAATGCTATTAGGAATGCACTAGTCCTTAGAACCCCTAATTATGAAAAGCCTATGCATATTTTCTCTTTTGCATCTTTTCATACTATTGCAACTACTTTACTTCAGACAAATAAAGATGGATATGAGAAACCCATAGCTTTCTTTAGTAAGTCTTTTCAACCTGCAAAACTTAGATATGATATAAATGAGAAGCAGGCATATGCCCTGGTCATAGTTGTGAAGGCCTTTAGGTGTTACCTAGTAGGTGCTATTGTTATTTCTTTTGTGCCTAATGCAATAGTAAAGGACATTTTCTCTCAACAAGAAGTATTTGGTAGAAGATGTAGATGGATTAATAGAATCCAAGAATTTAACATAGACATACAAATTACCAAACTAGCTAAGCTCATGGCATAGACTAATTTAGATGCTAATAAGATAAATTTTAAAAATTTGAACTTCAGCTTGAGCACATGTGATGTGGATTAGTGTGATTGGTACAAATATGTGATATATTATTTACAACACTTGCAATCTCCACCTCATCTAATAGATAATAAAAAGCAAATTGTAAAATTGCATGTAGTTAGATATATTGTAGCAGATGGAGACTTGTGGTGGACGAATTTTGAGGGTGTGTTTCTCAAATGCATTGATAAAAAAAAATTAGAAAGGATATTGAATGACATGCATGCAAGAGTATGTGGTGGGCACTATATGGAAAAGACTACTACCCATAAGATTATGAGAAGAGGCTTTTGTCGGCCGAGCTTGTTTAAAGATGCTCAAACCCTAGTTAGGAAATGTGATTCATGCCAGAGATTTGTAGGAAAATTAAAGTTTTCTGGGAATACACCTTTGAAGTCAGTTGAAGTCCAGGCACCCTTTCATCAATGGGGAATGGATTTTATAGGTGAAATTTTACCTAGTTCTAGTAGTGGTTGTTCTTGGGTACTAGTTGCAATTGATTATTTTACAAAGTGGGTTGAGGCAATTCCTACTAGGAACTCTACCAATAAAGTGGTAAATAAATTTTTACTCAATAATATTATCACAAGGTTTGGGTTTCTAGAAAGAATAGTAACTGCCAATGCTATGTACTTTAGATCTAAGGAATTCATCAATTTCTGTGAAAAGTATGGTATCACTAGATCAGTTTCATCACCTTATCATCCAAAAGGGAATGGACAAGTATAGTCTACAAATAAGAGTTTTTTAAAGGTCATAAAAAGGACCTTATATGATAATAAGAGGGCTTGGGATTCAAATTTGTAGCTAGCTATTTGGACTAATAGAGTAACAATAAAAAAGGCAATAGGCATGTCACCTTTTGACCTTGTATATGGAATTCAGGCCGGAATGCCTTAGAACAATCTGATGGGTTTGTATAACTATATTCAGATGTACAATGATGATATTGTTGATGAAATACATGAGAGGATGGATGAATTAGTTTGGTTGGCTGAAGTAAGGAAGGAAGCCTCTGTTAGGAACATGAAATTGCAATTATAGACAAAATATTTATATGACAAAAACACTTTGGTTAGAAAATTTGAATCTGATGACCTTGTCTTAATGTGAAATGCAAGATTAGAAGATAAAGGTAAACATGGAAAATTTGATCCCATTTGGCTTGGTCCTTATTTGGTTGATTCAGCTTGGGGTGAAGATTCATATTTCATCAAAGATTTATTAAGAAATTTTTCAGAATTGCTAGTTCATGGACAATTCATGAAGAAATACTTCTATTGAAGGTATTTATTTTCTATGAATAGTAGTTAGGTTTTGTACTTATGTACATTTTTTTTGTAATTACTTGTGCATTTGTGTAAGAACCCCTTGTATATATGTGCTTTTCTAATGTATAGTTTCAAAAGTTGTTACCTTAAGTTATCAGGTGTATGGTCTGCTTAAACCAGAAATTCTAAATTCTTGTATGGATATAGATTATTTATCATCCCTAGATAGAGCCACTGATAGATCCTATTTTCACTAAGGCTAAATTTTCAAATTTATGGTGAAAATATTAAATTGATTGTTAGGGTTGCATTTATCTTGTTTCTATTTGTAGAAGAAACCCTAGAATTTTTTCCCCTGATCTAGTTATTTCTGTCAATTTTCCCAAGTGTGAGGTTTAGTGCTCTAGTTTTTGATCTTCATTTCATAATGCAAAATATTCATGATTTTGGTCTAAAACCTAACCCTAGGTTTTTGAAATTAAGAAGGTTTTTATTTTTTTCTTTTAACATCTTCCTTTACGATGTTATGATAAAAGGGGTTAGTAGAGCATTGTAGGCAAATATTTTCTTTGTTACGATCTTGAGATGAATGTGTCATCATCATATCATGAACAATATATTCTGTTTTTCTGATCTTATGACTTCTTTTTGTTGAAAGATCATCTTGCAAGTTTTAAATGTTTCTATGTGCAATCATCCCCGATATTATGACAAGGGAGGTCATTGAGGGATTAGGATCAATAAAGAGGCATGCTACAATATTACAAAACCATGTATATCGTAGGATTGTGAAAGACAGGATAGAGTATTGTGATGATACAAAGAACCAATGGTCATAAGATCATAGAAGTCTCGAGGACAAAGTGATGGTGCATGGGCAAATAGTTGTTTGGGTTTTCATTGGTAAAAAAAAAGGTATGGTATTGGTTATTTGCTTAGTCAGAAAGGGTGGGACCAAAGGAAATGATATATTATTTTGAAACAAAATATATTGTTCTCCAATGTTACGATGAATGGTTTATTGGAGCATCTCATGAAAAAAAAAAGTGTGGCCCGATGATACGATGAAGTTGTGATCGTAAGATCGCACATAAAAATTATAATGACCATGGTGCTACAATGTAAAGTGTTAATCATCATTAGAAGATCGTAAGAGTTCTAGATGTAACTGGCAATGTTATGAACTAGCAAATGTGACTATGATCGTAGGATCGTATGATAGGAAACATTAGGCTACGATGCTATGAAGATGTTTGTCAAGAGATCATAAAGGAAGAAAAGGCTAGTGCTAATGCAATGATAATAATGTGATCATAAGATCATAGGAGGGTTTTTGTAACATCGAAAAACCATTTTTGCAACAATAAGATGTTACAAAGGATCTTTTCATCTATCTTTATCATAGCATTGCAAGCCTTGTTTTGATAGTAAAATAAAGTCATTTCTTTGAGCTAGAAACAAAAGCAAAGTTCTCGACCAATAGTATTTGAATGCAGTGCAAAAAGTGCATCATTGGATAGTAATGGCAATGCTCCATTGAGTTCACAGAATGTATTGATATTTTATTTCAAGCATGCTAAATTAAATGAAAAGTGAATATTGATTTACATATATTAATTTTTAAAGATCTTCCCTTTTTACAATCACAGTTCGCCATCTACAAAGAGAAAGAATTTGAGCAATTCCAGAGTTTTCAGTGCATTCTAGTTTGTTATTCTAGAGCTTCTTGAGAATAGAGTAGTTGCTATATTTGGTGCATATTTGCATAATATCAAAATGTTTGACAAAGAAGTAGAAGAGATTCAAGTCTTAGAAATGGAAATTTTAGAAACTTCAACCTCTAAAGGAGGCATAACTAGATAGAAGAAACCACAAAGATTTGCTGAAGAATGGATCGAGCTTTTTCTAGGTTCCTTCAATGCAAATTCTATAGATGATCAAGCTTTTATTGACCCATACGCCCTATGAAGAGATGCCATATGTCTTGGTGTTATGGTTTTAGAATTTTTCAAATACTTCTATGATAATAGGAAGAAATTCCTATGTGCAACCCATGGAAGAAGAATCTTGCCAAGTTGATATTTCTAGAGGTCTTTAGAGATGTAGACTTGATGAAGGCCCTATTTTGGTACTACAATCTGGCCACAAAATCTTTCCATAGGAGGAATGGAACTATCCTACGCACCCTAGATCAAGAATAATTCATTAAGGCCTTTGAATTAGATGGAGCTATGGGTCAACCTGTAGTTTTGAAAGATTTATAGAGGAAAATTTGAAGCAAACACCAAAGCATGCACTGGGAGATCGATGCTACAACATATTCCCATGGACCTAAAGGAAGTGGGTGATTACCCTAAGAAGGTCAATAAGATGATGCCACTAGAAAAATTCAAGAATTATTTTGTTAAAACTATATATGGTTTCCATAAGGTAGTGGGTAAGGATGGGTTTGATATGGTCTATGGGGCAGAATTCATAATTGCAAGAGATGTATAGGACACCTACCATGGTGGGGAATATGATTATGTCAATCATATTTTGGAAGTATTCAAAGAGAATATTGCTAGGGCTTAGAGTGGAGAATTAAAGGATTTTACCTTCCATCATTATTCACTATTGATGCACCTGATTCTATATAAAAAAATAGGGTACATTAGCTCTGATTTCATCGATCAAACTTTTGATATAAATGGAAGCCTACCAATGCAGTTATGGATAGGGGTATGGGACATCACTTATCATTTTTCTGATTCTTTATCATTTTTGAATAATTTTAGTGCTATAATTATGAAAATGTTAGATCCAAGATACTTTAGGGCTTCCAATATAGTGAAGAGCCTTTTGAGACCAGCCCCGCTTCCTAAGGGAAAGAGACTTGACGACAATTGGGTAGATATTTTCCTATTTCCTACATTTTCTTTAATGAGAGTCTATAGTTTTCCTCAACCACCTCATATATTGCCTAAATTTATCCCTCCTAGGCTGGGAATAATTGAATTTATATGGCAACTATTCATGGTTGATAGGGAGTATTTAGGACCCAAGCTGCATAAAGGAACCTTTTTATGCAGGTGTTTTAGGATTGGTGATTTTACAATTGGCAAAGAGGCCCTAGACAAAATTAACTCTTATCTTCACCATTATAGTTTGTGCATTGGGCCTTATAGAATATATGACCTTGATGGTCAGATGAGGGTAACCCTTAAGGAAATGAGGAATTATGTATTGCGAAGCACCAAGGAATTGCCTCATGAGGATATTATTCCGAACATAGTGGTAGAGGGTGAGGTAGTTAATAAGTTAGAAGAGCTTGATGATGTCAGAAGGGTGGAGAAAGAATTGAAAAGAATAGATCCCCAATTTGTGGGATTCTACATGGATATCCCTTATCCTTAGAGGATTAGAAAGATGGTCATGAAACATGCTGAGATTATGGGTAAAATGTTAGAGGGCCCAATAGAAGAAGAAGATAGAGTTTACTCTGACAACCTTGAGCTAGATGTAACCCTTGAAATAGAAGAGGATGATGCACCTTAGGCATCATGGATGGAAAAGGGAAACAAAAGGGAGAAGATTATCCACATCCCTGCTCAGGTCAAATAAAGGACATTGCAAATTTTACTAGGGAATAGTCAGTATTTTGTCGACTTAAGACAAAATTATTTACAAAACAGAGTTAATGCAATAGAAAATACTCTCATAGACTTGGAACTAACATCAACAAGACTAGATGATAGGATCATCCAAGCACAATAGTTCTTAAAGGATGATGAATTCATCAAGTCCACTATATTAAAGAGTTTCTTATATAAGATAAAACATAGTGAACTTGGGTTGAAAATGAAATTGGGAGATGTTTATGAGCATAAGATGGAACTTATTGAGAATTTTTAGGCCTATGATCATGAGAGTGAAGTAATGACTCTAGAGGTGGCCAAGGATCTAGTGCAAAGAAGTGGCATGTTACTAGTGCCTGGATGGGATTTGGAACAAGCATTTATGCTTGATCAGATAAGGAGGCAGGAGAGTGCCATTTCTTATGAGGCAATTGGTGTAGATGGATTGAAGAGAGGGATTGGTTTCAATATTGATACCAAATCCTTAGTAGTCTGGAGTATGGCCCCTACCTCGAACAAGCCAAAATTAATGGATGTACAAAGTAATGAACAAGGTAACATGATTGTATGGACTCTATAGGGCACCTCTGGCACATAAATTTCAAAGGCATTAAAACATTTTTCATTTATTAATGAAGCCAAGGTAGAGGAAATGGAGACAAGATTAGCCAAATCCATACATTATTACATTGATGTTAGGAAGCTCTATAATGATGAGCTTAGGAGTAGCCATGTGTATAAAGAGAGAATTGTAGAACTTGAGGCCAAGGTTTAGGAACTTGAAAATGAAGTTGCATCTCTTAGAGAGCAACTTGCATAGGTAGAGTAGAGGGTTGTTCCAGTTCAGAGAGAAGAGGGACATGAAAGAAAACAACTAGCCAAGCATACTACTAAGGCCCTAGTGCAAACAAAGGATATGGAAGAAGAGGAGGCATCAAAACTAAGAAGAATGAGCATTGATGCTCCATATAATCAACATGGAGGAGATATAAGGACAAGTGTCCTTAGAAATATGATGAGCCACAGAATTGAAGTGTCGAAAAACATGTCTTAGTAGGCTCATCATTTTTATTTTGCTATGCAAAGTGCTGATCAATTTTGTAATGAGGTACTATCATGGCTATCACCCACATTGAATCTTTGGGGGCCATATATTCAATTCCTAGAGAGGCTAATTGTATTGATGGCTAAGAAGCCAGATTTTCCTAACAAAATAATTATAGTAAAGGAGGGACTAGAACTAGTGAAGGAATTGATGGGTTTCTTCATTGGAAAATTGCAAGTTATAAGAGGGAAATTTAATATTTTATCTTAGGGAATACAACCTTGTGTACCTTCAATTTTGGATATTGCTAGCACATTGAAAGACTGGACAGAATGGCCAACTTCATTTGACAATATTTTGACCCAAGAGGCTATAGTGTCAATTTTTGAAGATGTTTCAAATATTCCTTTTAATAATTTGATTGATTCTCTATTTAAGGCATAAATAGATTTAAATAAATTCATTGTTGAATCTAAAGCAGTCATAGATGCAAGGTGGACTAAGGTCACTCAGGACTTACAAGAAGTAAAAGCTATAGAATGATCCTCCAAGCGGGAAATATATGTATGGGAAGCATTACAAGAAATTAAAGCTCTACCAGTAGGAGGTAGCTAAGATATTTTGAAAACAAGACAAACAAAGAATAAAGAAAAAAAATATTAGATGCCTGATATAAATGTTCCTTTACTTCCTCAGCTACTTATCTTTTTCTGATTGATATTTTGGAATAAAGTTTTGTATACCTTTTTTGTTCCCTTCTTCCAAAGTTTTGTATCCATTAATATCTTGACATGTGTCCTCCTCTCATTTGTAGCATGTTGCAATCCTATATATGGATTTCCAAGATGAGAAGTAGAGGTCAGTTGTCTATAGAATTTTTCACATATGTCATGTATTATTTTGTAGTTTGTCCATTTGTTCTATAGTTATCTAAGTGAGTTCATTTGTATGCATACTTGAATACAAAAAGTGAACATTTGGGACTAAGTGGTTTGTCTCTGTGTCATATTATGAGTTTTTATTAGCAGTATTAAGATTTAAATGAGAAGGATTTATCCTTAATTATCATTATCTTTGAGGTTTTGTTTCTTTTTCATATATCTGCAGCCTTGGGATTGAATGAACAGGTTTCCTTTAGTTTAATGCAATTCAAAAGGTTGTATATCTCTTATTGATTTTTGCTAATTTAAAAAATTGGGTAATTGCTTTCTATAATTGATAAGGTTTAGGGTTTGTGAAAAGGATGAGAAAAAGAATGAAACTTAGAGTTTAATGTTAATACTTTTAATCACAAGTTGGCTAAAAAGGTCCAAGTCTACTAATCTTTGACTCTATATCCCATTGGATAAAGCACTGGTCCATTCCAAGTTTCAAGGTTACACTGATGATTCATTTCATTACAGAACATCCACAACAAAAAATTAATTTACTTTTTAATGTATTAAGAAATTAAGTGCTGGTCATCACTTATTTGCATTTACTTTTCTGATTATAGTTAGCTGCTATTTTTAGAAGGTTTACCAAAAAATTATAGAAGAATATTGATCATTTCTACTATAGGGGATAGTCTTGTAGAGAAGAATATCAAGTTAATAAGATCAATCCCTAAGGTTTTCTTGCCTTGGCCTTATAGAGCCTAAAGTGAATTGAGTCCTGATGACTCTATTAATGTTGGCTCAGAACTAAGATTTAAGCTTGCTGAATATAGGATTTAGCTACTCCTTAGGCTTGTCTTCATCTTTGTTTCTGGGTATGAAGTTTAAATCCATTTGATTTGTTCTTTACCAGAATAAAATCCAGGATCACCTATATTTCCAACTTTGCATGTATAATAACACCTAACATCCTAAATCATTAAGACTTTTGGTGGTATCATTGATAGCACATCAGATGGGTCTCCTTTTTATGCAATTTGAGGTATTTCCTAGAGATGTGGTTGTCTAACCTCATTATTAATTGATTACACATTTAACACTTCCTTTTCCTCTTTCCTAATACTTGCAAAAGATATTTCTACCATATTTGATACTTGGGGTTTACGAAAAATCAAACAATGAAACTTGACATCAGTAAAATACCTTTTCAATTTGATGAATATGTGAAATTTTATTTGAATTTGGTTCACAAATGCAAAAAACTCCTGTTGCAATTTGTCTTCATACTCTTTGATCTTGAATTAAGGCAAATGAGTCAAGAAATGACTATATAACCCTTAAAAATTTGTAATAAATGATTAATGCTTACACAACTGTAAGCTGAGTCAATATAGGGTTCCAACCCACTTAGGTTACACATGACTTCCACTTCACTTGGTTCATGTAGCATGCTCAATCAATACCACCATACCTTCACATCTTGGCATCAACTAAAATTTCATTCACACTTGGCAATAATTGTGAAATATTTCATGCTCGACAACAACATGAAAACTAACAAAACTAAAGATTTCTTTTAGGTTCTAACTATTACATTTCATCTTAATTCATGCATATATAATATTTTTAGAACTTAGATTCTTAGAATTGATGTAAAATATATGATTGAGATATCAGTCCCACACATACCTTTTGATTGCCTAGTCGGGGGTGATGCAATGACCTAATCTATTGGATGAAGTGACCTCATCTGAACTTGAATTTTTGCAATTTTCCTTTTTCTTCCACATCTTGTTCATCTACACTTTTACTTTCTCAACATCAACCTTCACTTTTCCTTTATTGAATTCACTTCTTGGTGTCATTGACCTTGCTGGATAGTTTCTACTGATATGACCAGTCTTCAAGAAACTAAAGCATGTAGTTTGACTCAATCATCTATTGTAATCACTTTTGAAATGTGTTCTAATATAATTCTTAGGAACATGTCCATACTCTTGACAATAGTGACAACTGTACCTTGTATTGTAATATGAATTGTAGGAATTTCCATTATGTTGTACCTTTGCCTGGTTGTTTGATGTCCACTTAGCACTAGATCTACATTCATATGCTTTATGTCCATACTTTTGACAATTTGGGTTATATCCTTCAAACCTTTGTTTGCTTAAGCTCTTGGTCCTACATTCATGTGCCTGATATCCTTGCTTGTTACACTTATGATAATAACCCTTGAATTTCTTCTTAGGGTTCTAATTTGCATTGTTGCTCCTACAAACATTTGATGCATGACCTAACTTTCCACAATTATGAAAAGTGGGTTTGTAGTTATTACCTTTTTTATTTCTTTGTTCACCACTTTTAGATGATTCTTCTTCCTTAGTATTGGTGTATTCCAATCTAGTAGTATCATTGTTAGATCTAGGAGATCTTATCAGTTTCTCAAAGAATTTGATAACTTCACTAGGTTTGGTAAAAATTTCAGCAAATCCTTTTCTCTTCTAACTTCATTTCTTAGTTGTTCATTCTATAACTTTAGGGTTGTCATCTCAGTGTCCTTTCCATTCAATTCATGATTGGAAATCATCACTTGATTCATTATTTCCAGTTGCATGTTAGAAATCCTTTGTACCTCTGATCTCTTATCTTCCAGTGTGTTGGTTAGTGTTCTTTTGTCATCTTCAATCATAACTTTGTCTTCCTCAAATTTCTTTTTTTGCTCGGTCACCTCACATAGCAATACTGATTGGACTTCTTGTTCTATCTTATGATTTCTATTAGATCTGCAATTGCTATATCAAACTCACATTAGTTTCCATATGAAAAAAATTCACTAGTGTCTTCCTCTTGGTAATCTGTGTCATATTCTTCAATAACTATCTCTTTTATTCTCTTCAATGAGCATTTCAACTCATCTCTTAATTCATTGAGATGGTGTAGAGTAAGTTAGAATTTAATCTTTTGGTTCTCAATAGTCTTTCCAACCTTGTAGACTTCCATCTTCAAGATCTTTCCTCAAAGCTTTCCTTTCCAGAAAACAAGGTTCTGATACCAATTTTTGGAATTAACAATGGGAAAGTAAACTCTGGGGGGAGGGGTGAATCAAAACTTCAAAAATTTAACCATAAAAATATTCACCACACATTCATCTCATCATTTAGCATGTAAATTAAATAGAAAAATAAACATGTTCATCCATAGCATGAAATAAATAACACATAACACAATAAATTTGTTACCCATAAATCCTCCAATGAGAAGGTAAAACTAGAGTGGGGTTGACACCCACAAATCTTCACTACTGTAGTTGTAAATTGTGTATCTAATGAAGATTACAATTGTTTGATCATAAACTACGATCTACCATATGAATGGTCTACCTTGTTAAAGGGTTACAAAGACTATTAAATCTTACCCTTAAAGGATTTCAACACTCTACTAAAAGTTGCCTTGTTAGAGGACTTCAACTTGCAATAAAGTGAGCACCCTATTAAAGAATTTATAAAAGCATGCTAAGACTACTCAATCAAGAGATTTTCACTAATTCACCTATTAGAATGTTTCAACCTTGATCCTTCAATTAGCACCTCTCCACTAGATATTAGATCTCCTCTTTCTTGATGTGTACTTGATCCTCTTGATTTGATGTATCTCTTCTATCCTTTAAGTGCTCTGCACTATTCTCTCTAACTAATTCTAAAATTTGATCCTCTCTCACAATCTACTTAGTCACCATGAATTCTCTCTCTATACTTAGCATTCTCCCTTCTCTTCTTATCTGTACATACAAACTCTTTAGAGTTTTCCCTCCTTAAGAAAAGTTATGTGAACTAGGGTTAGGTAGGAATCAAAAATTGTGATTGATCCATTTTGCTACTTAGAACATCCCTCAATTTAATTTATTGCATGCACTACATAGGTATTTGTAATATACACCTATATAAATCTTCTAGAATTGTAAAACAATCCTCAAGTTAGCCCAAAATTGGTTTACATAGGAGTTTATGCCATTACAAACAACTATGCCCGAAACTATTTACTCGACACTTGAAGTCTTTGATGCTCGACATCCATTACATCTTCAATGCTATAACTCATCTCCTGAATGACTTGGAAAGCCCTATTTACTTGACACTCACTATTTTCTTGACACATATTGGTGCTAGAAACTATCTATGTATATTACTCGACATGTATTCTTTGGCAACTAATGCTCAACATGATTTGATTACTCGACTTGCACTGATTACTTGGCTTGCTCTGATCATTTAGCATACATTATGAATATGACTAAGTGCACTATTACTCATTTTTAAAAACCAATCTAAGATTAACAATATCTTTTCTACCATGCTCTTGGGGCTTGCTTCAATCCATAGAGGGATTTGTTCAATTTGCATACCATGTTCTTCTTATTGGATCAACAAATCCTTTAGGCTGTCCAATGTATACTTCTTCCTCTAGTATACTATTTACAAATGTAGATTTGATATCCATTTGATATACCTTAAAATTTTTGTAGGTTGAGTATGCAAGTAGAGTTCTAATCCCTTCAAGTCTTGCCATTGGAGAAAATATTTCTCCATAATCAACTCCTTCTTCTAGAGCATAACCCTTGCATATCAATCTTGCCTTGTTTCTTGTTACTTCATTCTCATTGAGCTTGTTCCCAAAAACCCACTTTTTCCCAATGACATATTTCTCTTTAGGTCTTGGCACTAAGGTCCAAGTATTTTGTTCTTAGTCTAGTCAATTTCTTCATTCATTGCCTGGATCCAATCTTAATTATCTAAATCATCCTTTACTGAGTTGGGCTCAAACTCACAAAGTAAGCATGTATAATCTTTGAGTCTTCTTCATTTCATAACACTTGATTCAACATCACCAATTATTTTTTTCAGTTTATGATGTCTTCTCACATATTTCTCTAGCATAGGTATTTTCCTTCTCTAATCTTCTATAGGTTCATCTTAAAAATTAATCTCAAGTTCATTTTCTCTTCCTTGCTCTAGTTTTGGTTTAGGTTCTACATGATTGACATTTTCTATCTGATGGTCAGTATTTCTTGTCTGTGACTTGACATTTTCTGCCTGCTGCTTAGAACTCACTCTCTTCTACTCGACAATTTGCATTTACATTCCATCATTTCCTATCTAATGGGAACTTGCATCTTGACTTGTCTATTCACTTTAAGTGAAGGGAGCATCATCATCCACATAGATGAATGTACTATAGTCTTCAAGTTCTTCATTACATGGAGTGTCACCTCTTTTTACAAAACTCATGAACTCTCACATTTGCACTTTCTAAAACTTTGTTAGTGTTAGAATTTAAACACTGATAAACTTTCCTTTTAGTAGAATAACCTAGGAATATGCCTTCATCACTTTTTGCATCAAGCATTCCATTCCTATTATCTTTTAGTATATAGCATCTACTACCAAATATTTTGAAATATTTAACATTAGGAGCATAACCATACCATAGTTCAAAAGGTGTAGAATTTGTGCCTTTCTTGACTTTTACTCTATTCAGGGTATAAACAATAGTATTAAGAACTTCTCTTAAATATTTTAGTGATACATTGTCCTCCATCATTAATGTTCTTTTACAATCCATTATTGATCCATTTCTCCTTTCAACTATTCCATTCTTAGGAGGGGTCATTGGTGCTGACATCTATCTTTTGATTCCTTTTTCATTGTAGAATGTATTAATTTCATGTGAAATGAATTCACCACCTTTGTTAGATCTCAAACACTTCAAAATCTTCCCTGTTTCTTTTTCAACTCTGGCTAAATACCACACAAATAACTCAAAAGCATCAAATTTAGCTTTAAGAAACATCACAATCATCATTCTAGAGTAGTCGTCCACAAATAGAATAAAAAATTGATCTCCATAGTAACTTTGAACACCAATGGGTCCACAAAGGTCAGCATGAACAAATTCAAAAATATCGTTAGTAGTATATGTTTTACTCTTAAAGCTAGAGTTTTTCATCTTTCCCAATTGACACTATTTATACATAGCATTTTTAGGCTTCTTTTGCTTAGGCAACCCTATTACTTTATTCATCTTACTGATATTCACCAAATTGTTAAACTTAACATGACATAATCTTTTATGCCATAACCAAGTATCTTCTTGTTGTGCAAACAAACATGCCTCATTTGATAGGCTAGGTAGAATAAGTTACCTCTTGTCTGGTCACTAGTTCCTATTAGCTTACCATCATCATCATGTATCTTGACCTTTCTATTGTGAAATTCAACTCTGTAATCTAATTGGTTAGCTGTGAAACACTCAAATTATTTTAGTTAAGTCCTTCAACCTAGTAAATATTGTCACATGTTATCTTTTCAATCAATTGAATAACATCTTTACCTTTAATAACACACAAGATGTCATTAAAAAATTTAATTACATCCACCATTGTATGGACCAAAATCTTCAAAATTATCTTTATCACTAGTCATATGATTAGAAAATCCACTATTAATTATCCAACTATCACTTTTGTTTACATCTAAAATTAATGCAATTTTCTAATCTTAATCAGAATCTTCTTTCATTGCAACATAAAAAACTTCGTCATCATTACTCTCAGATTCATTATTAGTCTTTTCTTCAGCAATATAACAATATTTCTTACATTTGTCATCCTTTCCTCTCTTATAGTCTTTGTTATCTCTTCTTCCTTTGTATTTAATTTCCTTCCTTTCATCCTTATCATCTCTATTAGGACATCTAGCAGCAATATGACCAACTTTGTTGCATGAAATATAAATGATAGGTAATTTACCTTTGTATTTATGTCTTCCTCTTCCAAACCTTGTTGCAATGAGGGCTTCAAGTTCATCAATCTCATCATCAGAACTATCACTTTCACTCGTGACATATTTTCCTTTCTTCCTGCTAAGAACTAGTTGTGACTTGAAAGTAGATTAAGTAGTAGCAGGTGTGTAGTTATCATAGTTAGACATCTCAAAAGTAGTAAATCTACCAATTACATCTTTTAAGGTCAAATTTTTATTTGGTGTGCATCTTAATTCTTGGATTGTAAAGACTCTAATGACATAGACTGGGAGAAGTGTCCTCAATACCTTACTTATCACTATTTCATCTTTGATTTCTCCATTTTCACCTCAAATGACATTAACAACCTCTTTAACTCTTGTGTAGTATTGTACTATCTACTCACTTTCCATCATTCTCATGCCATCAAATTTACCTCTCAGGATTTTTGATTTTTCTTTTAGAAAATTGTCATCACCTCCATATATGGTCTTTAATATGTCCCACATATTCTTTGCACTGTCACAGTCTTTTAGGTCATCAAACTCAGCATAGCTTAGGATAGAGGTAATCTCCAAAATTGTTTGGTTGTGTTCTAGCTTCAATTTTAGTTGTTCAATAGTAAGAGGAGTAGTTGTTATGTTACATATTCATTATCCAAAGATTGACAATAACATCACTAATACTAGATATGTGCAACTTCATCAAGGTCTTCCATGGAGGAAAGTTCTCCTTGTTCAACTTGCATACATCTCTCTTATGAGCCATGATCTTTATCTTTAAGTACCTTCAAAAATTTATCTATAAGCACTGAGCTCTGATGCCAATTGTTAGAAATGTTTAGAATAACTGGGGGGTGATCATTTAGTCAAGGTCAATACATACTACTTGAAAAATTAAATAATAAACACTTCACTATCCTTCTTATCTTGTTGTTACTTGGTCTATACTATAAAACTATCATAAAAATATCTTGCATTGCATAACAAAAACATTATCAAATGTAAACACACATAAAGCATTCACCATAGTTTTGACACTAGGATTTTACATGGAAACCCAATTTGGGAAAACCACTAGCAACATGCCACTATTTTTCACTCTTTCAAAGTGAGCTTTGTTAGGAGCCAACTCTATCAAAGGTTACAAAAAGCACTGTTAAATGTGGCCTAGTTAGAGGACTTAATGACCTTGTTAGGAGTGGCCTTGTAAGAGGACTATGATTATTCCATTTATAATGTCACCTAGTTAAAGGATTTACACAATTTGTTAAGTCTTTAAATGATTGTTAGGTCAACCTCTGTTAAAAGGATTTCAATACAAACTATTTACAATGACTAGAAAGAAAACAATAGGTTTTGATCTATGTGAGTATAACTCACTTTTCTAGTTCAAATCTCTGTTCGATCCTTATGCTAGTTTACTAATAAGCCTTCCATTAACATCTCTGATCTTGATTTTCTTGGACACTCTTCAAGCAACTATTGCTTCACAATTTCACACATACGAATGAAAATGAGTTTATTTATATTTAGTAACATCTTTTTAGGAACATCTTGTACCCTATAAATTTTTTGATGATTCTTACATCATCCTCCTTTATCAAAACAATTCTCATATTTCTCCCATCTGAATTAGTCTTCAAATTGGTTTTAACCATTTTCTTTACATTCTTATCATTCATTGGATTGCTCCCTTCATTTCTTAATCCATTAACCATGTGGATCATGTCATTGTCGATCATAACATGAATGTCTCCTACCCAAAACATCCCCTCATGGATTCTGCTCAAGATGATTCTAGGCCATTCATGGTTATCAAACTTTGTATAAAATATGTGTTTGATGATGTTCAATCCTTCTAGGTGTTGAAAGCCTTGATTCAAGGAAAAATCATTGTTAAATACCACATCCAAGTCCTTATGAATTGTTGGCATTAAGTTATTATTGCCATTAGTGACAACACTTATCTATATCAGTATAGCTATCAAGCTCAACACTCAGTTTCCTACACTGACTGAGCTTCACAGTTTACACTGAGCATCCATAGTGTATACCAAGCATTCAGTGATTACCTTATAGGTTCATCACTTAAATAGTTCATACTGAGCTT
This sequence comes from Cupressus sempervirens, assembly GCA_028749045.1. Lineage (NCBI taxonomy): Eukaryota > Viridiplantae > Streptophyta > Pinopsida > Cupressales > Cupressaceae > Cupressus > Cupressus sempervirens. The sequence continues at coordinate 156,221,873 of CM053790.1, read as the reverse complement.
CACAGTTCACACCAAGCATTCTAGTATTCATCGAGCTTCATAGTATTTATCGAGTGATGGAAGTGTAATGTTTATCGAGTGATGGAAGTATAACATTTACCGAGTGATGGAAGCATAGTATCTACTGAGTAATGAAAGTGGAGTGTTTATCGAGTGATGGAAACACATTGTTTTACCGAGTGAAAGCAAGGTAAACAAAGGATTCATTTTTATCGAGTGACACTACATCTACCGAGTCACCTGTGGTTACCGAGTTCAGAACTACGTTGAGTGATTAGTATGGACCGAGCCTTCACTTCTATCGAGCGCATGATGATGCCGAGTAATGTAGTGGACGTTGAGTATCAGAAGGTCATTGAGTCAGTTTAGTGAACCCAAGTTATTTACTATTGGGCTGACTTAGTAATGTTTTGTTCACTTGTGTTATAGCCGACCTTGCAATTGTAATTATTGGAATGGTATATATGTAATGTATTATATCATTTTCAAGATGTATGAAATATGGAAGAGAGTATCAAGAGAGACATGAAATATTTTGAGAAGTATAAATGTGAATCAACAGAAGAACATAATATTCAGCAAGGTCTACAAGGAGTAGTAAAGATTCATTAGTCACAAGAGGTGATCTATACTTCAAGGATCTAATCAGAAAATCAAGTTTATAAGTAGATCTACTGTTTCATCCTAACAGGTGAATCAATTTTGTAAATCCTTTAATAGGGTAGACTTAACAGTCTTTGTATAAATATCCTAGCAAAGTGCATACTTCAGTGTATGTTTTTAAATCCTCTAACAAGGTTGAGCTAGCAGTCCTTTGTGCTCCTAATAGGGTAGATCACCAAAAGTGGTCAATGTAAGCCTTAACAAGTTAACTTCATATTGCAGTAATGAAGTTTTGTGGGTATCATCCCCACCCTAGTTTTACTTTCTATTTGGAAGGTTTCTGGGTCACCAAATCACTGTGTACATGTGTTATAAATATTTGTTCTCTCATATATGCAGTAGATTAAATGAATGAATTGAGAATAGTATATATGGTTAAAGTGCTGAATTGTTTTAAAAGTTTTGATGTTATTGATTCACCCCTCCCCTCTCAGTAACATATCATATCTTGAATATTTTCAACAAATGGTATCAGAGCATTTTGGTTCTCAAGACAAAGCTTGATAGCTTGAGCAAAGATCAAGGAAAATGGAGATATTCAGACTTGACAAAGCTATTGAAAATGAAAAGCTAGATTTGGAAATGGCCATGGCTCAACTCAAAGAAGCAAAGGGGCATCTTTCTCAACTCCTGAAGAGAAGAAAGGAACTTGCAAGACAAATGAATGATCATCAGTATGTTGAAGAAAAGATAGAAGACCTTTTACCATCAAGTAGTTTAGATGAAGCTAATGAGGCTATCAAGGAACTCCTAGCAAAAAATGGTTCTCTACAGGAAGAAGTAAGAAAGCTTAAAAGAGAACAAGAAATCCAGTCAATTAGGCTATGTGAAGTTTTGGAACAGAGAGACAAGGAAAATGAGGATTTAGAGGCAAGAAATAATCAATCCCTTCAGCATGAAGATCTTGTAGATCAACTATCTAATGCAAATGAAGAAATTATAAATCTGAGATCTGAGAATGAAAGCCTGAGGAATGATTTAATCACTGAAAGAAAAATCAGTGAAAGCTTAAAAAATGACTTGAGATATGAAAGAAAAATCAATAAAAGTTTGGAAAATGACTTGATCATTGAAAAATAAATCAATGAGAGAATGATGAAATCTCAAACAGACATAACTCAATTAAATCAAGAAAGTGAGTAGAATCTTCATAGACAAAAAGGTAAAGCTAGACTTGGTTACAAGGAAGAAGGTGAAAAATCCAAACAAGGTGCGTAAAGGAATCAAAGACCTACTTGCAATTACTGTGGTAAGCTAGGTCACACATCAAACAAGTGTTGGAGTAATGGAAAAGGTAAATTTAATGGTAAATGTTACAATTGTAGTCAGCATGGTCATAAAGCTAATGAATGCAAGGAGAAACCAAAATTTGAAGGCGATTGTCACAAATGCAAGAAGCATGGTCACAAAACATTCCAATGCAGATCCAAATCATTCAATCTAGCTGAAAAACTTATTAAGGCAATCTTTGGATGGGACTACAATACTTGGTGCAGATGTCATTATTGTGAAGAATATGGACACATTGGCAAAGACTGCTCAAGGCATCACTTGAGAAAAAGAGATACAATAGTAAGATGTTATACATGTACAGAACTCAGTCATATAGCTAAAAACTACATGAATATAGGAAGAGTTGAAGATGAAAAGAAAGCTAAAGCTGAAAACATTCGGAAGCAAATGAGGCAACAGTGTATTCCAAAATCTACCGAGCAAGATAGTTCAAATAATGATAATGTCACTCAAGAAGTGAGCAACTCCATCAATTCCAATTAGATTCATAAAGGAGGATATGGAACTGTATTTTCTAGTGATATCTCAAGTAGTTCCAAAATAAAAGAAAGAAAAATGATCAAATCAGTATTCCAGATACACAAAGATCAAAGAAAGTGTATCTTTTGCCGACTTGCATCTATCGAGGAAAGTCGGTTAAAGACCTTACCGAGCTAGGTCGGGAATAACTAAAAGTTTTGTTCGATCACCAAGTTACAAGCTTCTACTGAGCAAGTCAATGACAACTTGTCAAACACTATGTCATCTCAACTACCTTTGTACCAAGCATTAATGACAAAATTTTCATCAAAAGGATAGAATTTAATTTCATTCTTCATCGCAATTTCAGAGCTAAGAAATTTTTAGGTGCAATTCAAGCAATTTCGAGCGATTCCAAGCAATTTTCTAGCAAAAGATTTGTTCAAAAATTTCTATCTTTTACTAAGCATCAATGGCATATGGGAGCATTAGTGGCACCAAGGAAAAATGAGGTTCAGAGATGCTGGTAAAGGGTACAGAATGGAAAGCACCCAACTTCAAAATTGTTTTGACCGTTGCAGAATCACTCGACCCTAACGGTGCTCAATCTCAAATTCCATCAAAGGTACTCCTTATAAACAATATTTTCACACATTTTAAATGTTCTATTCAAGAAATTGCAAACCTTGAGATGGATAATGCCCTAGGAGAAATGAGTGTTGATGGCTCTCTAAAACTCGAGCATAAGCATCTTGAAACCAAAGGCTTGACTCATATCTCGCATATGCCAAGAAGCTTCCAAACCAAATGGATTAGGTATATTTTAAGTCGGATGCACAATGGGAAACTATGGTTAGAGCAGCCAGTGTTAATCACAAAGAAGATGATTCACAAAATCATAGGTCTCCCTATGCTCAACAAAGTGAAGGTTACCAAAACCCTATAACGGGATGAGTTGCAGAAGATAACCCTAGCTGAGTGGGACGGTAGAGGTTTGAAGGTAAGCACTGTATTTGATATCAAACTAAGATTTGGCACTCATGTCATTGCCCATAAAATCTATAGCTCTAGTTGACTGAATAGTGTACCCTATGAGGCTATGGATTTGGCCTTCAAAATTGTAAAGAAGAACCTTGAGTTTGACCTTTCGAAATTACTATTGAAACAATTAAACAAGAACATAGATAGTATAAGGACTTCAAAGAATAATCCCTATAAATTTGGTTATCTATCGACTTATTTATTCTTCTATATTCAAAAATTCTTTTCATCTAAAGGAACTATAGTATGGAGAAAATATATTCCCATTCTTTATCAGATTAATGAGTTTGTAGCAGAAATGGGTGAAAATTTTGATAGCATCATGGATAATTATTTTGAAGATTTCAAGGAAAGGATGAATAATAGGTTTTGAATACCACCAAATTTGGTTGAAGACTACAAATATGATGTATACTTGTTGATTTTGATAAGGTATACATTCAGGCAGTTAGACCATGAGTTGCATGGGTGAAACCTCTTCCTTATGAGGTTAATATTGGTGAGGCCAGGAACATTATTGAAGCACTGGTGAATGAGCTAGTAGACCCAAAGCAACCAATATTCAGAACATATGATGAGGCAAAGGCCAGAATTGAGCTTGAAATCAAGCTACCCTAGGCTATAAGCAAAGGCAAGAGGAAGATAGCTAAGTTGAAAACTAGTACCGGCCCTCTTATGCTCACAGAAGGAAAAGGTGAGGATGAACAAGCTGATGAAGAAGAAGAAGGAGGTGAAGAAAAAGAAGAACATGAATCTAAAGAGGAACCATCAAAGAAGAAAGGTAAAGAAATTATTACCAAACCTAAGAAGAAGAAGTCTACTATAGTATTCTCTAGAAGAACTAGAAAAGGAATTCAGGAACCTGTACTAGTCAGGCCTCCACTCACATTTGAGGAAAGACTTAAACAATTGGAAGAGGGAGTTGGCATCACAAATTTCAAGGCATTGAAATTTGAAACAAGAACTGATGCTAAGAAAAAGCAGATTGAGGAACTGGTACTCAATAAGATGGGAAAATGGAAATACTCCCTAGACCAGCTCGCCTCTCAAATCTCCAAAGAATTGTTGGAGAGATTGCAACCAAGATGGGAGTTAGCCACCCAAATGACTAAAGACATATATGAGCAATCTCTGAGGAATCTTCTATCAAGTCTTACTGGAGTAGAATTAAAGGCAGCAATGAAGAAACATGAAGGTAAAATGATGATTAGATTTCACACATGTTTGATTTTGATTAAAGACATTGAGCATGTTGTAAATGATGCAACAAACATGTGGAAGAACATCTATCATCTACAAAAGCCCAGTGAAGATCTAGTTGAAATCAAGGATGATGATAGTAGTGACAGTGGTGATTTTGCTAGCACTCCATCCATCATAGTTACTCCAAGAGAGTTGCATGCACTAATGGAAGAAAAAGAGGAAGAAGACAAGGAGGAAGAAGCACATGAGGAAGGAAAAGATGAAGAGGATTCAATTAAAATTGCAATAGAAGTGATTGCATCCCTTCCTCACTCTCCACCAAAGACTATTACATCCACTATGGAGATAGCTTCTGCAAGTGAAATTGTGAGCATAATAGTTACATCAATTGGTCAATCTTCACCAACCTCCTCTCAGCTCTAGGTATCTGAAATAGAGGTGCCAAGCACTTCATCTAGCGAGCTGTCTATCACTTCTTCAACCACTGAGTCAACCTCCTCAGCTCCTTCATCATTGGTGAGTGTAATAGTAAGTTCCACAATTTTGTTTTCATCAGTCCCAACAAGTTCTACAATTTAGTTTCCATTAGCATCATCTATATCCACTTCCACTCCAATTAGTTTAGATTCTACTATGGGTACTCTACTGAGTATGATACCATTTTTGGGAAGTGTTTTTGATCCAGTTAATACTTCTATTGGCATTCAATCCTCAAGTCCTATCCCAGTTCTCAATGCTAGCCCTTCTATCTCCACTATTGTGTCTATTCCTAAGGTCAAACCAGTCATCAAAAAAGTCAAACAAAGGCATCCATTAAAAATTTTGATTACTGGAAACGAAATTATAGAAGATATTGACTTAGACATAGAAATAATGATTCCAAAAATTGACTATGACAATGCTACCATTGAAGAGATGAGGTTAGCCAGTAAACTAATAGAGATGAAAGCTAAGAAAAAATAGTTAAGATTAGAAGGGGATAAGGAATATAGAATAATTCAAAATGCCAAGAATATAATTATAGATGCCATAGGTGTTGAAGTAGATTCTACTCAACACATTTTCATTTAGTTAGAAGAGGCTGTACAAAAATTTAATGAGGATTCTTCTAGACAAGAAAAACTTATTGAGAAAGCTGAAAAGAAATTTGATAATAAGGTGCTAGAGCATATTTCTCAAAAGATAGCAATAAAGAAAGTTGAATTGTCAACATTTTTGGGAAATTTTGAAAATTCTTTTAATAATGCAACATCACTCTTTGCTAAACTTTGTGATGTTTCTGGTTTTACCTATGAAATAAAGGATAAGTTAAATAAGATTGACATTGATATGCAATCAAGTGCATCCAAGTTGAAGGTGGAATCCTCCTCCATAACCTCCCATCACATCAAGATCAGATATTTTGCAGATGTACAGGCATAACTATTGAGAGAGGAAGCTAGGATCTGGTCTAAACTCATAGACATCTAGAACATGATCCTTCCTATCATGGACATAATGCAAAAACATCTTGTTCATTGCAAAACATTGGTCCAAGATTAGAACTTCTCAGTGGCTGATCACTTGATCCAATTATCAGTAGAAGTTCAAATTTCTCTCTCCACCTATCAAATTTTGTAGCAGACTTGGGATAATACTTTTGCAACCATTCTTAAGGTACATCAAGAATTTCTATCTCACTTTGGTGTAGCCATATAAATTCTATATATGCAGTCCTTTGGCATTATTGTCAAAAAGGGGGAGAGATTCAGAGATTCAGCTTAATAAATGAGGAGAGTTATCACTATAAGTGATAGGGGGAGTATCTAAGTACATAAATATCTTTGTATATACATTATTAGTCATCAAAAAGGTATATAGAAATGTATATGCAGCAGTTCTACAAAGATCAATTTTGAAAAACCAAAATTCATTAAGTCAGGTAATGTACATATGTTTTGGCTCATAAGTGTTTTGTCACTAATGCCAAAGGGGGAGATTGTTGGCATTAAGTTATTATTTCCATTAGTGACAACACTTATCTATATCAGTATAGCTACCGAGCTCAGCACTCAGTTTCCTACACTCATCGAGTTTCATAGTTTACACCGAGGATCCACAGTGTATACCGAGCATTCAGTGATTAACTTATAGGTTCATCACTTAAGTAGTTCATACCGAGCTTCGTAGTTCACACCGAGCACTCCAGTATTCACCGAGCTTCACAATATTTATCGAGTGATGGAAGTGTAAGGTTTACCAAGTGATGGAAGTATAACATTTATTGAGTGATGGAAGTGCGGTATCTACCAAGTAATGAAAGTGCAGTGTTTACCAAGTGATGGAAACAAAGTGTTTTACCAAGTGAAAGCAAGATAAACAAAGGATTTAGTTTTTATCAAGTGACACTACATCTACCAAGTCACCTATGGTTACCAAGTTTAGAACTATGTTGAGTGATTAGTATGGATCGAGCCTTCACTTCTACTGAGTGCATGATGATGCTGAGTAATGTAGTGGATGTTGAGTATTAGAAGGTCACCGAGTCAGTTCAGTGAACCTGAGTTATTTACTATTGGGCTGACTCAGTAATTTTTTGTTCACTTGTATTATGGCCGACCTTGCAATTGTAATTATTGGAATATATAATGTCCCCTCTTTAGTATGACATGACATTGTTCATGGATTTGCCTATTATAGACTCTCATAGGTAGATGGGAGTGATGAGAGAGTCATTTTGGCATTTATTTGGTATTTGGATGGCTTATAATGCTCTTGGAGATATTATTTTATTTATATTTTATCATATGGAGCCTACATGTTATAATTCTAAGTTGAGTTGCACTTTTTATTTAATAAAGCTATTTAATTATAAAAAGTGCATTATAATGAGATTTTATAATGGATGCTTCTAGAAATTCTTAGTAACTTCTTAGAAAAGTGAATAAATAGAGGGCTTGGCCTCTCATTTGCATATATGGGATTTGGTAACTCAACTACATCTTCTATGAGCATTTATGGAGCTTGATAGTCTGCAAATATTCGACATAATCCTTCAGAATGATACCTCTTAAGAGATTGCATAATTGAGGAAGTGAAAGACCTTCTAAAGGGTTGCACATTGGAAGTGGTACTCAGTCATTTCATGTTGATCTTCATTGGTATATTAATTTTGGATAGAGATTTGATTAAGGGTTTGATTTTTAAAAAAAATCAAAACTGAAAAAGTAGGCCGAAAAAGTAGTCCGAAAAAGAAGAACTGAAAAGGCAGGCCGAAAAAGTAGTCCAAAAAAGTAGTTCGAAAAAGTAGTTCAAAAAAGTAGATCCAAAAAAGTAGTTTGAAAAAGCAAATTGGAAAAAGCAAAGCAGAAGGGGTAGCATTGAAGAAAATTATTACAACAATCTACAACCAGGTTCCTTTGTTATTATTGCTTTTAGGTGTATAAGTTTTAGCTGTAGGTGTGCATTATACCAACATTATCATTTTTTATAATCCATGTAAATGCCAAATGTCTTGGCCATATTTCATGAGCATTGTATTAGAAATTTTATTGCAATTAAGAAGATAATAGTTGCTGGTGTCATTTAAGCAATTCAATATCATTATTTATCAGCTAGTTAGTTTGCATACCAACTATTTGTAAAAATGCTAGTTGGTTATAGGTGTTCATTTCTCATGCTTAGATCATATATATGCATTGAATATTGTCAAAATTAGTTGCACACTCATGTTAGGTCATTGTGTAGTCCATTTTGAGTCTTCTAGCACAAGATTCTCATTGATGCAAATTGAAGAAAGAGTCATTTAAAATAAGTTGAAATACTATATCAGTCATATGTCCCTTGCATGTGAATTGTTTGATGAAATTCCTTGAGTTTTTATCAGCATTTTTGAGAGTAGATTTGAGGAGGGTCATTACAATGGTATAAGAGCTATAAGTCCTGCCATCCTGTGGAGGTCTTATAGGAAATTTGGAACAACCAGATAGAGGGGAAAGTGTTTGACGAAATGTTAAAACACTAAAAATTAGAGCATTTATGTTTGAGAATGCGACAGGGGCCTTATAATTTCTACAATACCCGAGCAAGACAAAATAAGATTTTAGACCTACAGAGCGAATAGTCTAGTTCATCCGTGCAGGTGGACATAGAAGACAGTCATACAGACATAGAGGAGGTATTCTTTAATCAACATAGCAATATGGGTGACCGAGATGACATGAATACAAGATTAGGTAGAGGCGGGAATGCTGGTCTAGATCAGGGAGAGGAAAGATTCTTATAGTTATTAGACACCTTGGCACAAGCACAATGATTAGCAGAGTAGAGAGCACATGAATAGAGTCAGAGATTAGAGCTTATGATGTAGATGATGGCTCATCAAATGGGGTTAAATGCTAATGTGGGTGGAGGAAATAATATGAATGGTAATAATCAGGATGGGACACATAATGGAGGTGAACAAGTTGGGAACAATTTTGGTCAAGCACCCCAGCAAACTAGGATAGTGAGTTCAAGGCCCATGGTTCCCACATTTCCTCCTAGAGCTCTAGAGAAGCCTGTACCAAAGCCTCAGATCATTGATATACAAGACTAGCTGAGGAGAGATTGGGAAGCTGGAGGTCTAGATTTTACTGCTGCAATCACCCTTAGGGAGTATATGGATGTGTGGATAAAGCATATGCCATGTGGACATGACAGGAACTAGAGCTATGAGCTATAGAAGAAAGTAGGGAAACTTCAGTTACCATATTATGATGGCTCAGGGAAGTCTATAACAAGGGCTTGGGTTCAAAAGCTTGAAACATACTTTCAATTGAACCCTATGCTTGAGGAAGAAGCTATTACGTATGCAAAAATTCACCTGGATGGGTTAGCACATGAGTGGTGGCATCATGTTATGGTCACTATGGGTCATGAACACATTACCTCAAATGTGGAGTTTACAGAGAGACTGATTGAAAATTTTGATAGGAAGGATCCAGAACTCCATTTCAAGGAGTTAGCTCAGCTTAAATAGTGGGGATCATTGGAAACATACATTTCAAAGTTTCAAAAACTTGCAGTGTTAGTAACAGATGTATTTGAACGAAGGATACTGGTTCTATTTATCGATGGGTTAGCTAATCCGTTGAGAGGGTGGATTAAAGCTCTCAACCCTCCCACTTTGCAGGAAGCCATTAAGAAAGCTCATGACATGGATTTCTCTTCAGCTTCTAAAAATAAATTTTAGGCAAAGAGTTTCCCTTCAAGGAAAGATAAGGATAGGAAACCTTTTCATAGAGAGGCTTAGCTACCTAAGGAGGAAAGTAAGAGGCTAGACAATGAGACACTTAATGACCTGTGTAGGAAGAAGCTATGCTTCTATTGCAAAGGTCCTTATGAGTATGGCCATGACTATCCTATGAGGCCTAAAAGGAAGGCCAACAAGGTGATGTGGGCTTATTATGAGGGCTCAGATTTAGATAGTTCAAAGCACCATGATGAGGATCTTGATGAAGTAGAGAGAGAGCAGGAGATAGACAATGTAGAGCAAAAGAAGGAACTAGAGCTACATTTACAGGAAGCATGACTGTCTAGTAACTAGAGAGAGGGATCTTTCAGACTTTGGGGAGTCTTGACTAGGCAAAAGGTTATTACATTGTTGGACATAGGTACCACAGATAATTTCATTGATGCACAATTCGTGGAGAGGTGTGGGATCATTACTAAGGAGTTTGAGGGACTAAGAGTCAAGGTAGCTGATGTATATACTCTTCATTGTGACAAGATGGTACGAGAACTACCTTTGCACCTAAAAAACTATGAGTTTAAAGTGGACTATCATGTGGTCAACATGGGTGACATGGACATAGTACTTGGGATGTAGTGGCTACATTCTTTGAAGGTGGTTACCTTGAGACTGGATGATATAGAGATACAATTCGAGGTGGATGGTAGGACTCATGTGCTAAAGGCTATCCGTAATGGTGATGTCAGGACTATCTCATTTAGGTGGATGGAGAGATTAACTAGGCATAATGATATAGAGTGGGTAACAGTTTGTACTTTGATGCTTACATAGGAGGAGAAACATAAGGCTGAATTCATCTTGATATTTAGAAACTGAGGATTAAGTATGAGAAGGTATTTAGTGAGATTCCACCAGGCAAGCCACCAGATAGAGGCATTGAGCATATTATTGAGCTGGAGGTAGGTGCTAAGCCTATCATGATCACACCATATCGACACCTAAAGTGACTCAAGGATGAGATCAAAAGGACCATTGAGGAGTTGCTAGCTATGGGGCACATCTAACCAAGTAAGTCACCTTTTGCATCTTCTGTTGTTTTGGTAAAAGAGAAGGATGGAACTCTTCGAAGGTGTATTGATTACAAGGTCTTAAATAAGAGAACCATTAAGAATAGGTATCCTATTCCTCACATTGATGAGTTGATAGATGAATTTCATGGGGCATGCTATTTCACAAAAAATGATTTGAGATCAGGATATCACTAGATCAGAGTCCGTGAACAGGATATTGAGAAAACTACTTTCAAATGTCATTGTGGGCACTTTGAGTTTGTAGTCATGCCTTTTGGCTTGACCAATGCACCTACCACTTTCCAATCCACTATGAATAGTGTTTTCCACCATCAACTGAGGAAATTCATGTTGGTGTTTTTTGATGACATTTTGATCTATAGCCAATCATGGTAGGAGCATCTAGAGCATTTGGAGATGGTGGTGAGCATTCTACAGAAGGAGTCCTTGTATGCAAAGGAGTCCAAATGTGACTTAGGGATGACCGAGCTGTTATATCTAGGAGACATCATTAGTGCAGATGGAGTGTGGATGAATCCTGAAAAGATTCATGCTATTGTTGATTGGCCTCCACCAGAGAACCTTACACAGTTGAGGGGGTTCCTTGGTTTATGTGGTTTCTATCGCAAGTTTATCAGTGGATACTCACAACATGCAGCTCCCATGATAGATTTGCTGAAAAAAGGGGAATTTGTGTGGACTCAGAAGGCACATGACTGTTTTATGAGATTCAAAGAGATAATGACTACGTGCCCAGTTCTAGCATTACCTGATTTCACGAAGCCATTTGAGCTTCAATGTGATGCATCTAGAGAGGGAGTAGGTGCTGTACTTATGCAGAATAAGCACCCTATAGCTTATGAGAGTAGGAAGCTTAGAGGTCCTGAGCATTCATTCAGTATATATGATAAGGAGATGTTGGCCATCATGCATGCTTTGGCCAAATTTAGACAGTATCTTGTGGGTAGCAAGTTTTGTATTAAAACTGATCATAACAGTCTGAGGCATTTCTTGGGATAGCGGGACCTGAATGATCACTAGAAAAAGTGGGTAAGTAAGCTACAGGCATATGATTTTGACATCATATATGTCAAGGGAACTCAGAATGTTTTTGCAAATGCTCTATCTCGAAGGCCACACCTCACTTCTATTGTTCAAATATCAAAGGATTAGCGACACTTGATTATAGCAGAGTATGCCAAGGATACATGGGCCTTCGATATAGTGGAGGGAATAGTGATTGATACCAGATACACACTTGCAAATGATTTGATCATTTACAAGAACATGATTTACTTAGTCCTAGGATTGAAGGTTAAGCAGTTGATCTTGAGAGCACTTCACAATTCACCAACAGTGGGCCATCTCGAGTACTTCAAGACTTACAGATTAGTTCGAGAGCGGTTCACTTGGAAGGGGTTGAAGGCTGATGTTTTACAGTATGTTCGAGAGTGTCTTGTTTGTCAATAGAACAAACAAGGATACACATATCTAGCAGGGCTCCTACAACCACTTCCTATACCTAACAGGAAGTCAGAGTGCATCTACATGGACTTTATCACATGTTTATCCAAAGCACAAGGAAAAGATTTTATTTATGTGGTGGTAGATAGATTAATGAAATTTGCTCATTTTTTTCCCTATCACCACTAGACATTCAACAACACAGGTGGCAGAGGTCTTTTTATGAGAGGTTTTTAGATTGCACAATTTGCCTCACAACATTGTGAGTGCCAGGGATAGCCATTTCATGAGTCACTTTTGGCAGGAGGTATTTTGGTTATGTGGCACTGATCTCACACCCAACACCACCTATCACCCAGAGACTGATGGTTAGATGAAGATTGTGAACAAATGGGTGGAAGGGTATTTGAGGAATTACGTGGTAGCTCAGTAGCGATCTTGGGTTAGGTAGATATATCTCTGCGAGTATTGTTACAATACTACATATCACATGACTATACAAATGACATCCTTCATGACACTTTATGGTTATGAGGCACCTAGTTTCTTGGATTTGTTGTTGGATGACAATCGGGTACCCAGTGTAGGTGAATTGTTACAGGAGAGTAAGGATATAGTTACTACTCTCAGGGACAATATTACTAGAACTCAGAACCAATAGAAGTAGTATGAAGACCAGAAGAGGACTGAGCATAGTTTTGAGGTAGATGATATGGTTTACCTCATGTTTCAGCCATACAGGAAGTCTACTCTTAAGAAGAGTGGTACAGAGAAACTCAAGCCACACTATTATGGACCATTCAGGATTATCAGGCGAGTTGGTGAGGTTTCTTATGAGTTGGAACTTCCTACAGACAACAAAGTGCACAATGTATTTCATGTGTCATGTCTCAAAAAGGTGTTGGGTCAAAATGTGGTGTTGTCTGCAGTATTACCTCCCTTAGATGATGAGGGAAAATTGATCCCAGTGCCAAAATCCATCTTGGAGAGTATAAAAACACAGTGTCACAGGAGGGTGATCAGAGAATACCTGGTTAAGTAGAAAGATCTACCTATTGAGGATGCTACTTGGGAGGAGGAAGCTATTTTGCAGCACCTAGCATTGAGATTGCTTAAGGCCAAGCAATTTCAGGAGGGGTGGACTATAATGTCCCCTCTTTAGTAGAACATGACATTGTTCGTGGATTTGCCTATTATAGACTCTCATAGGTATATGGGAGTGATGAGAGAGTCATTTTGGCATTTATTTGGTATTTGGATGGCTTATAATGCTCTTGGAGATATTATTTTATTTATATTTTATCATATGGAGCCTACATGTTATAATTCTAAGTTGAGTTGCACTTTTTATTTAATAAAGCTATTTAATTATAAAAAGTGCATTATAATGAGATTTTATAATGGATGCTTCTAGAAGTTCTTAGTAACTTCTTAGAAAAGTGAATAAATAGAGGGCTTGGCCTCTCATTTGCATATATAGGATTTGGTAACTCAACTACATCTTCTATGAGCATTTGTGGAGCTTGATAGTCTACAAATATTTAGCATAATCCTTGAGAATGATACCTCTCAAGGGATTGCATAATTGAGGAAGTGAAAGACCTTCTAAAGGGTTGCACATTGGAAGTGGTACTCAGCCATTTCATGTTGATCTTCATTGGTATATTAAGTTTGGATAGAGATTTGATTGAGGGTTTGATTTTTCAAAAAAAGTAGAACCGAAAAAGTAGGCCAAAAAAGTAGTCCGAAAAAAGCAGTCCAAAAAAGTAGAACCGAAAAGGCAGGCCAAAAAAGCAGTCTAAAAAAAGTAGTCTGAAAAAGCAGTTCGAAAAAGCAGATCCGAAAAAGCAATTCAAAAAAGCAAATCAGAAAAAGCAAAGTAGAAGGGGTAGCATTGAAGAAAATTATTACAGGCATCTACAACTAGGTTCCTTTGTTAGTATTGCTTTTTAGGTGTATAAGTTTCAGCTATAGGTGTGCATTATACCAACATTATCATTTTTTGTAATCCATGTAAATTCCAAAAGTCTTGACCATATTTCATGAGCATTGTATTAGAAATTTCATTGCAATTAAGAAGATAATAGTTGCTAGTGCCATTTAAGCAATTCAATATCATTATTTATCAGCTAGTTAGTTTGCATACCAACTATTTGTAAAAATGCCAGTTGCCTGTAGGTGTTCATTTCTCATGCTTAGATCATATATATGCACTGAATATTGTCAAAATTAGTTGCACACTCATGTTAGGTCATTGTGTAGTCCATTTTGAGTCTTCTAGCACAATATTCTCATTGATACAAATTGAAGAAAGAGTCATTTAAACTAAGCTGAAATACTAGATCAGTCATATGTCCCTTGCATGTGAATTGTTTGATGAAATTCCTTGAGCTTTTATCAACATTTTTGAGAGCAGATTTGAGGAGGGTCATTATAGTATATATGTAATGTATTATATCATTTGCAACATGTATGAAATATGGAAGAGAGTATCAAGAGAGACATGAAATATTTTGAGAAGTATAAATGTGAATCAACAAAAGAGAAAAATATTCAGCAAGGTCTACAAGGAGCAGTAAAGATTCATTAGTCACAAGAGGTGATCTATACTTCAAGGATCTAATCAGAGAATCAAGTTCATAAGTAGATCCACTATTTCATCCTAACAGGTGAATTGGTTTTGTAAATCCTTTAACAAGGTAGACTTAACAGTCTTTGTATAAATCTCCTAACAGAGTGCATACTTTAGTGTATGTTTGTAAATCCTCTAACAAGGTGGACCTAGCAGTCCTTTGTGCTCCTAACATGGCAGATCACCAGAAGTCGTCAATGTAAGCCTTAATAGGCCAACTTCATACTACAGTAACGAAGTTTTGTGGGTATCATCCCCACCCCAATTTTACTTTCTATTTGGAAGGTTTTTGGGTCACCAAATCACTATGTACATGTGTAATAAATGTTTGTTCTCTCATATATGTAGTAGATTAAATGAATGAATTGAGAATAGTATATATGGTTAAAGTGCTAAATTGTTTTAAAAGTTTTGATGTTACTGATTCACCCCTCCCCTCTTAGTAACATATCATATCTTGAATATTTCCAACAATGAATATCATTGTCACCGATAGTCTCAAATTTGTAGTGAATGTGTGCCCTTACAACCTCCACATGTAATACATTCGAAAAAACTTTCTATAATGCTCTCAAAGGATCATCTTCCAAGGATACAAGTGGGTATTTCTTGAATTTGTATCATGATCTCTCATTAACATCACTCATAGTAGGGTTCAACATTGATTTGATTCAAAAAACTTCAAAAAATCTCAACTTTAATCTCGAAGAAAACCTAATTTGCGTGTAACCTAGGGCTTCCTTTAGTTTGCACTTGTAAATTTTTCAATTCACCTTCAACTCATTGTCAAATCACTCTCAAATGATTCTTAATTCTTCCCACAATTGAATGGTATATATAATCTTATTTGTATCCTTTATATCCTTTCAAATTGAACTTTGCATTGATTATACAACTACTCAGTTCGTAAAAAGATGTTCCTAAATATCAATAAACTTGTTTTCATTTGTTCATCTTCATGCAATATCCAAATGTCTTGCACTCTTAATGAGAGCTTTCTTATGATCTACTTTTCCTTCTGTAAACTTTACAACTTCTAACTTGATCTCTAACCTCTGTTTTATATTTATGGTACTCTATCTTCAATGAAAAGTTCTTAATTCAAATAAGATGAATCATACACTATGGCTGACTTCAATCTCTCTTCAGGTGTATAAAAGTACTATTCTTCTAACAACACATGTGAACTTGATGGATCATTTTCCCTCACAAATAACTCCATGAATTCTTGAAGATATTTTTTGAGTGCATCTTTCTGACTTCTATTGCTATTGTCATTCCTTTTGTGATTTTTGTTGTTGTCCCTTTTGAAGTATGGGTTCCTATTGATTTTTCTCATTCTATTCTACAAAATCTTGCAATGTGACCATTTTTTTACATAACTGACATATAGGTGTACTCCTTCTTTGATTAGGTCCATTCTAATTAAATGGTTCTCTACAATTCCTCAGAATGTGTCCAAAGTTGTTACACTAGAAACACACAATGTTTCTCCTTGTTCCATTAGCTCTTTCTCCTTCATTAGATTCACTCGAGGATCTCCTTCTTTCATTACCTTTAGGGTTAGTATCCCTAAACATCCTACTATTGCTATTATTACTATCAAATTTATGTTTCCTATAATCAACTACTTTATTTCCAAAACCATGAAAAATTATAACAACATAAATGAGTAAATAGTTTGAAAGAATTACCTATACAATTTCTCTTTATATGACCAACTTCATTACACATTACACACCCTTGAATTCATATCTTACCTCTTTAGGTGGCTCAACTTTCTCTATTTGTTTGGGTTCATCACATTTATAAGGTTGACTTTTTTGCTCAACTTCTTTAGGTGCTTCATCAAATATACTTGGTTCAATTTCATTCTAATAATTCTTCTTAGGTTCAGGGGTTTCAACAACTGGATCTAATTCTTTACTAGCTTTAGTTTTCTTTTTAAATTTTTCTCCAACAAAATATCCAAGACTTGTCTTAACATAAGAAGATCTCTAATAGAATAGTTTTTCATCAATTTTCTCATTATTGGAATATATCTTTTCTAACTATTGCCTAGCTTGGGCAGCTCTTGTTTTACAATAATATTGTACTTCTCAAGTTCTGTATGCTCTATTTTGATATAATCTAATTTAGATGCCACTTTTGTAAGAAGGGATATTAGATCTGCACTCTCAGATTTCAAATCTGATTCAATCTTGCTATCATCCTTCTTTAAACTCATTTTTAATTCAACAATCTTCAACTCATGTTTCAAAATATCATTTTCTTTCTTTAAGATTGTTACCTCATTACTATCACTTGTTTTCTCTCTAGGTTCTTTTCTAGATTTCAGATGATCAATCTTATCTTTTAGTTTCCCAATGTAATATTTTGCATCTTCATACCTTTCTTTTAGGTTGTCTCTTTCTTCAATAAGAAGATCAATATGCTCAAGGGCCTCTTCAATATTTCTCTTTAACTATTACATATACATAGGGATCTTACTCAAGTTGTTAAGCCCCTTTTGATTAATTGTTCATTGATACCAATTGTTAGAAATAGGTAATATTGGGGGGGGGGGGGGGGGGGTGAATTAGTATTCTATAATTTTTTTCCCACAATTGAATATTTTTAATTACATCCATATGAAAGTAAACCGCCAATGCTGAATAGTAAATAAAACTATACACAAGAAGAACTCATAACACCATATTTTGTTAAACTAGAGAAACCCTAGCCAAGGAAAAACCCTAGTGGGGATGGTACTGCAAGATGATCCACTAAACACAATAATTTAGCTAAGGATATTGATCCTATTAGGAGTTTATGAAGTACATATAGTGTCCCAGCCCTTGTTAAAAGCCTCTACTCTGTTAGAAGTTGCTTCAACTTTGTTAGGAGTTGGTATTACAAAATGTATGAAAGATGAGCCCACTTCCCAAAGAAGTAATTATACAATGCAATTCTTATATACAAAAGAGATAGAAACAAAACCTCTTTACTAATTTTTATAGTACTTTTCATATCTCTAATCATACATCTAAATTCACACTATATATACCTCACATAGCCTTCAAATAAGTTGACACAAGGAGGGATGGAACAACTAGGTCTAGAGGCACACCTAACTATCCAATCACCTTTCTAAGTAACACAATGGAAGAAAACACATAGAGAACAACACCAAGGATAGAAGGAACAACAACACTTTATTGATTCATCAAATTATTAGCATACATGCCCAAATGTAAGGCCTTCTAGGTTATGACTAGATACAAAATAAAACTTCAAGATCCATGATACAATGTAAAATTTTCTATTCCAAAAACATCTTCTCTCAAATGTTGGAATTACAATAGCAAAGATAAAATTCTAGTGGGGGGGGGGGTGTGTGAATTAGTAGTTTAAATTTTGACTCATAAAACATTCACCTCACATCCATCTCATACATTCAATAAGTAAACTGAAATACTGTGTAAAGCATGTACATCTAAATCATGTAAACAAGTGAGCATTCACACATGTATGAAACCAAATATGATTACCCATTAACCCTCTAATGAGAAGGTAAAAATGGGGTGGGGATGACACACAAATCTTCACTACTATAGTAATAAAGTGTATCCAATGAAGGTTACAATGTTTGATCACAAGACATGATCTACCCTATGAAAGGTCTACCCTATTAAAGGCTTACAAAGACTATTAGGTATTACCCTATTAAAAGATTTCAACACCTTGTTAAAAGTCTATCTTGTCAAAAGACTTTAACTCATAATAAAGTAAGCACCTTTTTAGAGGATTTTAGTATAGCCTATTAGGACTACTTTGTTAAGAGATTTAACTAATTCACCTATTAGAATATCTTAGCATTGATCCTATGGTTAGCTCTTTGTTGCTTGATGATAGATCACCTCTAAACTGATGTATTCTTGATCCTTCTTGATTAGATGTCTCTTTGCTACTCATTATTTCCTTCCTTTATTCTTCTTTAACTGATTCTACAATACAATTTCAATTCACAATACCTTAGTCACCATGAATACTCTATTTGCACATTCAAACTTCTCTCTTCACTCCTTCCACACACATAAGAAATTTAGGGTTTGTCTTCCTTAAGAAGACCTAGGTGACTTAGGGTTAGGTATGATTCAATGGCTATGATTCATCCATTTTGCTACTTAACCCTTCCCTTTACTTGATTGGATACATGTAATGCATAGGGATTCCAACTTGAGATTCATCCTTATCACCAAAATATTGTAATTTAGTCTATAAGTCAGCTCAAAGATGGTTTACATAGTAGTTTGTGCCAATACAAACAACTATGAAAAAACTATTTTACTTAGCATCTGAAGTCTTTGATGCTCAATAAATATTGATTTCTATATTGTGACTCAACATTTGAATGACTCAACATGCACTGCTTACTCAGCTCTCGAATCACTCGGCATACATTATTTGCTTGGCACTTGAGTGACCTGGCACTCATTATAGACTCAACATGCTCTATCTTATACATGTTGTGCTCGACATATACTACTTGTTTGACATAGACTAAGTAAATGACTTAAGTGTATAGATAGTCACTCATCAAAACCAATTTGAGATCAACATCAACTATATAAGTTCATGCTTAATCTAAACCTAAATGCCCTTATTTATACTTGCCAAAATGGCATACAAAAGATTCTAGATCATTACATAATAGAAAGGTCAACCTTAAAATAGTCTACACTCATCCCAAGACAAGATTTGAACATTAAATTTGTGATTGAAATTAATTATATAAGTTAGATCAAACTAAGAACCAATCATAGAAAAACTCAGTTGAATAAGGAACTAAGCATCAATAAATAACAAGTTCACTCGACACTTGAAAGAATGCTTGGCCAACACTAGACAACTTGGCCAACACTAGATAGCTCAGCCAATACTAGACAACTTGGTCAACACTAGATAGCTTAGCCAATACTAATAGAATGAAAGCAATAAAAATACAAGCAATAGGTTAATATGACTTGACAATGACTACAACTCAATAAATATTGAATAGATCAAAAATTATTGGCACTCGAAAACAACTGAAAAAATGAATACAAATGATAAGGATAACATATCAACCTAGGATCTGCTACATCTAAGAACCATGGTTGAAAGAAATAATTCTCCTAAATCGTTGAGATGTCACAACCTGAGCTAAATCCAACTTATATTGAGAAATCCATGTGGCATCTTCAATTGGCCTGTTCTTCCACTTTACTAGATATTCATAGTAATGTTTTTCCTCTTGTGCTTTTACCAACTCTCTAATCCAATATCCATTCAACCTCTTTAATCTACTTCTTAGGATAATCATTAGGTACAAAAACTTCATCATTTGACTCATGGTAGTCATAAAAATTAGCAACATAGAATTTAGGAGATATATCCATGTCATTAGGTAACTCAACTTCATAAGCATTACCACTATCAAACTTCTTCAAGATCTTACAAGGTCCAAACTTCCTCATCTTCATCTTACTATATGTTCCAATAGGAAATCCACCTTTCTTCAAATGAACCATCACCTCATCACCAAATTCAAATAGATGATGTCTTCTAGACTTATCAACATTCTCCTTATACTTTTGATTACTTTGTTCCAACTTAAGCTTCACTTCCTCATGTAGAAACTTCATGAAACTAGAAAATTATTCACTTTCAACACCTCTCTCTTCACTAGAAACATCCCTCAAATATAATACTCCTCTAGGTTACATTCTAATAACAATCACAAAAGGTATTTTTCTTGTACTCCTATTCACAAAATTATTATATGCAAACTCATTTTGTGCCAATATCATATCCAAATTACTCGGCTTATCTCCAACTAAACATCTCAACAAATTACCCAAGCTTCTATTCAAACCCTCTATCTATCCATTTATCTTTGGATGGAATGTAGAACTAAACTTCAACTCAATATCCATCTTCTTCCATAAAGTCTTGTTCTATAAGAAATAATACTTTTTGGTAGTCTATGCAATCTAACAATCTCTTTGAAGAAAATCTTAGAAACATGAACAACATATGATGTTTTCTTACATGGTATGAAATGTTCCAAGTTAGAAAATCTATCCACAACAAAAAAAATAGAATCATACCGTCTTGTTGTCTTAGATAGTCCAAGAAAAAAAATCCATACTCATGTTACTCCAAGGTTTCTTAGGAATAGAAATAGGTGTATACAATCCAAGATTCTAACTTAATTCTTTTGCAACTTGAAAAATTCCACAACTCCTTACAAACTCTTGAACATCCTTATACATTTGTGGCTAGTAGTAGTTATCTTTCAACAAACTCAATATCTTATCAATTCTAAAATGTCCAACCAAACCACCACAATGCTTTTCCTTAATTAGATTAATTCTCATAAAAATTCTTGGTATACTCAACTAAATTCCTTTTAACAACATACCTTCTTAAATTAAATACTCATCAAACTTATATAATCTGATAAATTTGGTGCTCTACACTCTCTCTGTGCCTTTGAAAAATTAGGGTTAGTATCATAGAATTCCTTCATCTCATCAAAACCAAGAACTTCAACCTTCATTTCAATCAACAAAGAATGTCATCTACTCAATGCATCTACAACTCAGTTAGTAACTTCACTTTTATGCTTGATTACACATGTGAAACTCTACAAGTAATCAACCCACTTTATATGTCTCTCATTCAACATATGTTGACTTCCCAAATTGTAAAGCTTGATGATCACTATACAACACAAATTACTTAGGAATCAAATAATGTCTCCACTTCTTCAAGGCTTGAATAATAGCATAAAAATCTTGATCATATAAATAATACTTCCTTTTAGCATCATTTAACTTCTCACTAAAAAAAGAAACATGTTTACCTTCTTGACTTAACACAACTCCTATTGCACTACCATATGCATCACATTCAACTGGAAATACCTTATTGAAATTAGGTAAAGCCAATATAGGTAACTCAACAATTTTTTTTTTCAAAGTCTCAAAACTCTTATCAATTCTGTGTATCCACTTAAAATCCTTTTTATCTCTTATTGTCTCAGTCATAGCATTATAAATAGAACTCAAATTCTTTATAAACTTTCTATAAAAACTAGCCAAACCATGAAATTATCTTACCTCACCCACATTCTCAAGTGTAGCCTATTCCAAAATTTCTTTAACCTTCTCAGGATACATTCTCAAACCATTAGCTAAAATCACAAATCCCAAATACGCAATCTCTTCTTGCATAAAGGAACATTTTTTCAAATTAATCAACAACTTCTCCTCTTTTAATCTCTGTAATACTTTTCTAACATACTCACGATGTTCTTCCTTAGTCCTACTGAATATCAAAATATCATCCAAATAAGAAATCACAAACTTACACAAAAATCTCCTGAGAACTTCATTCATCAACATCATAAAAATACTAGATGCGTTAGTCAAACTAAAAAGGCATAACCAAACATTTATACAAACCATCTTTTTTCTTGAAAATAGTCTTCCATTCACCACCTTCTATGATTCTAATTTAATGATAACCACTCTTCAAATCAATCTTGGTAAAATACTTTGCTCCACTGAAACAATCGATTACATCATCCATCCTTAGCATAATAAGCTATATTTTACTGTAATTTTGTTAGTAGCTCTAGAATAAGGACACATTCTTCATTTTCCATTCTTCTTAGGTGCCACTAAAATAGGTACAACACAAAGACTCAAAATTTCTTTGATCAAACCTTTCTATAGTAATTTATTGCACTTATCTGTTAAGTTCTTAATTTTCTGTAGGTGTCAATCTATATGGTGCTTTGCTCAAAAAAATAGCTCTAGAAATTAGATCCATACAATGACTTATATTTCTTACTGATGGTAAACCATTACGTATATCTTTAGCACGAATCTCATTTTATTCATTCAACAACCTTTCAATTTTTGTTGTTACTCGACCTCCACTAGCTTCTATCACTCAGTTGCTTCTACCACAACTCAGTCCCTAAGGGATTAGAAAAAAAAACATTTGGTTCTTTTTCATCTCCTTTTCAAAATGTTTCCCATTGACCAAACAAAATTGAAAAGTTGTATAATCAACCTCATCTAGAATTTCAATCAAAGATAACAATACTTTCTTTCTTCCATTCACCCAAAGAGTATATTGATTCAATCTTCCATCATGCATATCATATCTATCATATTGCCAAGGTCTACCTAACAGAATATGACAACAATCCATAGGAATAATATCACACAAAACTTCATCAAAGTAATTTCTAATCTTAAATTTCACAACACATTATTCACTTACCAACAACTTTGTTCATCTTTGATCCATGAAACATGATAGGTTTTAAGGTTTCTCAACCTCTGTAATTGTAACTTTGTAACCAACTCCTCTAATGCCAAGTTTTCTAAAATTCCATTATCAGTACTCACTTTGCAACATTTTCCAACCATCCTACATCTGGTCTTGAAAAGACTTCTCCTTAGGACAGGTTCCTAATGAATCCCCTTATTACAAAAAGTTCTTCTCACCATCAAATTTTCTCCAACCTCAGGTCCACTTGGTGAACCCACAAGATCTTCTTGAATCAAAACATTTTTTTTATGTTATTCATTCTCACTAGAGTGTCTACACTCAATCGATTTATGCCTTTCTCTACCACATCTGAAACAATTACCACAAAAATCACACCTAAGAATAAGAATTACCTATTCCTTGGTAGGAACTAGTACCTTCTTGGTAAGAATTACCACCTTTCCACTCAGTCTTACCTTTGTCATCACTTTTCCACTCAAATTCACTCTTGTCTTGCATAGAATTGTTAGATCTACCACCTTCTCCATAAGATATATTTCTGCCTCTCTAGAATCTACCACCTCTAACTCTTTGTCTTTGTTCATGCTTCTTCGTCAAGATCTCCTCATCTTTCAAGGCATATTAATAGGCTTCTTCCACACTTTCCAATTTCACAAAACTTATCTCATCTTGAATTTTAGATCTTAATCCATTTAGATACCTTACAACTTTCTCAACCTCATCATCTACATGTCTAGATCTGATGTCCAATCTATATAATTCCTCAGTGAACTCCTGCTTAGTCATGTCCTTTTGTCTCAAAATTTTGCATCTTTCTCAACAAGCTAACTTGGTAATCAATAGGAAGGAACTTCTTCTTCACTTTTTTCACCATTTCTAGCTAAGTCTAGATCTTCTCTTTTTGTCTTCTTTGTCTATTAGTTTGTAAATGCTCCTACCATAGTGAGGCATGACCTTTCAACCTAGTGATTGAAATTTTCACCTTCTTATTATTAGGAGTGCTTTCAAACTCAACGAACTTCTCTATATCATAGATCCAATCCAAAAAAAATTGGCGTCCAATTTTCCATCTATGAAACAACTTCTACAACATGCTTTGAATATTCCCTAGACAATAATCTCAACAATCTTTCCTCATCTCGATCTTCCTCAAGTTTTGGATTAGGGTTTGGTGTTATTACTTCATCATCAAGATTCACTCCTCTCCTTTGGGCTATCTCCACAATGTCCAATCTGGATGCAATTTGTCTCAACATATCCATAATAGAAGTGTTAGTATTTCCTTCACCTCAAACCATCTTTACAAATATGTTCTTGCAAGATCGTAACCCTCTGCAAGTTATAGGTCAAATCTACAAATTTTCCACCCTACAACCAAATTCAACTTAGGGTTCTATATGATCCAATCTCCACAAGAGAAAACCTCAAACTTTGATACCACCTGATGCAAGGAGGGATGGAATAGCTAGGTCTAGAGGCACACCTAACTATCTGGAACCATCTTACTAAATATCACAACAGAAGAAAACACACAAAGAACAACACCAAGGAGAGAAGGAACAACACTTTATTGATTCATCAAATTATTAGCATACTTGCCTAACTATAAGGCCTTTTGGGTTATGAATGAATACAAAATACAACTTCAAGATCCACAATCTAGCTTCAAATTCTCCATTCCAGAAATGTCTACTCTCAACTCTCTAAGTTTATGCTTAGTCTAAACCTAGATACCCTTATTTATACTTGTCAAAATAACTTACAAAATATTATAGATCATTACATAATAGAAAGGTTGACCTTAAAATGGTCTGCACTCATCTCAAGATAAGATCTAAACATTGAATTCACAATCCAAATTAATTACATAAGTTGGCTCAAACTAAGAACCAATCACAAAAAAACTTGGTCAAATTAGGAACCAAACATTAGTAAATAACAGGTTCACTTAGCATTTGAAGAAACACTCAGCCAACACTAGACAACTAGACCAACACTAGATAACTTGGTCAATATTGGAAAACTTGATCAACACTAGATAGATTGGCCAATTCTGACAAAATGAATGAGATAAAATGACAACTAGAAGGTTAACATGAACCGACAATGATTGCAATTTGGCAGATACTGAATAGATCTACAATTACTAGCACTTGACAATGACTGACTCAACAATAATTGACAAAATGAACATAAATGGGAGGGATAAAACATCAACCTAGGATGCTTCTGCATCATAAGTTCGCATATCATTTTCAACACATTCACATATATTACATATTGCCACACAACTTTGCATATTTTGATCTTTTACTTTTACCTTTCCTTTTTATAAAACTTGCCTTGTCAGCCTCCAAACATTCACACATTTGACATGATACAAAATTAATTCTTGCTAACATATTTGTAAAGGGTTTTAGAGTTTCTCCAAAACCTATTTTTATTATAAAAAACATATTTTTAATATTTAGGAGGTCATCCCTAATTAGTTAATTAATTATATTGTCACAAAAATAATTTCTTAACCTATTAATACCAAATTATTGCTGTGTTCTATTGTACTTTGTTCACTGCCTTTATTAGTGAAACTATAATATCTGATGCTATATTGTCCATACGATATTGTGCTCTTGCACACATCACCATAACACTCTATACTATCTATATCCAAGTGTGCACATGCCAAATATTATTCTATAGATTGCACATACCAAATTTGTCTCTGTACTACAAGTAAAACTATCTAATACTTAAACAATTTTCTATATTTTACTACGTGATCTTTATCTATAAAATGTAACTTCTATTCATGAGATATATGTTTCCATAAATGACAACTCTCACTTTTTCTACTTAGCCACATTTTCAACAATAATTCTTTGGGTACCCTTTTTAGGAAGATGTGTGTACTTTAAGAGAACCTCAATGTTGCCTTTTGTCTCATCATCACAAGAACATGTCCCCCTTGAGCAAGAAAAAATTGCATGCATTTATTGAATTTTCTTCTGATATTTTGACATATAGTTCATATTTCTTTGGTAGAACTACTACATATCTCATTATCCTCTTCTATTCCCAAATTTCCCTCACTCAAGGAAGAAAAATATGACATATACCTATTTGGTGGCACCTGTAGCCGATCAAATGAGAGATATAGTTTAAGGAGTGAAATATTTTATTATAAAATGGGGGTACTATTGATGAAGTTGGCCTAAAGTTAACGTTGAAGGTAAAGAAAAATAAAGTACATAATAAACTTATACCTTTTGATCCATGTCATTGTGTAGGATCCTCATCAAAGAGGTATAGTTTCCTGCATATGTAAATCATTTATCTTAAGTTAGTTACAAATTACATGATACTTATGCTACAAATTACATAGAACATAACATGAACAATATGCATACATCATAATCATTGTATATTTTTTAATTTTTTACCTTCTACAAAAAATAAATTATAAGTAATCAACACCAAGAATTGAGCATCGTAACACATATTTGCAACATGTGTATCATAAATCATGAATGTTGTTATCATTAATCATGATAAATTATAACAACTTAAAAAAATTCTCAATCAATATATCAATACCTCTTACATTTTATTGATCATACCTAATACATTTCCATTGATCATCTTCTTTGTCCATCTCATCATCATGAACATCATCATTATTAATTGTAACAGATTTCCACAATCCATAAAATTCTGTATTCGCTTTTGGGTTTGATTGTGTATTTTTTTTAACATCAACATTTCAGATCATACTCTATGATCCATCATCAGGATGATAAAGAGAGCTAAGAAATAGAATGATATGTTGCAGACCAAGCTAAGAAATAAGAGGAGAGGGAGGGGTAGGGAGGAGTCACGTGCAAATCAAGAACAACTACCAACTAAAGAAAGAAATAAAACTAGAATAATAAGTTTATTACTACAACTAAAGAAATAAAATGACACTAATTATAAATCTAATAAGAAAAGATAGTGAAAACTAGCAATAAGACACCTAAGGCAAATAAAACAATAAAAAATAATTTTAAAAAAAAAAAAAAAAAAAAAAAAAAAAAATATATATATATATATATATATATATATATACACACACACACACACACACACACACACGAAAATGAAGATAGCACAAAGAACTACCAAAAACTCACCTTAGACAAAAAAGAGAAAAATGACAAAAATAAAAACTTATTATTCTAGTTTTATTTCTTTCTTTAGTTGGTAGTTGTTCTTGATTTGTGCATGACTCCTCCCTACCCCTCCCTCTCCTCTTATTGCTTAGCTTGGTCTGCAACATATCATTCTGTTTCTTAGCTCTCTTTATCATCCTGATGATGGATCATAGAGTATGATCCGAAATGTTGATGTTAAAAAAACATACACAATCAAACCCAGAAGTGAATATAGAATCATCATTATTGCCATCATCATCATGATCATCACTATAACCATAATTATCATCATCATCATCATCATTATGAACATCACCATCACCATCACCACCACCAGCACCACAACCGCCACCACCACCACCACCACCACCACCACCACCACCACCATCACCATCATCCTCAATGCCATCACCATCATCATGAACATCTTGACTATCATCATCATCATCATCATCATCATCATCATCATCTTCTTCATCTTTTCCATCATCATCATCTACTTCATCTTCCACTTCTTCAGTATCTTTTTCTTCAATAACATTATACTTTATCGAGCTTCCTCTTAGATCATGTTTAACAAAAAATGACCAACTTGATTTATGTGGAATGCCAAAGTATAACACTTGTTGATGCAAGGAGACCAACGGAAACTAGAGCCAAAGGTATACCTAGCTACCAGAGGTACCTGTAAGAGTAAACAAAGTGGAGACACAACATGAAGAGAAACAACCAAAGGAGATAGAAGAGAAAACCACTTATTGATTCATCAAATTACCAAATACATTCTTGGCTGTGAGGGATTCTAGGTTACGACCAACATTACAATTCAATCTTTGATCTTCAATGATGATCTTTGCAATCTAACCCTTCTTACTCTTCCCCATCGAATGATAATGCTTAAGACTCTACCCAAGAACCCTTAAATATTTTCATGACCACAAGTCAACCTATTACAAATTACCAAATAAATAAACCCTTACATTAAATGTACAACCAAGCCACAAGTCGTCTCTCAAAAAATATTAAATACTAATTACAAAATTAAATATGTGCAAGGTCGGTCCAAACTAGAACTAGATACAGACAACTCAGTCAAAGAAGGACCAAGACAAGTAATGTTACTTGATAATTCTCATCACATACATGAACTTGCCACCAATAGACACTCGACACCAACAGGCACTTGACACGTACTAAGAACTTGACACCAACTAAGAACTTGACACCAACTAAGAACTTGACAACAAATAATAACTCAACAACAACTAAGAACTCAATAGCAACAAGGAACTCGACAGGGATAGAGAACTTGACAACAACAAAGAACTTGATAGAAATAGAGAACTCAACAAAAACAAGGAACTTGGCAGAAAATGAGAAATAATAAAACATGCACGATAGAAATGCTACCCTAGATGCTCTTTCATCAGACAACCAAGGTTGAAAAAAATGACTCTCTTGAATCATGCAAGTGTCACAACCTAAGTTGAATCAAACTCAGATTGAGAAATTCCCATAGCATCTTAAACTGGTCCATTCTTCTACTTCACCAAATATTCATAGTAATCTTTTCCTCTTGTGATTTACCAACTCTCTAACCCAACATCTATTCAGCCTCTTCAATTTTCTTCTTAGGATAATCATCTGATATAGCAAATTCATCATCTAACTCATGGTACTTATACAAGTCAACAACATTAAATATAGGAGATATAATCCATGTCATCAGGTAACTCAACTTTATAAGAATTACAATTGTCAAACTTCTTCAAGATCTTATAAGGCCCAAACTTCTTCATCTTCATCTTACTGTATTTTCCTCTAGGAAATGTACCTTTCTTTAGATGAACCATCACCTCATCAAAAACTTTAAAATCATGATGTTTTCTAGATTTATCAGCTTTCTCCTTATACTTTTGATTACTTTGTTCAATCTCAACTACACTTCCTTATGCAAAGAATCCATAAAATCAACAAATTCTTCCCCTATAACACTTCTCTTTTCTTCACCGACAACATCCCTCAATTCTCATATTCCTCTAGGCTACATTCTAGTAACAATCTCAAAAGGTGTTTTTTTATACTCCTATTCATAGAACTATTATATGCAAACTTAGCTTGTATCAGCACCAACTCCCAATTATGTGGTTTATCTACAACTAAAAATATTAGCAAATCACCCAAGCTTCTATTCACAACCTTTGTTTGTCCATTTGTTTGTGGATGGAATGTAGAACTAAACTTCAATTCAGTACCCATCTTCTTCTACAAAGACCTCCAAAAGTAACCAACAAACTTATTGTCTCTTTTAGAAATAATATGTCTTGGTAATCTATGCAATCTAATAATCTCTTTGAAGAAAATCTCAACAACATGCTTTACATCTGATGTCTTCTTACATGGTATGAAATGAGCTACTTAAAAGAAACCAACCACAACAAACATATAATCACACCTCTTTACTTTCTTAGGTAATCCAAGAACAAAATCTATACTGATGCCACTCAAAGGTTTCTTAGGAGCAAAAATAGGTGTATACAAACCAATATTGTGACTTACTCCTTTTGCAACTTGACAAACTCCAAAAATCTTTACAAATTTCTGAACATCCTTATACATTTGTGGCTAATAATACTTATCCTTTAGCAAACTCAATGTCTTATCAATTCCAAAATGTCCAACCAATCAACCACTATGTTTTTCCTTGATCAAATTAACTCTCATAGCACTTCTTGGTATACAAAACTGAATACCTTTGAACAATATACCTTCTTGAATGAAATAATCATCATACTTACTCATGTGATCTAATAGATTTAGTGTTTAGCACTATCTCCATGCCTCATAAAAATCAGGGTTAGTATCATACAACTCTTTCATCTCATCAAAACCAAGAACCTCAACCTTCATCTTAGTCAACAAAGAATGTCTTCTGCTTAATGCATTAGTAACTTAGTTAGTGACTCCACTCTTATGCTTAATCGCAAATGTGAAACTCTGCAAGTACTCAACTCACTTTAAATGTCTCTGATTCAATTTATGTTGACTTCCCAAGTATTGTAAAGCTTTATGATCACTATTCAACACAAAGTCCTTAGGAATCAAGTAATAATTCCACTTCTTCACGGCTTGAACAATTTCATACAACTCTTGATCATACACATGATCCTTCCTTCTAGCATCATCCAACTTCTCACTAAAGAAAACAACAAGTTTTCCTTCTTGACTCAATACAACTCCTATTGTACTACCACTTGCATCACATTCAACTTGAAATACCTTATTAAAATAAAGAAAAGCCAATATATGTAACTAAACAAACTTTTGTTTCAAATTCTCAAAAATCTTATTAGCTCCATGTGTCCACTTGAAATCCTTTTTATCCCCTCTCATTGTCTCAGTCATAAAATTACAAACAAAACTGAAATTCTTTATAAACTTCCTATAAAAACTAGCAAAACCATGAAATGATATTACCTCACCCACATTCTTAGGTTTAGGTCATTCCAAAATTGCTTTAACCTTCTTAGGATCCAGTCTCAAACTATTTTTTGAAATCACAAATCCCAAAAACACGATCTCCTCTTGCATAAAAGAACACTTTTTCAAGTTAATCATCAACTTCTCCTCTTTTAATCTCTACAATACTTCTCTAACATACTCAAGCTGTCCTTTCTTAGTCTTACTAAATATCAAAATATCATCCAAATAAACAATCACAAACTTATACAAAAATTTCTTAAGAACTTCATTTATCAACCTCATGAAAGTATTAGGTGCATTAGTCAAACCAAAAGACATTACTAACTATTCATACAAACCATATTTTGTCATGAAAGAATTCTTCCATTCATCACCTTCTTTGATTCTGATATGGTGATAGCCACTCATCAAATAAATCTTGGTAATATACTTTTCTCCACTCAAATAATCCATTATGTCATCCATCCTCGTCATAGGAAACCTATATTTCACTGTGATATTGTTAATAGCTCTAGAATCAAAACACATTCTCCATTCTCCATTCTTCTTAGGTGCTAATACAATAGGTACAATATATGGAATCAAACTTTCTCTGATCAAACCTTTCTGTAGAAACTCATGCACTTGTCTATTAAGTTCTTCATTATCTATAGGTCATAATCTATATAGTGCTTTATTTGAAAAAATAGCTCTAGGAATCAGGTCCATACAATGACTTATACTTCTTACTAGTGGTAAACCACTAGGAATACCTTCTGCAACAATTTTCTTTTACTCATTCAACAAATTTTCAATTTCTTGTGGTACTTGACTTTTACTAGTTTCTATTGCTCGGTCATTACTAGCTTCTGTCACTTAGCTACTATTGGTACAACTTGGCCTCCTAGGAATTCTAGAAAAATAAACTTGATTCTTCTTCACTTCTTTTTCAAATTGCTTTCCAGTAATCATGGAAATTCTCATAGTAGTACAATCAACCTCATCTAGACTTTCAATCAAAAGAACTAATATTTTCTTTTTGACATTCACCCAAAGAGTATATTGATTCAATCTTCCATCATGTATAGCATATCTATCATATTTCTAAGGTCTACCCACAAAATATAAAAACAATCCATAGGAGTAATATCACACATAAATTCATCAAAATAATGCCAACTCTTGAACTTCACAATACATTGTTCACTTACCAATATCTTATGCTCATCTTTGATCCATGAAATATGATAGGGTTTAGGATTCTTCAGCCTGTGCAACTACAACTTTGTAACCAACTCTTTTGATGCTAAATTTGTATAACTTCCACTATCAATGATTACCTTGCAAAATTTTCTAGCCATCTTACATATGGTCTTGAAAATAATTCTCCTTAGGATAGGTTCCTCATCACTTACCTTATTACATAAGGTT
This sequence comes from Cupressus sempervirens, assembly GCA_028749045.1. Lineage (NCBI taxonomy): Eukaryota > Viridiplantae > Streptophyta > Pinopsida > Cupressales > Cupressaceae > Cupressus > Cupressus sempervirens. The sequence continues at coordinate 156,189,422 of CM053790.1, read as the reverse complement.
CTTCTCACCATCATATCTTCTATAGCCTTAGGTCTAATCGGTGAACACCTAGTGTCTCCTTGAACTACAACATTTTTGTTACCTTGCCCATTTTTAGAGGATCTACACTTAAAGGATCTTGCCCTTCTTTACCACATCTAAAATAATTACCATGAAAACTACCTCTAGAATAAGAATTACCTCTTCCCTGGTAAAGACTGGTACCTCCTCGGTAAGAATCACCACCTTTCCATTTGATCTTACCTTTGTCATCACTCTTCCTTTCAAATTTTCCTTTATCTTTCATAGAATTGTTAGATCTCCCACCTTCTCCATAAGACCAACCTTTGCCTCTATGAAATCTAATACCTCTACCTCTTTCTATTTGTTCATAATTCTTTGTCATGATCTCCTAGCATATTGATATTCTTCCTACACACTTTCCAATTTCACAAAACTTATCTCATGTTGAATCCAAAATCTCAATCCATTTATGTACCTTGCAATTTTCTTGACATCATCACCCACATGTATAGATCTGATGTCTAATATATATAATTCCTTAGTATACTCCTTCATAGTTATGTCTCTTTTTCTCAAATTTTGTATCTTTCTCAACAAGCTAATTTGGTAATCAACAGGAAGGAGCTTGTTCTTCACCTTATTCACCATTTTCAGCCAAGTCCTAATTTTCTCCTTTCCTCTCCTTTGCCTATTAGTTTGTAAATGCTTCCACCATAGTGAGGCATGACTCTTCAACCTAGTAACTATAATTTTCACCTTACTATTATTAGGAGTGTTTTCATACTTAAAGAAATTCTCCATATCAGAGATCCAATCCAATACATCATTGGTGTCCAATTTTCCATCATAAAGAACAAATTCTACAATAGGATTTGAATGTGCCCTAGTAATACTCTTAATAATTTTGCTTCATCTTGATCTTCTTCAAGTTTTGGATTAGAGTTTAGTGCTACTACTTCATCATTAGGCATATTATCAAGATATACTCCTCTCCTCTAGGCTATCTCTAAAGCATCTAATTTGGCTGCAATTTGTCTCAATATATCCAATACAACATTATCATCATTTTATCTACCTTCAACCATCTTTATAATTAGGTTCCTACAAGATCATAACCCTTTGCAAGTTGTACGTTAAATCCTTAGATCTACTATCCTGCAAACAAATCAACTTAGGGTTCTACATGATCTAATCTCCACAAGGAGAAACCCTAATCTTTGATACCACTTGATACAGGGAAGCCTATGGGAATTAGGGCCAAAGGCACACCCAGCTATCAAGGTACCTACAAGAGTAAACACAACAAAAACACAATGTGGAGAAAAATAACCAAATGAGATAAAAGAGAAAAAAAATATTGATTCATTAAATTAGCAAATACATGCTACACTATGAGGCCTTCCAGGTTATGACCAACATTACGATTCAATATTTGATCTTCAATGACAATCATCACATTTTTACCCTCCTTATTACTCTTCCCCATTGAATGATAATGCCAAAGAGTCTACCCAAGGCCCCTTTAAATACTTACATGATCACAAGTTGATCTATTACAAATTACCAACTAAATAAACCCTTACATTAAATGAATAACCAAGCCACATGTTAGGTCTCAACAAATATAAAATACTATTCACCAAATTAAATATGTGCAAGGTTAGCCCAAACTAGAACTAGATATAGACAACTAGGTCAAAGAAGGACTAAGGAAAATATTGACACTCGAAAATGCTCGACACATACATGAACTTGACACCAATAAACATTGAACACATACTAAGAACTTGACACAACTAAAAACTCAACACCAAATAAGAAATTGGCAACAACTAAGAAATTGACATCAACAAAGAAATCAAAAACAAAAAGAAACTCAACAGTAACAAGGAACTCAACAATAACAAGGAAATCGACAACAATAGAGAAAGAAGAAAACATGCAAGATGACAATGCAACCCGGTATGCTCCTGCATCACTTGCTCACATTGGCTTGGAATAACATAGGGCTCATTTCCAATTGGCTAAAATGACCTTGTATTAATCATTGTAAATCCATTATCATGTTCAATAATATTTCTATCAAGATCATTTTGATTCAGTCATAGCCTATACCATTTGATAGTGAATGGAACTAGTTTGAAGGAATTAAAGTTGCACTCAATTATATCATCCAAAATGCCATAATATTTGTTTTTAGATTGCTAAGGATGCATTTCATTTCTAAAAAAAATATTAGTGACCTCAATGATTAGTATGATCCCAAAATTACAAGTTCTCTTCATATTGTCCAACTTTTTAATGCAAAATTTACGACTATTATATTACATAGCTTTGTGGTGCTTGACCAGTTATTTTCAAACATGTCAAAATTATGCATCTATCCATGAGTTGATATTAAACATATATGGGTCATGATAAATTAACAAATACATACCTTTCTACCTCTTAAACCATTTTCTAGATCAATTACCACTTGTGTAACATTGGAATCTCCATTATGATGAGCTTCTTTAACCAATGAAGCAACATCCCTCCATGTAAATGAGTGACCATTTTGTTGAGATCATTCAATCAATACCATCATCCAATCAAGATTGTTTGCAATATACAAATGAAGTGCATCCCACTCATGAGCAACTGTATAAAACAAATAGACTAATTAGAAATAAATTATATTGATGATGGATAATAATAAATTAACTACAATAAAATCTTATAATTATGTCTCACTTTCCTCATTCTACCTTTATCCATCAAGAACTCCCCTTCAAATTTGTTAATGAAGTTGAGATCCCAAATGCGATCTACATGGATTATTATTGCAAACTTGGGAAGATATTCACTAATGTATACCATGGTCTGGTATACCATATATCCCTCCACCACGGTGTATGCCTAAAATGTGAGCACACTTTTATGAGTCATTATATCTAAGATTTATCAAGAATGAGATCTCAAATGAAGACTCATAGCTCTCTATTCATGGAGTGCAGGGGTTTGTAATGGAGGCCTTTAGTTTGACCTAGTTTGTGCCCATGCAAGTACACCATAAAATAAGAGATTCAAAGATCAACATATGAATGCAAATGAAGATGCAAGCTAATCTAAATGATAACAATGCAAAGAAATGCAAGAAAAGAAATTTAATCTATGAAAGGAAATAACAATGCAAGATTAACTATGAAAGAAAACGTGGATCTAAGCTAATATAAAAATGCAATGATGGATTATGATGATGGAAGCCATGGATGCATGAGAGAAGAAGACAAGAAGATAGAAGTTCTCCAAAAAAAGCTTTAATGCTCAAACTCCTTCAAAAATCACTCTCCAAACTTGAAACATAACAATAGCATAATCGTGGATGTCAAAAATGAGGAGAGGGCTCTCCCTTATAAATAAGAATGGATGATTAATATTAAGAGGCAATAAGATTTAATCAAGGGTGGAGAAAGAATGATCCGTGTGAGACAAAATTCTACCAATGAGAAAAGAGGAGGAAAATTAAATATAATCCCACTTAGAAATATATGCATTTAAGTGTAGAGGAAAAAAGAATTTATTTAATTTTTATTTATTTTATTTCCTTTTTCAATTGGGATTTTATTTAATTAAAAGGGAGGAAGTTATTTAATTAAATTAAAAGAGGGTTTTTTCTATTAATTAATTCAATGTGGATTAATTATTTAATTAAAAGAGAGGTTTTCTTTTAATTAAATAAGACTTAGGATAAAATGATCAAACCTTAGGAAATGTTGAAATAATTGAATTAATTATAATTTGATCAAAGAAATTGATTTGAATTGATTTAATAAAATAGTACAAACCATTGATTTAGGAAATTTGATAAATTGAATAATGGGGGCCTATAGTCTAGGTGACCATTTTAGGGTGCACATATTTTCCCCTCTTTGACTAATGTGTGATCGATTTGGGAACACATGTAGTCAAAGAAAGAAATTGAAGTGTGAGATCAATTTGGGATCACAAAAAACCCATATGTGTGGTTGATTCAGGAACACATCAGGACAAAGAATACAAATAAATTTTGGCTTAAAAAAGTTGAGGGTAAAATTGATAAAATTGAATCAAGGATTGAAGTTGATAGGTACTACCCCCTTGTGATTGAAATTGAAATGAGATAGAGGAGAAACGACAAATTGATAAATTTGATCAAATCGAACAAAAGATAAAGTTCTTGATGTAAGATGAAAGATATAAGAATCATAGAACCAAGGTAGATCATCAAGCATGAAATATTATGCCCCAAAGGTGAATTAGAAGAAAAGAAGTGGGGTAAAAGCAAATGAAAGAGAGAAGTTTGGAAGAGGTGGAAAGAAACAAAAAGAAGAAAAGAAAATTTTCTATCAGTAATAGATTGCCTCAAAATTAGTCAATTGTTTAAGATAGAAATTTTGATTGAGATCACGAAAGAAGATAAGGAAATGAAGATCAAAACATGACCACAATTGATTAAAAGTCCACAAGAAAGATGAAGGGAAAACCCTCTCAAACTCATAATGTAGCCTAACAATGCAAACTAACATGAAGTCTAATAATGCAAGCTACATGAAAATGCAAAGGTGTACTTGCAATAGAGCAACTGTAAAAATAGGATTTTCTGTTCATCATTAATTAGAGAATTAAAAAAAATTATTTTCATCATTAGGACATTATTAATGGACATCGAAAAATCACAGAAGCATCACTAGTAACAATTGCAACTATGAAGATATGAATGTGATTTATATCAGATTGGAATGTGGAAATATTCTAACATAAGCATCACAGACATAAAGGTCAAGATGACCTCGATATTAGCTTACCCAATTTAATGTAGCAAAACCATACTTGCATCAAGGCATAGATGCTAGGATGACCATAAAAATGGTTGTGCAAAAGTAGTCAAGGATGATGCCTCAAATCTCCTAGTCAAGGATGATGCCTCAAATCTCCTAAGTGTTTCAAGGGGACAATAAGAGATACTCTAGAGTTTCAAGACCACACCCACAAGTAGAAAACAAATAAAAACATGCCCCATGACCTAAGTCCTCTAACTATGCCTCTTAGAGAGACTTATCAGACAAGGACACTCAACAAAAATTAATAACAGTCATCACACAAAGAAAAGATCATGACATAAGTCAAGCATTAACTATTTTTGTTTAAAAATTTAAGTGTGTTAATTGATACTGAGTTCCATGGATAAGGATTGAATGCTTGCAAGTAGGTAAGATCACATGATGAAATTGGGTAAGACCAAACTGATAAGTGTTGAAAAACACTCGATGTTAGGGGTTGTATTGAAAAATATAGCTGGGGTGGTGTTGAAAAACACCATTTGTGAGGTGTCCTTAAGACTAACGCAGCCAAGTGACCAAAGCTAACATAGTTATACCCTCTAGATAAAGATCAATTCCAAACCAAGGCATGGTGGAGAAAAGCCAAGTGTCGAGGACACACGCTAAGAAATAGAGGTCCAAAGGCCTCAAGTAGCGTGCATTTCTAGGTTTTCACCATTTGGATTATTATTATTATTTTTAATTTTTTTTTTTTTTTTGGAGATACATCAAAGTGCTTATTACTAAGATGATCATTTTTCAAGACATTTTCTAATTTTTAGAATTTGACAATATATCATTTTTTGGGATTTTTGAAATATGTCATTTTTTTTGTATTTTTTTAGGATCAATAAATATGTACAAAGATGTCCTCAGATAGAATGGGAAGTATTTCCTTGAATCTAGTTTGGAGGCCTACCATTCAAAGGAGTTTGATACTGTAGTTGAGGAGCCTTATTACCTTGAGCTTGATGACTTTCCAAAGTCACCACCTTGTTACTTACCTTTTGTATCATAAAGAAACTTTCCTCCAACTTCTTATCTTGAATTTGCAACTTTTTTCCAATGTCTTGCATTAGGGCCTTCAACTCTCCTAGCTCACTAGATAATGTAGAAGCTTGAGGGGCTAGAGCAAGGGGTTGTAATGTGAAAGATATAGAAATAAGGGCTACTACTAGTTGGTGATTTGGCATATCAAGAAAGAAGGGCATTGGATATCTTGGGCTTACCTTCCTATAGTAGAATGTTTTCTACCCTTATTGCTATCTTGTAAGCATTGGGTAAGGTATCCCCTCCCATGGTTTCGATTGTAGTGGCAATATCACTATTTAGGGCTCTTAGGTAATGCAAGAAGGTATTACTAGGGGTAGGCTTAACTGTAGTGGGTATTCTATCCCATGTGCTTTGAAATCTATAACTAAAATTAGTCATACATTCATGGGGTGCCCTTTTGATAGTTGTTAGCTGATCTAATAGTGATAGGTGATTACTTTTATCCTCAAAATGTTTGAAAACCCCTACTCCTAACCCATCCCAATTAGTAATAGAGTTATGAGGTAAACCCCTATATCATTGCAATGTTTTTCCCTTTAAGGATGAAGCTAGAAGCCTAATAGTAACATCATCTTCTCTAATACCATGTATATTGCAGACATTTGATATCTCTTGAATATGTTCTATAGGAGAGATGGAGTTTTCACCAATGAAATTAGGTATGCTTTTGAAAGATAACACTGGAATATCATGTATTTGATCTAATAGGAGAGGACTCCCACCATTAAAGGTGGCAAATGCATGTGCTCTAGGTTGATCCATATGGAATAATGGCCTATTGATATTAGCAGATGATAATTTAGGCTGAAATTGATCATTAGGAAGGGTAGAGATGGATCTTGCAAGTGTATGGATTTCTTTTGTACTCCTAATTGGTGATAGAGAGAATCTATTCTTCTTTCTTCTTATATTTGAAAATAAGAGTTTAGTGTATTGGAAATTACCTCTAGAAGATGCCCTTATGTGAGCTTTTGGGAATGAATCACAACAACCTTGGTCTAGAAACCAGATGTGTTTGAAGCTTGGAGTCACTAAGTACTTGAAGAATGAGCCTCTTGAAGGCCCGGAATACTAAGAGAAACACTTGTTGGAATTATAGAAGGAGTAACTGAGAGGGGGGGTGAATTAGTTACTACTAAAATAAATCCCAGATCCCTTAGATGTCAATAATAAAATTTAAACTGAGAAGTTTGATTGCTACTGTTATTCGGTAAACACATAGAAAATGCTGTAACTTGGTAAATGCAGAGTGTGATTTACTTTTAGCTGATCTTAAACATTCATAATAATTAATTTGCAAGCATAAGAGAAATACCATAAACACAAGAGACACCAAGATTTAACATGGAAACCCAATATGGGAAAAACCACCAATGTAACTAGTTACTATTTTTAACTCTTTTGAAGTGAGCCTTGTTAGGAGCCAACCTGATCAAAGGTTACAAACCACACTGTTAGGTGTGTCCTTGTTAAAGGATTTAATCACCCTATAAGGAGTGGCCTTGCAAGAGGTCTTAAAACAATTCAATGGAACTATCACCTTGTTAGAGGATTTACAACTGGCTATTAAACCAACTCTGTTAAGAGATTTAGATCACCGCTACAATGGTTAGAGAGTAACAATGAAAGGACTTGATTGTGATGCAACTGAATTGCTGATTATAGATCTCTATTCTGCTTCATACTTGATCCTTCCTGATCGAATAATACTTTTCCTTAAGGATACCTGCTTATCCTTCAAGTTCACTCTTACTCTTTCCTTCTCAATTCAATCAACACACTTGCACACATATTGAAAATCTTAGCTTGACCTTTCATTTATATCATCTAGATTGTCAAGTCAGCTCAAATAAAAATTACAATAACCAATAATCATTACCACATTCAACTAGAAATAATACTTACAATAAATAAGCTTCTTATGCCAAAACAACAAAATCCTTCATTGGCCGACCCTGCTCGATAAACACTAGCTCTATCCAACTTTCCTTCACTAACCATGAGAACTCGGTTAACGCTGTTTCTTGCCTAAATTCCTTTGATGCTTGAGTGAGCTCGATAGACACTGACTTCACAGAGTAATATTTAGGAATGCTTGGTAGACAAGGAAAATTGTCTTGCTGACCAAGTGAGCTCGTTAAGCACTGACGTACAAATGCTATGCCATTTTGTGTAACATCAAAGACAACATAATCAAAAAATTTTATCCAACAATCTCCCTCTTTGGCATTGATGACAACACATGTCATAGCACAATGAAATTTGAGAACAAGATTTTCTCTAATAGAGAGTTTCTCCCTCTTAGATTTTTACCAAAAACTTCTTCTCTTTTATGCAGTAATCTCCCTCTATGAAGGAATTACATAACTTCTATGATAGTATACTTTTCTCTCCAAAGATATACACAAATTTTACAAAGATATGATAGTAATCTTCTCCCTCTTTGACAACACATGCCAAAGACAAAACATACCAAATTAGTATCAATGTACCTTGAGGACTGGTTCACATGCAAAATTCCCTTTGACTATGTTGCATCAATTGATTGATCTTCAACTTGGTTCCTATTGATGCATCACTAAAACTTTATATAGTGAGATTTAGATAGGGGAATGACCCCTAACTTACCTCTTAGATACAAGAATGCATCCTTAGGTAATGGATTGGTGAATATGTCTGCAATCTATTCTTTTGTGTGAATATATTCCAATCTGATTTCTTTGTTCTACATTAGTTCTTTGACAAAATGATATTTTATGGTAGTGTGCTTGGTTTTGGAATGCATCATTGGGTTCTTTGATATGTTAATTGTGCTGGTGTTATCAAAATCCATGACAACTGGTTCTTTGATCTCAACCTTCATACCTTCCAACAACTATTTAAACCAAACAATATTAAAACAATTCACTACTGCTACAACATATTCTACTTCTGTTGTAGATTGGGATGTGCAATTTTGCTTCTTTCTTGTCCAAGATACCAACCTTTTACCAAGAAAGAATGCTTCACCACTTGTACTCTTTCTATCATCAAGATTTCCTATCCAATCAACATTGGTGAATACCTTTAGGTCTAAGTCTCTTCCAAGTTTGTACCATAGACCATAATCTTCAGTACCTTTTAGATATCTCAAAATTCTTTTGATTTCTATCATATGATTTTCTCTAGGTTTGGTTGAGACTCTTGCCACTATCCCAACTACTAAAGAAATATTAGGCCTTGTATGAACTACATACTATAATTTTTCAATCATTGATCTATATAAGGTCTGATCTACCTCTTTTGAATCATCATCTTTGGTAAGCTTTAGTCCAGTACACATGGGGGTTCCAACTGGTTTACAATCTTCCATTCCAAATTTCTTGAGTATCTCTTTGATATACTTAGATTGATTAATGTAGATACCATTCTTGCTTTGCTATATCTAAAGTCCAACAAAGAATTTTATCTCACCAAGCATGGACATTTCAAACTCTTTGTTCATTTATTTTGAAAATTCTTTCCATGGATTATCATTCCTTGTAAATAGAGTGTCATCCACAAATATTTTTGCCAATACAATCTTGTTATTTGGTCCTTCCTTGATATACAAACTACTGTTACGATTAGTTCATTGAAAACCAATCTATATAAGGTAGTTATGCAACCTTCATACCATGCTTTAGGAGCTTGTTTTAGACCATAAAGTGCTTTATGTAATTTGTAGACCATGTCCTTTTGGTTTGGATCAAAAAAACCTTCTAGTTGTTTAATGTAGACTTCTTCATCTAGTATAACATTGAGAAATGTAGATTTAACATCCATTTGTATACTTTAAATCCACTATGAGCAGCATATGCAAGAAGAGTTCTAACACCTTCTAATCTTGCAACAGGAGCGAAAGTCTCACCATAACCAATTCCTTCTTCTTGAGAGTAGCCTTTATACACCAATCTTGCTTTGTTCCTTGATAATTTTCCATCTTCATTTAGCTTATTTCTGAATACCCATTTTGTTCCAATCACATTTTTGTCTTTAGGCCTAAGAACAAGGGTCCAAGTTTTGTTCTTCTCTATTTGTTCTATCTCTTCATTCATAGCCTCAATCCAACTTTCATTTTCCAATGCATCTTTAAAATTTTTTGGTTCAAAATCAACAAGTAAACATGTACCTTTTAGCTTACTCCTTGTCATAGAACCTTCTAATTTATCTCCAATAATCTGATCAGGTGTATGATGCCTTCTAACATACTTGGCCAATATAGGTTCTTATCCTTTTGAATGAATTGTACTATCTTCATTTTTAATTTCAACTGCTATCTCTAGTTGCTCAGACTCAGTAGGCATTGGTTTGGTAGGTTCAGAATGTGACTCAGGTCATTGTGACTTAGTTTGAACTTCTTGCAACTCAGTAACGAAGGAAGACTTAGGAGTTGAAGTCTCCTTATTGATAGATGTGTTTTGCAATGCATCAAGTTCAAAAGTAAACAAATCTTCTATAATCTTCTAGTTCCTTTTTGCTTCTTCTTCAATTCTTTCTACAAACTCATCAATTCCTACATCTGTACTTTCTATGATTTTATGAGTAGACAAATTCAAACATCTATATGCCTTAGTTCTACAAGAATATCCTAGGAATATAACTTCATCACCTTTTACATCAAACTTTCCTTTTCTAGACTCATTCAAGATATAACATTTACTTCCAAATACTTTTAGGTAACTTACATTGGGTTTGTAGACATACCATAATTCATAGGGAGTTTTATATGAGTCCTTCTTCAACTGTACTCGGTTAAAACTATGAATTGCAGTGCTGATGGATTCCTTCCAGTATTTCAATCATCAGAGTCCTTGCATAATCCATGATAGATCTTGTTGGTGTTTGAAAATGCTGGAGGGTTTTCAATTATCCCAATGAGAATATGACATATCTAGGGGTAGCTAACTCCCATTTTCAACATGTCATTTCAGACACTGGGCCAACTATAAGGCATGACCCTTCTTCTTCTTCAGGCTCTGCAAAGCCTAGGTGGGTAGACCTCAGATTCAAATGATACCATACTAGTGAAAAAACATATACTTGAATCTATTAAAGTAGATAAAACCCTTATTTCTCCTAGTAACTCATGAAATGACACAGGTCTACAGTAGCTAAATGAAAATCTAGAATATTCACAAGCTAAGTGAGGGTTAAACATTTAGGTCCTTTAACATAAAATGTAAAGATGATTTTGATTTTGATTTTATGTGGGTGGGGGAAAGCAGATGAAACCATGCATGGACAACAACTTAATGACCTTGTATCTGATTAGTGCCTGATCCATTGGGAAAATTCATGAATCTCGCTCATGGATATTGATATCTGATACTTATTCATATATTCAAATATATGATCTATCCATTAACCTTGCTAATAGATATCCATGTTCATTTCAAATCTCATTCATACATGATATCCTTCTTAATAAACCTGCAATCCTGTTGAATCTATGAAGCACTTACACAATTCCTTGAATCATCAGCAATAATGAAATAATATACAGACTTAAGGGATTGCAAAACTGACCTAGGCTCTTTGTTCAAAGATAATAAAACATCACAGATCAACTGAGAATGGAGACAAGATTTAAATTGAAACTAAACCCTTGATGTTCTATGTATTGATTTCCTTGAAATAATACATGAAAATCCATGAAATTAATTCAGAAATCACCTAATAAACCAGACTGTATAATAACATATGTTGTCATACAAGAGAGAAAATGGCAGGAATGAGAAACTGATGGGATGGGAAGGGGGCATCACAGCTAAAGCAAAGCTTCATGGTCTGGAACCAGCACATCCCAGATCTTCCACCTAGAATTCATCAATTCTAGGGCCAATTCTGCTAAGTGTTTTCATTCAGAGAGACTTTCCAAATTTTCCAACCTCTAAAATGAAAGAAAGAAAGAAAGATATAGGAGAAGTTAATTCTCGGATCTAAATCTGCAACTGACATCAGTCAACTTGGAAAAACCTTCTCAATAGGTTCAAAACAACATTAAGATCTTTTCCCTCAAGCGCTGAATCAAATCCTTTTCAGTTATGACTCTAAAAGCATCAAATATCTGAAACTATTATTAAAATAAATAACTAATTTGATTCTTGATTTTACTCATGGTAAAATGAAAATCAGTTAAAAATTTGACTTGTAAAAGCCAAGAAAATCTTCTGGAACTAATTTTCTTCACATTCAGACTTTACCAAGCCTTCCAAACTACTCTGGAACCAACTTTGATGCTCTGTGATCAAATCTGTTCACTGCATTTAGAATGCCCCAAATTTCACAAAATTGCTTATAGATTGAATCAGTGAAGACCTGTGCATAAGCTGACCCCAAATTCAAAAAATTTCAGCTTCTCCCAATTCCAACGATATATTGCACTGCCTATTTCTGATAAAAATTGCCCCTGATATGGCTATTTGAAAAATAGGCCTCCAGACTTAACTTTGGCATTTAAAAAATGAAAAATTTAAAATTTTACATAGTGATAACTATATAAAGTTCAAAAATATTTCAAATTCTCATTCTATGCATTTATATTCTTTAAATTTTCATTTCAAAAATATTTTTACTTTATCCTCCTCATCTCTCCAATCTGGGGATGCCACATGGCACAATCTGACTGGCTGAGACCTTTTAAAGTCCTTATAATTAATTAATTAACCAATAATTAATTATTTCCATCTCTTTCTTGTAACCTCAAAGGCTCTTCACATTTCCATTTACGTGCACACTGGCTTAATATGCCTTTACATTCTAATGGGCACTCGTATCATCGGAGGTCTTAAAAATTTGGTTTACGCTCTCATGCGAGAAGAGTAGCGTAAGGCATTGAATTTTGTCTTACGGGCATACGTTGGGCTTACATTTCGTAAAACCAAAGGCTTTTACATTTTGATTTACAATCATGCTCTTGAAACCCTCAGCGTAGGGTCGGGAAGGCTTCACATTTCCACCTTCGCTCATACACCATGCTTTACATTTTGTGTGAGTTGCAAAATACATATGATTGTTGACCCATGGGCCCCACACACAGGGCCAAGTCTTTTCAAAGACTGCGTGTCTTTAAGACACAATAGCTTCGCAATGAGTTGTATTTAAAGACTCATAAAGCCCCTTCCATGTTAAATGTGGGATAATTTGTTTTGATGCACTACGGATGACACTTGATTTAAGCTACAATTTTCTTCCTATGACGACATCTTTCATGCATGGACAACCTCTTCAATTGCACTGGCTATGTGTGTAAAAATTTTGTGCTTTTCCTGCTTGCCTATGGCTTCAAACTTGTGGTCTCTTCTTTGTTTGATTTGCATTTTTTATCCTCTACACTACCTCTGATTTTGCTTTGCATGGGATAATGGTCCTCTAGCAACTTCATCTTCTAGTCCAGCATTGGAAACTTCTCTTTAACTAGCATGAGCTGTGGGACTTTCTTTTCAAGATGTGAGGCTTCTTCTATGCATTGGCTTCTTGACTGATGTTGACTGTATAATCATATACATGGTGTTTTTGAAACTGTGTTTTCCAGAGAAGTGCATAGGATTCCTTCTTTTTCCAATGCATTAGCACGCTTTGTTCCTCTTTTTCTTTGACTGATAGCATTTCCCTTTATTAAAAACTGTGGGTGCACTTTTCTTGTTAATTGATGTCTCAACTCCTATACTGGTGGCTTCTTTATTTCAGTGGTCAAAGAAACCTGGCGCCATGTCTTTATTCTCTCCTTGCTAGCCTGTGACTTCCTCCCTCACAAAACATGGAGCCCTTTTGATTTTATCTTGTTGTGTGCAGACTTCACTTCAAAATCAGCATGGAATTTTGATGAGTTGTCTGCTACTAGTCTGAACCATCCCTTGCTGTTTCTTGTTGATGCATGGTCTCTTCTCACCATGCACACATTTTGCAATTGGCACTTTCTAACATGCCGGTTGACTGTGAATTTTCCTTCAAACACTGGACGTGGGTATCCCCCTTTAAAATGGCATGGATTCTCTGACTTGCATGGATCCTTTTGAGTAGATTGCTGGCTTTTTCCTTTTTTCATGTTACTCCTTCATGCTGCATGTACTACCCTATGTGAGTTCTCCTTTTAAACCCTGCAGTTTTTGTTCATGCTGTGACAATGGAAATTTTTGTTTAGTTTCGCTGCATGAGTATGGTTCTTCATTTTTGTTACCTTTTTGCCAAATCCAATCTTATTGCTTTTACGATATACTCCTATATTGTGCATTTCAAACAAACTTCAATCATTCTCTAATGCTTTTGCCACTTATCTTGATGCCTCCTTTTAACATGTCGCTCTTTATGTTAAAATGGTCTTCCACTTTCTTTTCACAAGGATTTCAATTATTGGTTACAAAATATATTGATCATCATTCTTTGGTATTGTCATGCCTCCATTTGTTCTTTCAATAGAATTTTTCATGAAGGCCCTGGATTTCATCTTATAAAGAAGCCAAAAGATCCTCCTTCTTTGAATAATTAGAAGTTCGGACTTCGTAAATCTCAACAAATCACACAATGAGAATGAATCGTCTTTTGTAAGATTGCAACACTCTTATGGTTTCAAATCAGTCCATCCTTCTGAAGCAATTAGTTGGACCCCAAAGTGGGTTCGACTAAAACAATTTTTCATTTCCAAACCATTAAACTGCAAAACTGATCCATTCATCGTCTAACATTAAATTGAAACAAATTTGACCACTGAATAATCAACTAAAAACCATTTTACTACTGATTTGCAAACTGCCAATTTAATGTCAAGAGGTCCATTGATCACCTTTAAAACACTGACCCAAACAACTGACCAAGCTCTGAAAATCAAGATCTCTTTTCTCTCTGACATGTTTAACAGGCCTCCTAGATCTCGTTGCATGATGACATCAATGTCAAAAGATATTGACCTCCGAAGTTGCCAACTTAAAATTCACCTGCAGGAAATCATGTTAGAAAATTGGAAAGTGCATTTGGAAATGGCCTGGAAAATTGGACATATGTGCACTTGGGGATTTGGAATCTAGGGCATGAGTACATTGTCATGAGAAGAATATGATTATACAATTTGGGCTCATGAAGGATCACGGGGAAAATTTAGCGGAGGTGCAAAGTTGGTCACTTGGATTTGCAAGAGTGAACGCTAGTAAAAAATCATTTTTTGCGAATGGAATGACCTTGGTAAAGTGTGAAGACAGATTCGTCAAGGCTTGGAAACTAACACACTTGTAGTATTTTTGGAGAACAACATAGTGGTACAATCTATTTGATCTAGCCAATCATGGATTTTTAGATATAATGTCACAAATAGGGCTTCCAATCAATCTGCAAATATTGACACCAGCAAAAAGTCAAAAATTCCATTTGGAATCACGCTTGAAAACTAATCAAATGGATTCGTCCTGATATGAAACTTGAAACATAACAATTCTCTAACACCTACAATGCAATGCAACATGAATTTCAACATTTGGATCAACTGGTCAAAAGTTATTATTCATCAAACAGGACTTCCCAAAATTTTGAATATTTTGCAAAAACATGAAAACAGTAACTGACCAACTTTGAGGGATTCAAAACCTAGGCAAATGGACTCAAAATGACTCAAAATATGAAACATAGGCTTTTAGGTATGGACACTAGATACTCCCAAAGTAGAAATTCACAAATTTTTTTTGGGTTTGAGATATTTGACGACAAACACAACCTCATGTCACTATTTGACACTATAGTAAAAATGTAGATTTGACAATTTCTCAAAACAGTACTTCAGCAAATGACTTAGAATATTAGTTTATCACCATGGAACACTTAGACATGTTGAATGAAAGGTGCTAGAATCATTAAATACCTCTTAGGGCTCATACTGATAGCCAGGTACAATCTTATCTAAAAGCATTTATGGGGCTTGATTTATCAAATTACTAAAATGGGACTAAAAATGAAGCATGCAATTTTTCGTCCCAATAGTGGCTCTGTCTGGGGATGCATGCCCCCTATGGACATGGAAAGATCTTAGATCTTTGGAGGAAGTAGACCACACACTTGAACAACGAAAAACTCTCTCGAACAACTTATTGAAAATAGGGAAACCTACACTACTATATACAAGTGATGGCCCTAGGCCACTGAAAAGTTTCAGAACTTTTTACCTCTATCATACACCTTATTTTCATTTACATTCTCCTCAGGCAAACTAAAACTCTCATCCTTATTTGTTTCACCCATCATATCAACACTTTCAATTACTTCGTTAGGCAAAACAAAACTGCTATCATCATCTTCATAGTGCATATAAAAATTAGACAAACTTTCTACACCTTGCTCACTATGAAAATATGAATCAGCGTGATCATAATAACTGACATCAGATTGAAAATGAAACTAATTACTACTGATTGAGTCATGGATTCCTTCAATCAAAAACACAAAAGCTTGATATTCTACTTCATTGAATGAGTTACATGCATCAGATGGTAACTCACCTTGTGCCTCCGAATATGAAGAGTATGGAAAATCTGATTTATCCTCACTTGCAACATTAGTACACCATATATCAGATTGAATATATGCTGCATTTTCTTCATATTTCAAAAAATGATTAGATCCCAAATCATAAGAATTATCATGAAATTGCATTCCTAGAATGTATTGATCAGTGTCTAATTCTTTCTCAAATAGCTCACTGGGATAAACAGTTTCATTACTATTTCTCTTACCACATGAGCTATTTGAACTTATCTCAGCTTTATGAAAACAAGAAAACATTGAATCAGCAACAATTCTTATCTCTCTATTTTCATTCTCAACATAGAAGTCATCATGTGTATTGATGCATGAATTACCATCACATACACCTCCCAAACTTGACAGAGCATATTCTGAAACTGTATCTTGTTCATCATCAAATTTAAGGGAAATGACTTCACCACATGAATTTTCATAATGTGGAAAAAAACAAGCATCCTTGGATAGGTTAGCATACCTTTCAAAATCATGAGCCAAAAAGTCAAAAATCTCATTAACACTTAACAAGACTTCACTACTAGTTTCTTCTCCTTGGCTGAGATCATTATCTGGATGGCTTGGCACATTTGTATTAGCAGATTCGTTAGTAATACATTCTGAAAAATTAGAATTCTGATTACCACATAATTCTTCTTCTTGAGACAACACCTCAACAACCGGCATCTCAACACAAACACATTCATCATTAGAAGAAATATTATCATTACTGCTACACTGTTCTTCTTTTGTATACTCATCATCATAAGAAGATGAATTGACATTATGCATATTATCAGACTGTTGGTTACTATCCTCTGATTCATAAAATTGAGATTCTTCATTTTCTATATCACTTTCAACAAATTCATCACATTCACTAAAATTAGACTCAGTAGCCTTTAACTCACATTCAAATTCTATGATAATATCATGAAATTTAATAATCTTTTGGAATCTTGCCTCCTCTAGCCAATCAATCGAAGATGGTGTAAAAATTTCTAAAAGCAAGTTTGGCCATGAAGACTTCTCTGGTCTACAGGACTCATGAAGATTCATGACTACGGATTTGAACTTAATGTAAAATTGCAATCCATTAAGTCCCTTAACATCACCAATTCTATTTCTTAATATGACAACCAGATTATCATGATTTTCTTTTTCTAATCTAGCAATCTCCGCACGAAGATTTTATAACTCATATTAATATCCAGACTTAGAATCCATTTCTTTAAACGTTTAAATTTTCTACCTCTTTTTCTTAGTGCTGAAACACTTGGATGGAGGCAACCATTTATACCATTCAAATTTCATGAAAACAGAGACATGAAAATTGAAAATACCTTTATGTGTTGCTATATAATATCTTTGATCTACTGATTGGCACAGGTGCAAGCATGGAAACCTTCACACCACTGATCGAATCCTTTGTAGAGCCGCCACCTCCTTGAAGAGGAAAATGAAATCACAAAAGTGATTCACCCTTTGAAATGAATTTCTTTAGCAGACACAAGCAACCACATAAACTTGTCAAGAATTTAAAACTTCCTTTCCAAGAATTTATCAAAAAATTTAGATCTGCCCATACAACTGAAAATCCTTCAAAATTTTGCAATGAAATCAACTAGGAACAACTAGTACAGAGATTTGAGAGTCGCTACTCACTCATGTGAGAAATAAAACATAATTTGTCACTTGACAAATCTGAACCAGACCTTCAATGTAAGAAAAACTTGTAGATTACTAACACCTTGAAAAGAAAGTACACTTTATAAATCATTTCTTGACTCTGACACTTTCTCAACAACACTAGATAAAATTGAATTGATTGAAGATAGACTTATAATAGTCATAGCACACAATTTTCATCCAGTTTTACAACATATTGCTTATTATGAATAAAGCTCAACTGGGGTGCATGATATTTGAGTAAGAGACTTGGAAAACACATTAGATAACCTGCTGCTACAAATTCTTTATGCACTACTTCTGCTGTATTGAATCTCTTCTTTTAAATTCTCAAGGTTTGTCTTAAATCTGATTTAATACAGTCCCCAGCAGAGTCACCATTTTGTTGGTGTTTGAAAACGCTAGAGGGTTTTCAATTATCCCAGTGAGAATATGACATATCTAGGGGCAGCTAACTCCCATTTTTAACATGTCATTTTAGACACTGGGCCAACTATAAGGCATGACCCTTCTTCTTCTTCAGGCTCTGCAAAACCTAGGCCGATAGACCTCAGATTCAAATGATACTGTACTAGTGCAAAAACATATACCTGAATCTATTAAAGCAGATAAAACCCTTATTTCTCCTAGTAACTCATGAAATGACACAGTTCTATAGTAGCTAAATGCAAATCTAGAATATTCACAAGATGAGTGAGGGTTAAACATTTAGGTCCTTTAACATAAAATGTAAAGATGATTTTGATTTTGATTTTATGTGGGTGGGGGAAAGCGGATGAAAACCATGCATGGACAACAACTTAATGACCCTGTATCTAATCAGTGCCTGATCCATTGGGAAAATTCATGAATCTCGCTCATGGATATTGATATCTGATACTTATTCATATATTCATATATATGATCTATCCATTAACCTTGCTAATAGACATCAATGTTCATTTCAAATCTCATTCTTACATGATATCCTTCTCAATAAACCTATAACCCTATTGAATCTATGAAGCATTTACACAATTCCTTGAATCATTAGCAATAATGAAATAACATATAGCCTTAAGGGATTGCAAAACTGACCTAGGCTCTTTGTTCAAAGATCATAAAACATCATAGATCAACTGAGAATGGAGACAAGATTTAAACTGAAACCAAACCCTTGATGTTCTATGTATTGATTTCCTTGAAATAATACATGAAAATCCATGAAATTAATTCAAAAATCACCTAATAAACGAGACTATATAATAACATATGCTATCATACAAGAGAGAAAATGGTGGGAATGAGAAACTGACGGGATGGGAAGGGGGTATCATAGCCAAAGCAAAGCTTCATGGTCTAGAACCAGCACATCCCAGATCTTCCACCCAAAATTCATCAATTCTAGGGCCAATTCTGCTAAGTGTTTTCATTCAGAGAGACTTTCCAAAATTTCCAACCTCTACAATGAAAGAAAGAAAGAAAGATCTAGGAGAAGTTAATTCCTAGATCTGAATCTGCAACTGACATCAGTCAACCTGGAAAAACCTTCTCAACAGGTTCAAAACAACTTTAAGATCTTTTCCCTCAAACGCTGAATCAAATCCTTTTCAGTTATGACTCGAAAAACATCAAATATCTGAAACTATGATTAAGAGAAATAACTAATTTGATTCTTGATTTTACTCACGGTAAAATGAAAATCAGTTAAAAATTTGACTTCTAAAAGCCAAGAAAATCTTCTGGAACTGATTTTCTTCACATTCAGACTTTACCAAGCCTTCCAAACTGCTATGGAACCAACTTTGATGCTCTGTGATCAAATCTGTTCACTGCATTGAGAATGCCCCAGATTTCACAAAACTACTTACAAATTGAACCGATGAAGACCTGTGCATAATCTGACCCCAAATTCAAAAAATTTAGCTTCTCCCAGTTCCAACGGTATATTGCACTACCTATTTCTGATAAAAATTGCCCCTGATATGGCTATTTGAAAAACAAGCCTCCAGACTGAACTTTGGCATTTAAAAAATGAAAAATGAAAAATTTTACATAGTGATAACTATATAAAGTTTGAAAATATTTCAAATTCTCATTCTATGCATTTATATTCTCTGAATTTTCATTTCAAATTTATTTTTACTTTATCCTCCTCATCTCTCCAATCCAGGGATGCCACATGGCACAATCTGACTGGCTGAGACCTTTTGAAGTCCTTATAATTAATTAATTAACCAATAATTAATTAATTATTTCCATCTCTTTCTCATAACCTCAGAGGCTCTTTACATTTCCATTTACGTGCACATGGGCTTAATATGCCTTTACGTTCTTACGGGCACTCATATCATTGGAGGTCTCAAAAATTTGGTTTACAGTCTCACGCGAGTGGAGCAGTGTAAGGAATTGAATTTTGTCTTACGAGCATACGTTGGGCTTACATTTCGTAACACCGGAGGCTTTTACATTTTGATTTACGATCATGAGCTTGAAACCCTCAACGTAGGGTCGAGAAGGCTTCACATTTCCACCTTCGCTCATATGCCATGCTTTACATTTCGTGCGAGTCGTAAAATACATATGATTGTTAACCCACGGGCCCCACACACCAGGCCAAGTCTTTTCAAAGACAACATGTCTTTAAGACACAATAGCTTCACAATGAGTTGTATTTAAAGACTCATAAAGCCCGTTCCATGTTAAATGTGGGATAATTTGTTTTTATGCACTACGGATGACACTTGATTTAATCTGCAATTTTCTTCCTATGACGACATCTTTCATGCATGGACAACCTCTTCAATTGCATTGGCTAGGTGTTTAACAATTTCATGCTTTCCCTGCTTGGCTATGGCTTCAAACTTGTGGTCTCTTCTTTGTTTGATTTACATTTTTCGTCCTCTACGCTGCCTCTAATTTTTCTATGTGTGGGATAGTGGTCCTCCAACAGCTTCATCTTCCAGTCCAGCGTGGGAAACTTCTCTTTAACTGGTGTGAGCTATGGGACTTTCTTTTCAAGATGTGAGGCTTCTTCTATGCATTGGCTTCTTGACTGATGTTGACTGTATAATCATATACATGGTGTTTTTAAAACTGTGTTTTCCAGAGAAGTGCGTAGGATTCCTTCTTTTTCCAATGTGTTAGCATGCTTTGTTCCTCTTTTGCTCTAACTAATAGCATTTCCCTTTGTTAAAAACTGTGGGTGCTCTTTTCTTGTTAATTGATGTCTCAACTCCTATACTGGTGGCTTCTTTATTTCAGTGGTCAAAGAAACCTGGCGCCATGTCTTTATTCTCTCCTTGCTAGCCTGTGACTTCCTCCCTCACAAAATGTGTAGCCCTTTTGATTTTATCTTGCTGTGTGCAGACTTCACTTCAAAATCAGTGTGGAATTTTGATGAGTCATCTGCCACTAGTTTGAACCATCCCCTGCTCTTTCTTGTTGATGCATGGTCTCTTCTCACCATGCACACATTTTGCAATTGGCACTTTCTAACATGCTGGTTGACTATGAATTTTCCTTCAAACACTGGAGGTGGGTATCCCCCTTTAAAATGGTGTGGATTCTCTGACTTGCATGGATCCTTTTGAGTAGATTGCTAGCTTTTTCCTTTTTTCATGTTACTCCTTCATGCTGCATGTACTGCCCTGCGTGAGTTCTTCTTTTAAACCTTGCGATTTTTGTTCATGCTGTGACAATGGAAATTTTTGTTTAGTTTCACTGCATGAGTATGGTTCTTCATTTTTGTTACCTTTTTGCCAAATCCAATCTTATTGCTTTTACGATATACTCCTATATTTTGCATTTCAAACAAACTTCAATCATTCTCTAATGCTTTTGCCACTTATCTTGATGCCTCCTTTTAACATGCCACTCTTTATGTTAAAATGGTCTTCCACTTTCTTTTCACAAGGATTTCAATTATTGGCTGCAAAATATATTGATCATCATTCTTTGGTATTGTAATGCCTCCATTTGTTCTTTCAATAGAATTTTTCATGAAGGCCCTGGATTTCATCTTATAGAGAAGCCAAAAGATCCTCCTTTGAATAATCAGAAGTTCGAACTTTGTAAATCTCAACAAATCACACAATGAGAATGAATCCTCTTTTGTAAGATTGCAACACTCTTATGGTTTCAGATCAGTCCATCCTTCTGAAGCAATTAGTTGGACCCCAAAGTGGGTTACACTAAAATAATTTTTCGTTTATGAACCATTGAACTACAAAACTGATCCATTCACCATCCAACATTGAATTGAAACAAATTTGACCACTGAATAATCAACTGAAAACCATTTTACTACTGATATGCAAACTGCCAATTTAATGTCAGTAGATCCATTGATCACCTTTAAAACACTGACCCAAACAACTGACCAAGCTCTGAAAATCAAGATCTCTTTTCTCTCTGACATGTTTAATAGGCCTGCCAGATCTCGTTGCATGATGACATCAATGTCAAAAGATATTGACCTCCAAAGTTGCCAACTTAAAATTCACCTGCAGAAAAACATGTTAGAAAACTGGAAAGTGCATTTGGAAATGGCCTGGAAAACTAGACATGTGGGCACTTGGGGATTTGGAATCTAGGGCATGAGTACATTGTCATGAGAAGAATATGATTATACGATTTGGACTCATGACGGATCTTGGGGCAAATTTGGAGGAGGTGCAAAGTTGGTCACCTAGATTTGCAAGAGAGTGAACACTAGTAAAAAATTATTTTTTGCAAATGGAATGACCTTGGTAAAGTGTGAATACAAATTCGTCAAGGGTTGGAAACTGACACACTTGTAGTATTTTTGGAGAACAACAAAGTGGTACAATCTATTTTATCTGGCCAATCATAGATTTGTAGATATAATGTCACAAACAGGACTTCCAATCAATCTGCAAATACTAACACCAGCAAAAAGTCAGAAATTCCATTTGGAATCATGCTTGAAAACTGATCAAACGAATTCGTCCTAATATGAAACTTGAAACATAACAAGTCTCTAACGTCTACAACATAATGCAACAAGAATTTCAACATTTGGATCAACTGGTCAAATGTTATTATTCATCAAACAGGGCTTCCCAGAATTTTGAATATTTTGCAAAAATATGAAAACAGTAACTGACTAACTTTGAGGGATTAAAAACCTAGGCAAACAGACTTGAAACGACTCAAAATTTGAAACATAGGATTTTAGGTATGGACACTAGATACTCCCAAAGTAGAAAGTCACAAAACATTTCTGGGTTCAAGATATTTGACGACAAACACAGCCTCCTGTCGCTGTTTGACACTTAAGTGAAAATGCAGATTTGACAATTTCTCAAAACAGTACTTCAGCAAATGACTTAGAATATCAATTTATCACCATGGAACACTTAGACACTTTGAATGTAAGGTGCTAGAAGAATTAAACACCTCTTAGGGCTCATACTAATAGCCGAGTACAATCTTATCTAAAAGCATTTATGGGCTTGATTTATCAAATTACTGAAATGGGACTAAAAATGAAGCATGCAATTTTTCATCCCAACAGATCTGTTTCTTCTTTTAGCTATTCCATTTTGCTCAGGAGTACCAGGGGCTGATACCTATCTTTTAATTCCTTTTTCAATGCAAAAGTTATCGAATTCATTGGAGATGAATTCACCACATCTGTCTAATCTTAAGCATTTCAATATTTTCCTTGTTTCCTTCTCTATTCTTGTTAGATACCATTTGAATTTCTCAAATTCTTTTGACTTTTCTTTAAGATACATAAGAATCATCATTCTAGAATAGTGATCAACAAAAAGAATAAAGAATTTTTCTCCACTATAGCTTTCTATTCCAATGGGTTTGCATAGTTCAATATGCACAATTTCCAAGACATCTTCAGACTGATAGTTTTTTCTTTTAAAACTAGTCTTTCCCATTTTTCCAATCTGACAATTCTTGCATAAACCAACATCTAGTTTCTTCAAACTAGGAATACCTCTTACTTTTCTAAATTTTCTTATCTTGACCATATTATCAAAGTTTACATGACATAATCTTTTGTGCCATAACCAACTTTCTTCCATTTGAGAAATAAAACATGAACAATCACCAAGATCAAGATAAAATAGGTTACCTCTTGTTTGTTTTCTTGATCCAATCAGATTGCCTTTGTCATCCAATAGTCTTACCTTTCCATGCATGAATTCCACCTTGAATCCAACATTGATTAGCTATGCCACACTTAGCAGATTGTGTTTTAGTCCTTTAACCTAATAGGCATTGTCACATACAAGTTCTTTGGCTAATGAGATTCGGCCTTTCCCTTTTATGCAACAAGGTTCATTGTTTCCAAGCCTTACACTACCACCATCATAGTCTTCAAAACATTCAAACTTTGTTTTGTCTCAAGTCATATGATGTGAATATCCATTGTCTATGATCCATGTGTCATTTTTACTGACATGAGAGATAAGTGCCATCTTATCTTCTTCATCATTAGATTCATCTTTCACAACAATGTATACTATCTCATCTTCACTATTATCAGAATCTTTAGCCATAAAACAAGTCTTCTTACCTTTTTCCTTGAATGATTTGTGATTTTTGAAATCCTTCTTGCCATTGAACTTGTGACTTTTATTTTCATCCTTTCTTTCTTTATTTGGGCACCTAGTAGCAATATGACCAATTTCTCACATGAAAAATAGATTAAGGGAACTTTACCTTTGTATTTTCCTTTGCTTCTAGAATATTTTCTTGCAAGTAAAGCTTCAACAACTTCAAGATCACTATCAAAAATTTCTTCTAATTCCTCTTCATTTTTAGACTGAATGCCATTTATTTTCTTGCCTTTTTCTTTGAGTGAAAGTTTGGCTTCAAATGTAGATTCAATATTCTTGGAAGCTGGAACACAATTGTCAAAGTTGTCTAGCTCAAAAGCTGTCAATCTTCCTACTAAGGTATCCAAACTTATCTTGTGATTTGGTTCACACCTCTTTTCTTGAATAGTAGATACTCTAATTGGATAGATAGGAAGCAATGTTCTAAGAAATTTACATACAACAATTTCATCCTTGATTTCTCCTCTAGACGCTGTGATTGCAGTGACAATAGCTTTGATTCTTTCCACATATTTGGCAACATTTTCATCTTCTCTCATTCTCATTTGATCAAACTATCCTCTAAGGCTTTATACTTTGGCTCTCCTCACATTTTCATCACCACCATAGATGTCCTTTATCTTGTTCCACATACCAAACATAGTTTTGCAGTCCTTGATATCATCAAATTCATCATAGCTAAGAGTAGATGCAATATCAATCATCATGGTGTTATGGTTCTTTTTTTCAGCAATATCTCCAATAGATAATGTACCAATGGGAGTTGTGTATTCTTAATCAAGGTATTTCAAGCTTGAATCACTAATGGAGGCTAGATGTAGTCTTATGAGTTCCTGCCATGCTAAAAAGTTGTCTCTGTTTAGCTTTGGAATCTCTCTCTTGTAAGACATCCTGATTTTTAGCTTAGGTCCTTGAAACCTTCTTGCAAGCACCAAAAGATTTGATACCAATTGTTGAAAATATAGGAGTAAATGAGAGTGGGGGGTGAATTAGTTACCACTAAAATAAATCTCAGATCCCTTAGATGTCAATAATAAAATTTAAATTGAGAAGTTTGATTGCTGTTGTTATTTGATAAACACAAAAAATGCTGTAACTCGATAAATGTAGAGTGTGATTTACTTTTAGCTGATCTTAAACATTCATAGTAATTAATTTGAAAGCATAAGAGAAATAGCATGAACACAAGAGACACCTGGATTTAATGTGGAAACCCAATATGAGAAAAACACCAATGTAACTAGTTACTTTTTTTCACTCTTCTGAAGTGAGGCCTGTTAGGAGCCAACCTAGTTGAATGTTACAAAATACACTGTTAGGTGTGACCTTGTTAGAGGATTTAATCACCTTGTAAGGAGTGGCCTTGCAAGAGGTCTTAAAATAATTCAATGGAACTATCACCTTGTTAGAGGATTTACAACTAGCTATTAAACCAACTCTATTAAGAGATTTAGATCACTGCTACAATGGTTAGAGAGTAACAATGAAATGACCTAATTATGATGCAACCAAATTTCTGATTAGAGATCTCTATTCTGCTTCATACTTGATCCTTCCTAATTGAATAATACTTTTCTACTTCACAAGGATACCTACTTATCCTTCAAGTTTTCTCTTAGTCTTTCCTTCTCAATTCAATCAGAACACTTGTAAACATACTGAAAATCTCAGCTTGACCTTTTATTTATATCATCTAGATTGTCAAGTGGGCTCAATTAAAAATTACAATAACCAATAGTCATTACCACAGTTGGCTAGAAACAATACTATAAGGTCCCTCATTGTATGTACTTATCAAATATGAATTCTCTATTAAAACCATTATAGAAGATTTAAACAGATATGGAGTAATATTCTATGTTGTGAATGTCCTAATGAAAATTGAGATCATTTGATACATCCATATTTTAATAGTCAGTGATTCAAGAACTACTACATTATCTTGACTGTTTAAACATTAAAATTTCACTAACAATGATACAATGCATTTTAACCTGATGATATGGATTTTGATTTTGGTACCTCAATGATTAAGTTTTATGCTTTCAGATAGTTTAGTGTTCCTTAAATTGGTAATGTTTATGATGTTTAGGTATATGCATGCCTAATGATGATTATTCTAGTATTTTAATCTGAATTAATGAATAAAGTTATGTAATATTGATTATGTAATTACTAATGAATAAATGTGTGTGCTCAAATTTGAAAGGGTTATTTAAATGAAAGATTTATGTTTTGATTTATGCGACTATCCAAATAAGTTTTAAATATATGCATGTGATTTTATCAAGCTATTAATGTGCGAAATGAGTGTGTAGGATATTTTAGCTGAAAAGTCTAACAAAGAAACAAAACTAAACCCTATGTACCATTTGTGGAAACCAAGGTTAAATCTGATGAAAGATGCAAGCCCCATTGTTCGTATTTTATTTTTATCATGGATTGAATAAATGTATCATTTTGTAATCATTAAGTGTTAATGTTTTGTGATAGTGATTTTTCAGTGTCACTTGACACTCATGAATTGTATATACATTCTAGCTTGATAGTTAGGATTAACCAAGTAACCTAAAGATCTAAGTTGGACTAGGTTAGTGACCTTTTTACTAATCAAGATTAATTTACCTAATCAAGATTAGTGAGTAATCTATTTTTTTAGGTTGTTAGAAAGTCCTAAAATTTCCAAGCTTTTTGTTAGGTCCCTTATTAGTCCTAGAAGCCAAAAATCGTTAAAACTAAGTACCTAAGGGGTATGGGTATGGGTTGGAGGCATTTTCCACCCCCCCCTAGCCCCTTTTGTTTACTTTTATGGTCCCCCAAATAGCCCATTTTTGCTTTATTGTCAGAATTGAGTGTTTACCCATGAGTTGGATAAGTTTACCTCCACCTTGAGGTTAGCCTTATGACTAGTTGAGTTAGAAGACTCTAGAACATTTAGGCAAGTGGGGGAGTTATTACTCTTTGAAGGTGGTTGAGTTTAGGATCTTATTTAGAGGCAGTTTTGAGAGGGAATGAGTGTTCACCCAACCTCTAGTTTTAGAGGGCAATTCATGATTGAAAGAGAAGGAGAAGGAAGGAAAAGTTCATCTCAATTTTTTTCAATTTCCATAACCTTATTGTGAAAGTAAGAACCCTTCAACTCTTTTGGTTCATGTTGTGTTTCATGCTTAAGTCATTTTGTTTGCATATGTATGTTTGTGTGTGTGTTGAATATGTTTGGGAGGGATTGAAATGGGTTTTTTCTAAAATATTTTGCCTTTGTATTTTGCTTTAATTTTCGAAGGGATTGTATGGGTTGTATTAGCATTACTCACCCTCGAATAGAGAAGAAGTGGCCATGTACAGAAGGAGGTCTTTAGTTGGACTTTGACAGTGTAGAGTCTCTTCTCAAGATGAGGAGAGGGAGAGAGGGTAGAGTGTTGTGGGCTGCTACTCGTTAGCACAAACCATGTTTTGAGTTTTGGAATGTAAGAATGGAAGAACATAAGTTATTGAGTTTATAGCCCTAAAAGGGCACCTATTTTGGTGTTGTGGCCAATATCTCCTATTGGAAAAATCCACCTTCTCCCTAGTCTGGTTCAATGTCGAACCTATTGTGCAAACTGGGATGAGAGTGAATGTATGATTTTGTCTTCATGTTATGATTGGTTGTCTCTTGGTCAGTTTTGATTCTCTCCATGATCATCTTGATGTGTTGTCGACTTTGTAATGGTTTCCCCTATTATGGAGCCAAGAAGGAAATTCATAATTGTTATTGAAATTCAAATATGCTGGGAGATTTCTCCTCGGGATAATATTCCTATGTAAAAATGTTATATTTAAACTTATTGTTGAAATGACAACGTTGTCGGGTTTTCTTCCTAGTTCTTTCTTGGTGGAGCCTTTGAATTAGGTGGATCAATAGAAAAAGAAAATTGAGTAATATTCTTGCATGTGAATTTTATAGTTTTTCAATTTTTACATATGTTACATAAAAATTAGATGTGATGATGTTTACCTTATTGCAACATTTTTATGATTGGTAATCATATTCATTTAATTTAGATTAAGTAGATAATATGGTGATATATACTAAGCTATGCAATTTTAAGTTTAAAATATGTTAAGAAAAATTTGCATTTGGTTGGTACTTAAATTTCATAATTATACATGAGTTTGAGGAAGTTAAGTAATTCTATTCGAATACTTATGTATTACATTTAATCCTATTATCACTTAATATATATATATATATTTTGGTGTGTTTTTGCCTTGTATTTTGGGCATGACAAATACTTAAAATAAATAAGCTTCTTATGCCAAAACAACAAAATCCTTCATTGGCTGATCCTACTTGGTAAACACTGGCTCTATCCAACTTTCCTTCGCTAACCATGAGAACTCGGTTAACACTGTTTCCTACCTAAATTCCTTTGATGCCCGAGTGAGCTTGGTAGACATTGACTTCATAGAGTAATCTTTAGGAATGCTCAGTAGATAAGGAAAACTATCTTGCTGATCAAGTGAGCTCAGCAAGCGTTGACTAACAATTGATATGACATTTTGTGTAACATCAAAGACAACACATAATTAGACAATTGTATCCAACAATAGTATCTTCTTAGCATGTATTGGAACTTTATCTTCTTTGACACTAGTGAACTTAAGATCTTTAATATATTTGTCCCACTGGGATTGCCAAAAACTATTGTCACAAAAGTTTGCACCCTTTCCTAAAATTTTTACCTAAAGGAAACCTTGTGAAATATGGAAAAAACCTCCAAGTTGTGGGACTTGAACAATGAGGTTGAGTCTTTAGAGAAGGCCAGCTTCCTTTACTATTAGGATGCACCAAAATACTTTTGGAGAGGAAAAAAATCTATCCTAAGGGGGTGATGCACTAAAATAGAGTGTTCAACTCTATCTCTGCCTATACATGCACTATTAACTATCATGACATAAAAATATACAGATTTAGACTTGCTTAATCAAATAGTCACATGCAAATTAGGAAACCAGGTAAATGACATAAGGAAGATGAGTTTTACTATATATAATTCATAGGCCAAAAGAGATGTAGTCATGCAAATGATATACAACCATAATATATTGATTAGAGGCAAATGCATCTTACACAATACATCAATGGTTGAAAGAGATAAGATAGAATGTCATGAAGTTAAGAGACAAAGAGAATTTATAATGTGCATGCCAAAGTAATGCCAAAGAACGAAAGAAGAATTGACCCTTCAAAAGATTACAAAATGTATAGATTTCTTCACCACCTCATTCATGCATTAAAGATTGTCAGAATGTGATTGGGTGAGATCTAGATGATAGATCTGATCTAGTACACCTTCAGAGGCAAGAAAATCATCAAACCCTAACTGGAAGAAACCTTGGAGGTGACATGAAAGGATGCCATTAATGTATAAGACTACTCAAATGGATAACCAAGAGGTAGGAAACATGTCTTTCATGACTTCTTTGTATGACCATAACTTAGGAGTGGTTGGGTTCAATCATAGAAATTAGATTAAGAAACTACTTCTCCCATCCTTGGCTTAACAAATCATCAAGAGTCAGAAGTCAACTAGGTTAAGCAATCAGGATGAGCCATGTGGAACAATAGTCTTATTTCCTTTCACCACCTCACAAAGTCTTCGAGTGTTGACCATCTTGTTGGCTTTATAAACCATCCACCCTATAAAAACTTGAACTTAACCACAACTATTATCACTGTTTACTCTCCACCTAGGCCCTCAAGGACATGTGTCTTCATGCCACTTCCCTTCATTGTTTAAAACTATTACATCTCTAAAAAGTGGGGAATCAACAATCATAGATCCTTCAAGATCTGATAGCTCAAGAATATGCGATTACTTTATGACCCATGTTAGTAACTTGACCAATGAAATGCCTTCCATATGCCAACTCATTTGACATCCTTTTTATTGGCCTGGTTTTTCATATTTAAATAAATGGTTATATTTTGCAATGAAAAACTAGGTTGAGTCATTTTGAAATTAGGGTTTGTATGTGTTAGAATTTGTTTTCCCTAGATAAAACCTCTATTTTCAGTTTACCAAAGTCTTATTTGTGCCCTAGGTTTCCAAAAATAAGTTTTCATTGGTTCATTTAAAAATTACACAAGAAGTTTGTGCCTTTAGAAAGTCTTTATTTTAATATTTCCATATATATCTTTTAAAACTTTTCCCAAAAATCTTTTTACCATAGCCCTTTAACCATGGTTTTACCTTAAATTAATTCACCAATATTATTTTAAAAATCTTTTAAACCAAGATGTGGTTTATTTCTTGATTGTCAATCTTGAAAAGATCAATGATAGACACTTTCCCACATTATGGAATTGAACACATTTTAAGGAATGTGGGGAAGTTCCTTATTGACATGTGGAGTTGCCGAGGTCATGTTTTTTGTGGGCTGCAAAGTTGGAAAAGTGTCAGCATAGCTGGAAAGGTGTCAAGACTAGTTGGAAGGTTAGCATCATTTAATTGGATACAGTTGATGATTGGGTTTTGCATAAAGTGAATCTTGTGAAATTGTTGATCACGAGAAGATTGATGGTAGATGCTTTCCCTCTTTCTAAAGATGCAAAAACTTTAAAGAATGTGAGGGAGAGATTTTACAACACATGGCTATGTGGGGTCAGTTGTTCTGAAGACTAGTACTAGGTAATACTAAGGTGGAATGTGTACCAAATACATTGTTCTAATCTACTAAGGTGTATTGTGTATCCATCAAAGTGGAAGATGAGCTAGCTCAGTGGGCTTGAAAACTTAAAGAAAATGTTGACATCATGTAAAGTTTTTATGATTGTTGATCCTTTGGAGATCAATGATAGGTGCTTCCTTGCAATTTGAAACTGAATAAAAATTAAAGAATGCAGGGAAGTGACTTGTTGACATGTGGACATTTTCAAAAGAGGTTAACACAATCATTTTGTTTTAAAGATAGGTCATCTGATTTATGAATATCAATGACTAGATTTTAAATTTTGTGGTGTAACATAACTATTGGAATATTAATTTTGATCAATATTGTTTCATGTAAGACTAAATTTGCAATAAAGTTTCTGATTCTCCATTATTGAACACCAAGGCTGTAGAATTCTCAAAGAGAAAAAATTGTCAGAGTTCAAAGCACATTTCCTAAGAGTCCAAAGTTGTTGTTGACAATTTTTTAGAGAAATAAATGGCAAATTGAGTAAGTGTAAAAATTTATGATTAATTGAGAAAATATAGTCTCATTAAGATAATTGTTCAATATGCCTTCATGAAGGGATTTCTTAGGGAAAGTAGATTATCTAAAGAGGGATGTACATGATTTTTTAGAATAAATGCTTCAAT
Source organism: Cupressus sempervirens (assembly GCA_028749045.1). Classification (NCBI taxonomy): domain Eukaryota; kingdom Viridiplantae; phylum Streptophyta; class Pinopsida; order Cupressales; family Cupressaceae; genus Cupressus; species Cupressus sempervirens. The sequence continues at coordinate 156,157,385 of CM053790.1, read as the reverse complement.
CCAGAAATGAATTCTCTAGGGAAAAAAAATTCATACCAAAGAACCCTAGGTTATTGGTCAGTGAGGGTTTCTATGAGAAGGAAAACTGGTTGAGAGATGTTCAGACTTTAGTTGGAGGTTTAGAGTTATTCTAGATATGGTCTTCAAAGAGAAAACTTGATACCCCTTTGAGTAATGTGTGGGAATTTGATATCGAAATTTTTTTTATACTTGGGGTTTTTTTTGATAATAAATTACTCACAATGATATCAAAGAAATATGATCAAATAACCAGGATAGTTAACATTCATTCTAGTGACAATCTTTTTAGGGTTTCACCAAAATTGATTAGAGAAGTTTTCAAATTAAACCCTAACCATGCAGTCCACAAGAAAATAGATATGAAAGATTTGTAGGCTAGGTATGATACACAAAGGGTATATTTGAGGGGAGGACCACTACACAAATATTTTGTCAAGATAGGGTCATTTCCATTAGTAAATGCTTCCACTCCAAGGCCATTGCTAAAGAAAATTTTCAACCCTAGGGCTCGAGCATTATATTTTTCTCTGTGCAAACTTTTTGGAATGGATGAACATGATCATATTCAAGGATCCCTTATTCTTATTTTTGCTCAAACAATTCAGTATGGTATGAGCCCAATCTTTGATTTTGCCACATACTTAGCAGAGGATATCCATAATGGGTTGATGGGTATAGCTAAGGCTAAGTTGACAAACCTTTTTGCTAGTATTCCTTGTTAATGCACATATTTTTGTACAAAGGTGTCACTTTCTTCTCCAAAGGAATGAAGTTGGAATTGGAAAGAGATGGATAAAAGCTTCCTATCCAATTGTGGAGTGTACACATGACATGGGAGGTAATTGATGCCAGTTTTATCAAATTTAATAGGTACTTTACATCTAGACTTAGAATGTTGTTGATTGGAAGTAGTCCTAGGATACCTCAATCACTTTCAAAATTGATTACACCAAATGACCATGCAAAAGGATTGAAGGTAAGTCAAAATTGGGGATATATCATCCCATATGTAGTCCCACTATATTAAGAGTGTATGGTTTCCTTGGAAAACAACATGTGTTACCCTATCAAATACCTTTGAAGGTAGGAATTACAGAACTCTTGTAGTAGAAAGGATCATTGGAAGACATAGAATTATTGGGAAAATCTAACGGTACTTTCTTTCCCCAAATTACTATTATGCATAATTTTTTTAATCAAAAAGGGATGGAGACAATTAGAAAAATTTCTAGAAAAATATCAAATGGCTCAGTCCCATTCTCACTTTATAGACCTAGAGGGTTTTTATGAAATATTCAGAGAAAGAACAAAAGCCAAAACCTAGAAGAACCTTGTATATTTTCCTGAAGATATAGTTAGCAATACATTTTCATTATAAGAGCAGGAGGTTAGAAAGGAAAAGTAGAAAGTGTATAGTAAGGTTCTTGATTTCATAAATGCTTTTGAGCTAGATTATGATCCCCTTGCTGATAGAAAATACTGGGGTGCAAAAATAGATATAGTTATGGATAATTTTGTAGGGTTAATGCAAAATTTTAATGAAAATAAGGAGATTTTGATCCTAACTTATCCAAATAAGGCCATTGAGGTAGAAAGTAGGTTGGATAATAAATTAGTTATAAACCTAGGCCAATATACATTATAGAGGAAAGTTGGGTATGTGGTAGCAAAGAGTGTAAAACTTGTACCTCTTTATAAAAGACAACTTTTAGAAAGCCTACCTACTTCACCTGCTCCCAAGATATAGAAATTGGAATGAGGATCTTCTTCTAGGGTTGAAGAGTATTCTCCTACCCAAACTCCACTTTGAATAGATGATGAATTGTCTCGAAGAGAACAATTGAAACAAATGGGAGGAGAAAAGGATATTGTTATAACTATTGTAGATATAAAAGGAGGAGTGCCCAAAGAACCTCCTATGCCAACATTAGCCATCACTATAGGAGATTACAAAGGAAAAGAGTTAGATCTTGTAATAGAAAAGGCATCTAAGAAATTTATAGATGATGAGACTTTTGTGAAATCAAGAGCATTTTCTTAGTTTTTGTGGAGAAAAAATATTGACAATTTTGAGACAAAATGCAAAATAATTAAAATAGAGAAACCTCACAAACAAGACTATGAAATCGAGGAAGAAATTAAAGCTAGTCTCATGGAGGAGTTTGCACAAATAACCATCGAAGGGGGAAGACAATTCCTAAAGGATTATGGGGTTTTGATATTACCTAAATGGGATATTGCAAATGCTATGATTTTTGACACTGTGAGGAAAGCAAGAGACACCTAGTTTGGAACTTAGGAGGAAGTCCTACAAGCCCATAAGGGGTTAAAGTACAATGATGACCATTAGGCCTTAGTGATGTGGTCCATCCAAAAAAGAGATAAATCCCAAATTCAATAAGTTTCAGATTCTTAATACATAGGTAGTCTCATGGTTTACAGGGTGGAAGAGGTAGATAGTGAGAAAGTTTCTTAGATGACCTAGGAAATGGTGAATTTTGGAGCTATGGTTGTAGCTAGAGATAAAAATAATTTTTCTTGAGCTAAATGCTAAGTTTGAAAATTTTCTAGAGGCGTATGAAGAAAGAGGAAATATCATACACCAGATGGAAGGGGTGATGGTTCAAATGGAAAAACAAATGGGGAAAAGGAAAGTAGGATAAGGATCTAGTCAACCAAGAATCACTTATCCTCCTCATCCTCCAATTGAACCTTTCAAAACAACTCCCCTTGTAGAAATATTAGCTACCCCACAAGGACCCCAGTCATATACAACTGAAGAGTTTGAGAAAGAAAAGAAAAAATTGTGGGCAATGCATGTGGAATTGGATGTCTAGTATGAAAATAAATTAAGAGACTCCATTATGTATTTGGTAGATAAGGTAGAATGGCATATGTTTTATGATAAGTTATCAAAACTAATGGATGTGTGGAATGAGTTAAAAGATAATGAAAACACATTGAATTGAATTATGAACAAGTGGAATAGTAGAGATATTGATGTTACAATTTTATGCTATTCAGTCATTAGTCTCTATTATGAGAAAATAGAGAAAACTTTTGACATGACTAATGGCCTTTTTGATTTTGATAACAAGAGAGTTGCATTGTAGAGGAGGATTGTTAATTATTTCTCAAAGAATCTTAATGAAAATTTTGAGCTTTTTCCTCATGCACTCAAGGTTGTAGATAAATTGAAAGATAAAGAAGAGTGGACCAAAGAGCTAGATGAATTAATATTCCTTGGATTAAATAATGTCATCAATGAAAAGGGCCACATATTGTTTGCTAAAATAATTGAAGAAGTTGTTTGAGTTTAGATATTCTTTGATTCCTTCAAAAGGAGTTTTCTGAAATTAAGAAATTAGGAGATGATGTTTTGAAGAACCAGTAGGAGATATTGGGTTTTAATTGCCCAGATGACTCAATTTTCAATAAATGGATCATAGATCTTGCCCAATCAAATCAATTGACATATGAAGAAACTGATGAAACTAGTACATGTCCAAATGATTTACAAATTATATATGCACCAAAAGAAAGAAAAGAAGATCAACTAGTTGCAATAAGAGAGGCAGTTAGTCAAACTGATGATTTGGTAGTAAAGAAACCAATTGTAATTGTTGGCTTGTTAGTTCATGATGACCTGGAGGGAGAATCATGAGTTACAATCAGTTTTCAAATATCAAAACATGGTCCACCTCAAACAAATCAAATGGCTCCACAATTCAAGGAATAGCATTTGCATCTAGGCTAGTCATCAAGTGAAACTCCTCAACAACAAGAAACCATAATAGAAATGACCTCACAATAGGATAATACATGATGTAGACATATTGTTGCACAATTTTTTAGCTTATTATGATAGTGGCCTTTTTATATGTAATATCTTTTATCTTAAGGATAGTTGCCATTCTTCTCTAAGCTTGAAGCTTGTTGCATCTCATGCTATGTGAATGAGATCCCAAGACTAGAGAAAGGGTCCAAACTCATATGTAATTTTTAGTATTTTTTGCTAGTCTTGCATTCAGTCCAGAGCCTTAGTGTTAACTTTGTGATGTATTTTTCTCTGCAAATTTGAGAATACATTGACATTGAAGGATCATGTTGTCTTATCTTGAGTTATTTTGAGTTTACATCAGTACAGTATAATTTTCAAGCAAAATTAATACAAAAAGGAATGTTCTACCATATTTGTTTTCTCTAAATTCTATCTCCATTCTGGTGTACTATTTATTTTGAGATTGTGTATGCAAGGTGTATGCAATTTAATGTAGCTAACATATGTTAGGTTGTGTATCAATTTTCTGTTGCTTTTTATTCAAGGAATTAAGTAAATGCTTCATTAAATTGATAGGATTTCCATCTACATAGGAAGGATATTCATAAGAATGGGGTTTAGGGTTAATTTAATATAATTGAATTGATTGTAAGATAATTAATCAGGTCAAAATTGATGGGTAGACTTTGAATGCCAATGGATAGGGCACTGATCATTTATTCAATTGCATGTTGAATAAATCATGAAGTTGCATGAAGCAAAACATATAAATCAAATCAATCTTTACTTTCTTGTATGAAAAGTTTTATTGCTGGTCAACACTTATTGACGATAATCTCTTGTATATCATTTTTAGCTATTGCTATCAAGGATTATTTGTGAAGTATAGAATTGTGACCATTTTTTGCTAAAAAGGGATAGAAGTGAAATAGAAAGTGATGTTAATGAATATATGCTGAAATCAAGAACCATAAACTAGTTATATCTCCATATATCCCTCAGGTGCACCTGCCTTGGTTTTGTAGAACCTAAAGAGTAGAGAATCCATGTGATTCTGTTAAAGTTGGGTCTAGTTATGGAGTATTCTCAGTTGATTATAAGAGCTTGCTAACCCTTAGATTAAGTTTTATCTTCACAATCCTGGTATCAAGTGTTTTGTTTCTTCATAGTTTTGAAACAACAACACTTTCTTCCTACAATCCACAATAGAAATAGGTCCCACATGTCCACACATTGACACATTACTTCCTCACATTGCTTAAAAACCTTGCATCTTCAAAAAGTGGGAATGCAACAATCGTCGATCTTTGAAAGATCTATGCTAAACACATAAGCCAAAAAACCTTTTCATAGTTAGCACTCTAACCAATTAAATACCACTGACCTACCACACTATTCTGACATATCCACACTAACTTCTACAACCCACTCAAAGAAATTGGCCCTAGTAAATCCATGTGACAACCTCTCACTTCCCTATATTGTTTAAAGACCTTGCATCTCCAAAAAGTAGGAAAGCGATGATCGTCAATCTTGAGGGATCTAATGGCCCAGGAAATACTTGTGGGCCTTGTGAAACAAATTGGGCTTATATGGAAATATTAAAGTTTATTTCATATTCTCACTGAATATTTAAATATTTGAATACAACCATTGGCCATGCTACTATCATTTGAAATTCAAATATTGGTGAAAGGGAAAATATGGCTAACAACTATGAAATCTCCAACCTTCTCACAAGGTTTCAATAAGTCTCAATCTTACAATTGATTAGAGAAACAAGATATCCATCTTCACCAAGAATCCAAGGATAAAGAACCAAGTTTACCCAATTTATGGGATTAGGAAGTATTTCCTGTAGCTAGGTCAATACTAGAAAAATACCATAAAGGTTTTTCCCAAGGGTTCTAAGGTATGGAATGGACTTAGGGCACTTAGACAATAAAAACTACACCAATGGTTTGATTCCCACACGTGCACAAATTCACCAATTAGTGAATCTCTTTAACCATTCATCATGGGATTAAACTGCCTACTCTATTAACTCTAAGTGGCCAAGTAAACCATAGTCCCAAGCTCATCCCATTCCATTGATTGCTTGAACATTCTTGGGTATGCCAAATAGAATTGACCCTAAGAGTCACTAAATGCTATGGGGCAGCAATCTTTGACGGGGCATATCTCGAAACTCATGGGAGGTATAGATGCAATTATAAGTACTACAAGATCATGTTGTCAAAACCTATAATAACCTCTCTCTCTTTTTGAAGATTGGATTCCATTTTGATTTTACAACCCCATTTTGGGTGATGCTGAAACTTATAGTGTTGGCTAGTACAAAGTTGCCAACTAGTGAATCTCTCTAACCATTTTTTATAGGATAGAACTATCTACTCCTTTAGCTCTAACTTTCCAGGTAAACACTAATCCCAAGCCTGTCCCATCCTATTGATTAGTTGAACATTCTTGGGTATGATGAATGAAATTGACCCTAAGAGTTACTAAATGCCATAGGGTAGTAATCTTTGATAGGGCATATCATGTAGCTTGTGTAAGGTATGGATGCAATTTTGGGTGCTACAGGATTGTGTTGTCAACAACTACAATAACCTCTCTCTTTTTGGAGATTGGAATCTATTTTGATTTTGTGGCCCCTTCTCAGGTGATGCTAAAACTTGTATTGTTGGTAGGTATAAATTCTCCAACTGGTGAATCTCTCTAAGTGTTCATCATGGGATTGAATTATCTACTTTGTTAGCTCTGACTGGTTAGCTAAACCCTAGTCGCAAGCTCATCTAGTCTAGTTTACCACTCAAACATTCTTGAGCATGTTTAATGGAATCAACCTCAAGAGTTGCTAAATGCCATAGGGCAGTGATCTTTGATGGGGCACATTTCGGAGCTCGTGCAAGGTATGGATGTAATTATAGTGCTACATGATTTTTTTTCAACATGTAAAATAACCTCTCTCTCTTTTTGGAGATTAGATTCCATTTTGATTTTGAGGCCCCATCTTGGGTGCAATTGAAACTTGTAGTGTTGGCAAGTACAAAGTCACCAACTAATGAATCTATCTAACCATTATCATGGGAATGAATTATTTACTCCATTAGCTCTAAGTGGTTGGGTCAACCCTAGTCCCAAGCTCATCTTGTCTCGTTGATCGCTCGAACATTCTCAGGCATGCTGAATGGAATTACCCCTAAGTGATGCAAAGATTTAACAATCAAAAGGTAAGTGGGACCAAAAATTTAAATTTATTTAAGGTACTTCTACCTTTTCCACTATTCTAAAGCCCACAATGAGTCCTTTAAACTATCCAACAAATAGTCACAAACTTCTACACAATCTTCTACTCTTCAAGACAACTTTTCCTCTTAGGTGATTTTAGGAATCAACCATGGAAAGTGGGTACAAACTATGAAATGGTCCTAATTCTACTTCTTGAACCTAACTAGAACTTGGAAAATTCCTAGGGACCTTTAACAATCATGCTTTCATCAAATTTTGGATTCCCCAACTTTCACTAAGCAAAATTGCACTTAAGAGGCCTAATTCTCCTTGTAGTACTTTTACTAGTTTTAGGACAACAACTCAATATTTTCCCACAAAAATTGGTTTATAAAGTAGGGTTTTAGATACACTTTTGGAATTTACATCAATCCCCCAAATACCAACTTTCCAACCTACTCTTGCACCCCTGAATTAACACAAGCCTCATAGGCCTAATTGGCCAATTTAAGCATGGAACACTTGGAAATGAACAAACATGGGTACCTAGGTCTATATTATTGGTTTAGAAGGTCTTATATAACTTATTTCACCATTAAATGACCATACACCAAGTTCTATAGCTCCATTTTAAGCACTTCCCTCAAAATCATCAATTTCTTGATTGAATACATGAAGATATTCAACCTAGGGCATGTTCATAGGACCCTTAGATATCTTGGGAAAAATATATAATTTAGTAATCTTAAAGTACATTCCCTAACCTTGAAAATTCTAGAAGGCTATGAAAGACCAACAATGGAAATGCAAGTTAGGACCAAATCTACATTGAAATCATCAATTTTAGGTTTTGCTGACACACTCACAGAGAAATGGCATTGTAAGAATTTGCCTTAGAGTAGAATTCACCCAAGACCAAGGAACTCAAACACAAGCACAACAGTAGACCAAAAAGAGTATGATCAAAATAATGATATATTTATTCAATATTTAATGTGAAAGTACACTAGGAGTGCCTATATATAAAGGCCTCTAGAAAGCTTCTAGAATGCATAGAAGTCAGCAACATGATAAGTCATACAGCCAGGCACGTGTCCACTAGATATGGGTTATCCTCCATTAAGAAAAGAAGTAAGTGTGATGATGTGAGGATAAGACTACAAAGGTATAGCATGCAAATTAATGTTGTAGACAACATGTGCTAAAATGGGAGTGCAAATAACTGTGTTGTCTACATGAAAACATAATGAATGATGCAAAATCTAGTGTTGTAGACACCATGTACTAAATTAGAGTTGTGTACTTCTATGTTGTCAACATGACAACTCATGAGAGTACACAAAGTCCTAAGTGTCTCACCTAAATAAATAATAAAATAATGCAATATAATAAAATAATGTATTAACCTAAGTAAACGTAAGTGAAGTATAATAAGTAAATACTTATTTACACCAACACCCCCCTTTAAGTGCAACTTAGGGGAATACACTTAAGTTCACAAGAACTAGGATGAAATGCATAATGGGTCCCAGCTACTAGGCCATTTTAGGTACCCATGTGCATAATGAAATGAAATCTCTCATAAAGTAGAGAAAGAGGGAAAAGTTCATGGGAAAAACCCTCCCCCAAAAAGAGAGATGAAAAAAATAGATGCATGGATGGATGGAGTAATCAAGACCCCCCCATTACAACATACATCAAGTATATACAATAGGGAAATGTGAGAAGAACACTACCCCAAAAGAGGAAAAGGTCCCCCCTCACAAGAGAGAAGAATAAGAGAGACAAGGTAGTCTCCCACCCCAAATGAAGAGTGCCGATTAGTGATAGCTTCTCTAATATAGAAGCTGATCTAAGAATGTAGAATAGTGTTCCTCGCCTTTGAAAGAAACAATGGCCTAGGTACAAGTGAGATGCTTTCACTGTGTGTGGAAAGAATCCTGATGATCATTGATGTCTCTAGAACCTATTCAACTATGCTTGTGAAGGAAGAATGTAGAACCTATCCCAAGAATGTACTATATCCTCAACTAATAAAGAGACCTCCTGCAACTGCTGTACATAAGTATCCACAATCACATCAACCTATGAGGATCGACATGTAGAGAATGGACATGAGGGTTAGAGTGAGCCCTCACAAAAACTATAGAAGGATCTTCTCCATCAAAGAGAAGATGTATATCATCAATAATTTCCCCCAAATCCACTATGTATGACTCCACAAAAAAACTTGAAATATTTGCTATGTAGTCATCCTCTATTGTTGGAGCTAGAGACTGGGTGTACCCTGCTTTGCTGGACCTATCACTATGGTAACATATGCATGTGGAGTATGTTGATGTCATGACCTCTCACTATAACTATCGATAGAACCCCATGTGTCTAAATCTATTGAAGCACTATCACTGGTGTCCCTACCAATTTCCACAATATATGATGTGTGGAGAGGATTAGAGGATAAGTTGGGTGAACTTTCCTCAAAGTGTACATCCTTCTCCACAAAAATCTGACATGTCTCTAGATCCATGAGTCTATATGCCTTCACACCATCTTCGTATCCAATAAAAGTACAAGGTTGAGGTGGCAGTGCCTTGCATTCCCTGGAAGATCTATTTGCCCATACTAGACAACTGAAGACTCTGAAGTGTGTCACAACTAGTTTCTACCACACCATACCTTAAAAGGAGTCTTTCTATCTAAGGTAAGATGAGGAGACCTATTCAGTATGTGATTGGCACACCTGATTTCTTTGACTTCAAGTGATGGATCTAGAGACTTGGCTTGTATCATGAAACTTGCCATGGACTTAAGAGTTCTAATCCTCAATGCTACAACATCTATCTTATGTAGACTAAATGTTGGTGGATTCTGAAGATCAATTCCCTCAAGTTTTCAAAAGTCTTTAAGTCTTTTGTTCACATATTTTCTTTCATTGTCCATCCTTATAATTTTGATGGCTTTCCTTGATTTCTATTCAACATGAGTCTTGAAGGCTAGAAACTTATCCAACACTTCATTCTTGTTATGAAGAAAGTAGACCCAAGTGTATTGTGAAAATTCATCAATGAAAGTAAGTATGTAGTGACCCTAGCTGACTGATGTCACTACAAAAGAACCTACTAGTACCATATGAACTAACTGAAGAACAATTGCTGCTCTTGAAGACTTCCCTTTATGTAACTTCTCCTGTAGATGCATATCCACTAAACCTATTGAACATTCACTATGCAAAAAGTTGATTGAAGGTAGACCTTTGACCATTTTTTGTGTGCAAAGTTTCTAAAGATAGTGGTAGGAAAGATGACAAAACCTCTCATGCCATAATTAGATGTGTGAATTGGATTGAGTTAATAAGGCTTGTGAAGGAGACTTGGGCACAAAATGGGAGAAAGAATACAACCTTTTGTCATGATTAACTTTCCCCACTGCAACCACTAAATCATCTTTTAGATTGTGCACCTTTACTAAGTTAGGAAGGAACTCAACTTTATGACCATCTCCAAGGTGAGTGATTTGGTAAATTGAGAGGAGATTAGAACTTAGGTTGGGAACATAGAGAACATATTTGAACTCTCCATTTTCCATCTCCACATTTCCTTTTTCTTCAACTTCCATTTTTTTATCATCTCCCACAAAGATGTGTGGTACCTTTGACTGCTTCAATGAAGAAAAATCTCCTTTTGAAGAACCCATATGATATGAGTCACCTGAGTCAAGAATCCATTCTATTGAAGAATTTGTATTTGCCATGAGTGCTTGCCCTTGGCCCTTTGAATCTGATGAAGATCCTTTCTCCTTGTAAGCATTAGGAAGTGGAACATTATGTTTCTTCATGATGTTGGTCAACTCATCAATCTTTTTATGATAACTCTCATGTTCTTCATGACCCAATTTCTTGCAATAGGCACACTTTTTCTCATCCTTATTATTGTCCACCTTCTTATTTGAATTCAAGGAATACTTGCCTTGTTGATTGGATTGTGGTGTTGTCTTTTTTGCATCCTCTGATTTATTGGTCTTCCATTTCTTCTTCTTGCCCTTTCCTTTATTTGAAGATTGACTAGCTAAATGTTGAGAACCCTCATTATTGGTCATCAATGCCTTATACTTTGGTGAATTGAGAATCCCCATTGATTTCAACTTCTTTTCTTCTTTATCCACTAGGTCAACATAATCATCAAATGAGACTTTCTACCCTAAAGTAGCCTTTAAGGTGTTATAAGTAGAAACAAATGTGGAGTACTCAGATGGCAACTTATTATGAATGAGATAGATTAAACTATCATCTTTAATAGGACTCCCATAATCATCTAGTTTCATTCTTAATTCATTCACCTTAAAGATGAAATCCTATATAGAATCAAATGACTTAGGATCTAAGGAGACAAGCTCATCTTCAATTTTGAAAACATCTTCCTCAGACATTTTACCATATAGGTTTTGCAAGGTATCCCAAGCTGCCTTGGATGTACAAGACTTATGAATTTGATGCATGATCTTGTCATCAACCCCAAACAAATATCACTTAGGGCTTTCCTATCCATTGTTTCGCAATTAGTGATTTCACTGGTTGATACTTGATCACCTGTTCATTTAGGAAGGGTACCATCTACATATTGAGAAACTCCTTTATGCATTAAATGACACCACATTTTAATGGACCATGTAGCATAGTTATGTGGAGTTAAATTTGGAAACTTAAAATTTCCCATGATGCAAAAAATGAAAGAAACTGCAAAAAAAGAGGAACACAACACCAAGAACACCCGCCCTTTCACTAAATCAAGAAACCCTCCTAAAAAAGATGCTTTTGGGCACTTTATATGTAGTGTAATTACAATGACCACTTGCCAATTTTGGCCTTTGTGGGCTTCTAATTTTTCTTTTTACAACCTCCTTATGGAGTTTAAAACTAGAACATTACAATGTATCTCAGATATACAAAGATTTTGAAGATATATCAAAGTATTACAATGCAGAAAAGGACCTAATTTAGAAAATGACACTTTTGTCCACACAACCCTATAATCTGATTGTAGATCTAGAAAGTAAGCAAAAAATAATACACTTTAAAAAAAAATGGAACTTGTTTTCGTGTCTAGATGAGCCTGTATGAAGCATTTGAAGTTGCAAAATGCAAGATTGGGCAGGTATAGTCACCAAAATATGTAATTTTTGACAAATCTGTGCACCAAAACTATAAAAGAGCTGTACCACTAAAAAGTTTAGGAAATTATACCCAATTGTAAAAATAATTGCACTTAATTTGGAGTTTGGATGATTGAGATATGGCCTCCCAAAGTCGAACTATAAAATAAAACATCAATCTAGAGAGGGGTTGCATTAGCAAAAGATGAGGTTAAATTTGATGGTCATATGGCCGTTCCAATAGTTCAATTTTGCCCCTGAATGATGGTTAGACAACCGTCAAATTTAGGCTAGTAGATTGATAACACCAACAAATTTTAGCCCTATATGACATCAGCATGACATCATGATGATGTCAACATGTACAAAATTGTATGAAAAATCCATGTATTCATTGACGTAGCATACAAATTTGGTAACTAGTTGTATGATTTTTAGGCTAACATGGATTGTTGAGTCAGATTGCTAACTGGGATGACAACATAGTGGGTAGGTGTCAAAGGACATGTACTATGTCCATCGTGGAAGACGTGTTGACTGTGCAGGTAAGTTTGCATGGCAGAGGTAGTGGAATATAGGTGTCTAGCATTGGTGAGTTCCATGTGGTAGGCAAGTATTTAGCCACATGTTCAAATGGCACTGCAGTGTGTGGCAATCTACAATGACATGGATATGGTAGGAGAATTGGAGCAACAGGTTGAAAGATAATTTGTAGCATTGCGTTCTAGTTATTCATCACCAAGAGTGATGGGGGTTTATCCCACATTCACTGTGGGAAATCCCTACACCATATTTAAAATGCAAAGGCTGTGGGAGTCTATAAAAACAAAGCCCACCAGTGTTTGGGAGTGAGCCACCAGTTGGAGAGCAATGTGCCAAATTTTTGGGTTTGCTCACCGATGGAAATTTGTGAGCTATCGGTAATGCTTTGTGGTTGGCCAAAATAATGTAGATGCTACCGATTAAGGAATATTCCTCTCGAATTGTAGGGCCAGGGTGTGACTACTCGGTTCTGCAAAAAAATTTCTCTGCTAGATCGACTGGAAATTTTGTTTTCTTCCAAAAATAGAAATTTGAAAAAATTCAAAGAATAAATAATTTAGATCTAAAAATAAATGTATAGATCAATTAAAATGACCATACCCAAATTGCAAATCGGTGCCTTCGGGTGCCGATTTACAAATTTTTTTGCCTCATGATCAACTTTAGCTCAATATAGGTGAATTTATAGTCAATCTTGACCGAATCGATGTTCTAGACATAATGGTGAGGTTAGATTTGGCTCAAGATGCTCCCAATTTTTACAGATTCTCTAGATTTGGGTTGAGGTGTTGAATCATGAACGGTCTCAAATGATTGTGTGTAGAGAATCTCCCCAAGCTCTGATACCATGTAAGAATTTGCCTTAGGGCATAATTCACCCAAGACCAAAGAACTCAAACACAACCACAATAGTAGACTAGAAAGAGCATGATCAGAACAATGATATATTCATTCAATAGTCAATGTGAAAGTACAATAGGAGTGCCTGTATATAAAGGCCTCTGGAAAGCTTCTAGCATGCATAGAAGTCAACAACATGATAAGCCATACAACCAGGCACGTGTCCACCAGATATGGATTATCCTCCATTAAGCACGTAAGTAAGTGCGATGATGTGAGGATAAGCCTACAAAGGTGTAGCATGCAAATTAATATTGTAGACAACATGTGCTAAAATGGAAGTGTGAATAACTGTGTTGTCTACATGACAACTTAGTGAATGATGTAAACTCCAATGTTGTAGACACCATGTATTGAATTAGAGTTGCATACTTCTATGTTTTCAACATGACAACTCATGAGAGTACACAAACTCCTAAGTGTCTCACCTAAATAAAAAATAAAATAATGCATTAACATAAGTAAACTTAAGTAAAGTTTAATAAGTAAATACTTATTTACACCAATAGGCATAAACTTGCTTCAAACTTAACCAATCAGAATGAAATCAAATGCAATAGAACCAAGATTTAGATAACTATCAATTCATGACAATGGATTCTATCTCTCAATCTGTACAATTTTGTACTACTAATAAATTCTTAGAAAACCTATTTATTCATTGTACAAATCTTCTTGAATCTACACCACATCACACCTCTAACTTCCTTAAGGGTGCTAGGGTCTAAATACACCATCTCTAATAATTCCAATTGAATTATGAATGGTTAAAACCATTATAAGACAAGTTGCAACTTTTTAGCAAAAGTTGTCACCAATAATTGTTGTAAAAAGAAATTTTTCAAATATTACTTCCTAGAACTTTACTACTTGGACATTTGTAACTCTTAAGATCCTAATAGGATGTAATGAATCAAAAAACACACCAAGAGTCATCTTATTATCTAAAACAAGCAAAAGGAGAGATCCTTAGGACTAAGTGAACTTAGGTTTATATGGACACCTTAAGTTCCTTGACCATATAATAGGATCATCCTTATTACAAACAAACATAAACCATCTTTACTAGATTAGGTGGATCATCACCCCATGTCTTCCACCATGATATTCCTTCCATCCTATCAAGTCACCTATCTATTAGTAAAAATGTTGATGATACTACATTGGGGAGTATCTTGAGCATTGGAGAGTATTGATATGTTGCATTCATGACTGTATTTGTCATTGATGTCAACATAACATTGTTTCTGTAAAGATTGGTAGAGTAGTAGACAAAGATCTTGATAGTATGGATAATGGTTTGATTTTTTGAGATGTGTAGTTAGGGACATGTTTAACATAGTGTCCTAATGATGTGGTTAAGTGTATAGAGTCTAAGTTGAAGACATACTAAATTCATACCTAATTTATAGAGAGTAGTTTAGAGATAGAGTATTAGAAAAGTAGTTCCTAATGAATGTTGACTATCTTACATTTGGGATGTAATGAAGAGATGCATAGTTAGGTAGTGACAGAGGACAGTCAGATGATGAGGTTAATGAGTGTGCAAGCCTTAGTATCGCATGTGTGACATTTTGTATAGACTATGAGCTGAAAATGCTATCGTAATTGTAATTAATTAATTATATTATTTTAATTAATTAGGAAATCCTCAAGGCCAACTCAAAGAATTATTATGAAGATGTGGTATAAAGGAAAGATGTTTTCCTTGATTATAATGTGTGTTCAAGTATTGTGATCATTGTATGAAGTGTGAAAAGAAGCAGAATGCTTGAGGAATGCATGTAAGTGATCTAAGGGATTATTGGATATGTAGTTCATGATCTAGTTACAAGATCTAAAGGAAAATAAGTCTAGTTGATAGGATAGAGATAGAGGAAGGAAGTAAAATTTAGTTCTATTATTCTAGAAGCAATAATATAGAGATCATTTGGATAGTGGCCTCATTGGTATTGCCCTTGAAGCTATTTGGGTTGTGTGTACAACTATCTTCCACAACTCCTAATAGGGTTGGAATCTCCTAACAAGGATTCAAAGTCTCCTAACAGGGACTCATATGTACTGAATATTGTAATAGAATCCTAATAGGGTTTATCCTCTAACAAGGAATATTTATATTAGTACATCATCTTGTGGTAGGGTATTTTTTAGTGGTGAGTATTCATAATTTTACAAAATTTACAAATTTTTTGCTAGTAATTTGGCTAATAATTTAAGATTTAGTGCAACCTAAATCACCACATTTTTATTAAATTTAGTTCTAAAATATTTAAAATTGCTCAATAATTTATTTTATTAAAAAAATTAAACTCAAAGATTCACCATAATATTCGATACATGATTAGATTTGATACACCTAAATATTATATATTATCAAAGAAATTAAAATTAATTCACCAATAATTATCATAATTATTACTTACTTTAGGGATATATTACCATATTTAGTTTTCACTATTGATTTAAAATCTAATGTAATTATCATCATATTTTTTATGAGATAAAACATGTTCAATTTTGATTTATAATATTCCACAATGATTAGTGAACTTCCTATTATTATTGAGATTCACTAATATTTTCTACTCAAAAATTATGATTTTAAAATAGTCGCCAATGTAAATAATATTTAAACTAAAAAAATTGAGTGATTCACTGATAAAAATGATTTGGTTTTTCAAAATAACGAAAGATTCACCAATAATTTATATATTTTTTTGGAGGTGGGTTTTCTTAAAGTTTACCCTATCTTGTGGGTATCATCCCTACCAAGGTTTTTCCTTTGATCAAGGGTTTCCCTAGTTAACATATTTGGTGTTATTATGTATGATTATCTTGTTATGGTTTTAGTTTATATTACTCATATGGTTAATATTATTTAAAGTTTTTATTTGTGATATTAGTTGGAGAACTGATTTACTCCTCCTCTTAGTTATATCAGTGGAATATATATTCAAACAATTGGTATTAGAGCATTAGGTCCTTGAAGGTTAATCTTAATAGCTTTGGGAGATCGATGGTGAATATTTTTAGAAAGGATAGTCCTAGATTTGATGGGGCCAACTATGATAGTTGGAAGGAGAAGATGAAGACTCATATGTTGCACTTGGGTCTAGGATATTAGATCTTGACAAAGAGTAAAAAGACAATTGTTGAAGAAACAAAACTAGAAGATTGCAGTGAAGAAGAGAGAGATCTATTCATGTGTAACATGAGAGCAAGAGAAGCTCTACTATCAACTCTTCTAGAGAATGAATACAGTAAGGTAAAGTCACTTGAAACATCTCATATAATTTGGAAAGCTTTAGAATCTACTTTTGAAGGTGATGATAATGTTAAGAGAATGAGATTACAAAAATGGATATGTGCATTTCAAGATGCTAGAATGATGGAAGATAAATCTATAAGAAGTTATATTGGTAGAATATCAAAAATGGTTGTAGGAATTTAGTCTCATGGTGGAACCAATGAAGATGATGAAGTCATATGGAAGATCTTGAAAAGTTTGACACCACCATTCAAACCAATAGCTTAGATGATTAAGCTAGTGATGCCTTGCACTAAGGATTTGAAAAATGAAACATTACTTGGAAGATTAGAATTAGAAGAAGTAGATCTAAGATAGTCTACAAAACTTTCAAGAGTTAAAATATCTTTCAATGCCCTGAACATTCGACCTCTTTTGATAAGGAGTGCAAGCACTTGTGGAGAATAGAGCTAATGAAGACAAGAATATTGGAGAAGGAACAAATCTTCTAGTGAGAAGAGAAAAATATGGTAAGAGAATATTTAAATGTTGGACTTGTAAGGAATTTGGCCATTATGTATCTAAATGTCCTAAAAGAGAGGAAAAGTATAAAGGAAAGTTTAACCCTAGACGAGATAGAGATAGAAATTATTTGTATGAAAATGAAGATGAAGAATCTAATGAGAAAGGTCAAAGTGAAAGTGATGATGAATTAGGATTTGAGGCTATCAAGGAAGATGATCTTGATAGAGAAATTAGAGAAGAAAGAGTTCTAGTCACCCAAGTGGAGAAGAAATTTGATTGGATAATTGATAGTGGCTATTTACATCAGATGACTAGTGATATGAATACATTTGTTAAATTCAAGAATCATGATTAAGGAATTGTTAGAGTTGGTAACAATGCAACTTGTCATATAATAGGAATTGGATCCATTACTTTTAATGAAAAAATTAACACTGACGATGTCTATTTTGTTGATGGATTAAAACATAACTTGTTGAGTGTTGGTCAATTGGTGGACAAGGGTTATCTATTGCAATTTATTGAGAAGACTTGCACCATAAAAGACAAAGATGGTAAGATGATTGGAACTAACACTAGATCTAAACATAATGTATTTTAGTTGAATCCTACTAAGATGAAATATTTGGTATATAAAGTGGATAATAGTTGGTTGTCACATAGAAGATTCTGTCACATAAACTTTGTTAATATTGTGAAGGTTAGTAGCACATATATAGTCAAAGACTTGACTAAAATTGTTAAGCATACTAATATTGAGTGCAAGGAATGTATTTTGGCTGAGAAAAAGAAAGTATCATTCCCTAGCAAGAAGTTCACTACCACAGAGAAGCTAGAGATCATTCACATAGATCTAAGCGGTCCTTCTAGAACAAGAGGATTCTATGGTGAAAGGTATTTTGTGATTTTTGTTGATGATTTCACTAGAATGATGTGGGTAGCATTTCTTAAAGAGAAATATGAAGCTTTTGAGAAGTTTAAGACATTTAAGAATAGAGTTGAGAATGAATCTAGTGTTAAGATTAACTGTTTGAGATCTGATAGAGGAGAATTTACCTCTAGAGAATTTAACATATCTTGTGAAGAAAATGGAATCAAAAGACAAATGTTTGCACCTAGAACACCTAAGAAAAATGGGATTTCCGAGAGAAGAAATAAGTCTATAGAAGAAGCAACTAGAGCGATGTCATTTGAGAATGATGTCTCTAAGACATTCTAGAGAGAAGTAGTCAATACAATAGTATGTACTCTGAATAGAGTGTAGATCAGAAAAGGTATGGACAAGACATCTTATGAACTATGGTTTGGACATTCACCATCAGTCAAGTATTTTAGGATATTTTGGAGAAAATGTTATATTAAGAGAGATGATGAAATTGGTAAGTTTGATCCAAGAAGTGATGAAGGTCTATTTCTTGGCTATTCATTGAAAAGTTAGGCTTATAGATGTTTCAACTATAGAACTAAGACAATATTTGAATGCACAAATGTAAGGATTGATGAGAAGTTTGGAACAAAAGAAAAGATAGTAGATTATAATTTAGATGAAGAAGAGGATAACTTTGGAATTGTTAGACAAAATGCTGATTTTTTTTAAGACTAACAATGAATTGAAGAATAATGTACTAACTTTTGAGCATAGAGGAGAAATAATTCTAAACCTAGAGAAGAGATAAGAGTTGAGATGTCAACTCCTACCCCTAAAAAGAATTTGACAAAGAATTAACCTCTTGAAAACATAATTAGAAGTAAAGATAAAGGCATAATGACAAGAAACAGAGTAAATGACTAGATAAGTTTGATATCTCAAGTTGAACCCAAGTGTGTAGATGAAGTAGTCAAAGATAATCATTGGATCAAAGTAATGAAGGAAGAATTGGATCAGATAGTAAAGTATGATACATGGGAGTTAGTTCCTAGACCAAAAGACAAGAATGTGATAGGAACAAAATAGGTTTTTAGGAATAAGATGAATGAGCAAGGAGAAGTTGTGAGAAACAAGGCTAGACTTGTTTGTAAAGGCTATTCAGTGCAAGAAGACATGGTTAATGAGGAAACATATGCACCAGTAGCAAGAATGGAAGTAGTAAGGATGTTCCTGGCTTATGTAGCAAACAAAAAATTCAAGGTTGATCAAATGGATGTTAAATCAACCATTCTAAATGGAGAACTGGAAGAAGAGGTCTATATTGAGAAGCTTGACAGTTTTCCTTTATTAGAAGACAATGACATGGTATGTAGATTGAATAAATCTCTTTATGGTCTAAAGCAAGCACCAAGAACTTGGTATGTGAGGTTGGACAATTACTTGGCAAAGCTTGGATTTGCTAAAGGTACGATAGATAATAACTTGTATCTAAAATAAATTGAAGATGGATTGCTGATTATTATAATATTTTTTGATGACATCATTTTTGGAGGTAATGATGAAGCTAGTGATAAATTTGTGAGGAAATGAAGAATAAATTTGAAATGAGCACGATAGGAGAAACACAATTTTTCCTAGGATTGCAGATTGTGAAAATTAATGATGGTATATTCATTTCACAAGCTAAGTACTTAAAAAACATTTTGAAAAGGTTTGATTTGGAAAGTTGTAAACCTATTGGTACAACCATGATAATTGGTCATAAGTTATCCAACAATGATTGGAGGTTTATAGTATATGACTCACACCAAACCAAATATATAAAATGTAGTTGGGATTGTAGCTAGATTTCAAGCTGATCCTAAAGAATATCATTTTGCAGTAGTAAAGAGAATATTTAGATATCTTTAAGGGACATTTTATTAAGGAATTTGGTATGATAGATCAAATGATTTCACACTTTGTGCATATACTAATGCTGATTGGGTAGATAGTATGGATGACCAAAAGAGTACCTGTGATGGGGAACTCTTTCTTGGAGGCAGATTGATTTCTTGGTTAAGCAAGAAGCAAGATTAAATTTCACAAAGCACTGTACAGGCAGAGTATGTTGCAACAATAAACAACTATAATCAAGTTATGTGGATGAAGTAGATGTTGAAGGATATTAGAATTGAGATTGAAGAACCTCTTATCATTTTCTATGATAACACAAGTACAATGAGTATGTCTAAGAATCCTGTATTGCATTCTAAGACTAAACATATATCAATTAAGTATCATGTGCTCAGAGAGAACATAATAGAAAAGGAGATCAAATTGGAGTATGTAAGTACTAAGGATCAGATTATAGATATCTTTATTAAGCCTTTTCCTAAAGATACTTTTGAGTACTTAAGAGGTATGCTTGGGGTTATGTCCCTGCCTTCTTCTAAGTAGATGATGCAGAGAGTGCACTAGTCCAGTGGTACATAGAACTACTATTTAACTGGACTAAATGCTAATGCTTCTTGTATGGGGGAGTATCTAGTATGTACCAAGTCATTAATAATTTTTGGTATTTGGTATTGAACATTATCTTTGGACACTCATGCTAGTTGATGACTTGGAGAAGTTGATTAACAATTGGTAACATTGAGATTGACAACTTTGGAATTGATGTCAATAGGGGAAAGAATATTCATGAAAAACATCTTGCAAGGCATGGGGGAGAGTATGCATGAGAAGGACTCCTAAAAAAATGGGGAGATATGTCAACAAAAACAAAAATAGAAGATTACTTTGTATTCTTGGAACTTAGATGGCTTTTCATCTATGTTGCCATTAATGCCAAAGAGGGAGATTGTTAGCATGAATGCTAATGATACTACATTATGGGAGTATCCTAAGCATTGGAGAGTATTGATATGTTACATTCATGACTATTTTTGTCATTGATGTCAAAATAGCATTATTTTTGTAAAGACTAGAAGAGTAGCATACATAGATCTTGATGGTACTAATAATGGTTTGATTATTTGGAGATGTGCAATTAGGAACATGTTCAACATAGTGTCCTAATGATGTGGTTAAGTGTGCATATTCTAAGTCAAAGACATATGGAAGTTATACTTGATTTATAGAGAGCAGTTTTGAGATAGAGTATTGGTAAAGTAGTTCTTGATGATTGTTGGCTATCTTACATGTATGATGTAATAAAGAGATGCACAGTCAGGTAGTGATAGAGGACAATCAAATGATGATGTTAGCAAGTGTGCAAGATTTAGTATCACACATGTGAAGTTCTATATAGACTGTGAGCCAAAATTGCTATTGTAATTGTAATTAACTAATTATCTTATTTTAATTAATTGGGAAAGCCTCAAGGAAAACTCAAGGAATTATTATGAAGATGTGGTATAAAGGAAAAAAGTTTTCCTTGATTTTAATATCTATTCAAGTATTTTGATCATTGTATGAAGACCAAAGTGTTGAAAGAAGCAAAATGCTTGAGGAATGTGTGTAAGCAATCCAAGGGATTATTGGATGTGTAGTTCGTGATCTAGTTACAAAATCTAAAGGAGCATAAGTCTAGTTGATAGGAAAGAGATAGAGGAAGGAAGTACAATTCAGTTCTACTATTCTACAAGGAATAATACAAAGATCATTTGGATAGTGGGTTCATTGGTCTTTCCCTTGAAGCTATTTATGCAGTGGGTCCAATTGTCTTCCATAACTCCTAATAAGGTTGGCACAACTCCTAATAGGCATTCAAAGTCTTCTAATAGGGACTCATATGTACTGAATGTTGTAAAAAACTCCTAATAGAGCCTATCCTCTAACAAGGAATATTTATATTAGTACATCATCTTGTGGATACCATCCCCATTGGGGTTTTTCCTCTGATCAAGGGTTTCCCTAGTTAACATATCTAGTGTTATTTTGTATGACTATCTTATTATGGTTTCAATTTATATTGCTCATATGGTTAAGATTGTTTAAAATCATTATTTGTGATGTTAGTTAGATAACTAATTTAGGCCCCCTATTATATCAGTGGACTATATATTCTAACACTATCAAGTCACCTAAGTGCCCTGCACCACTAAGAGTCACTAAATATTGTGTGTTGATACTTGGAAGAATGAAAAAGATACAAGAAATTGAAGATGAAATCCCAGGGGTATAAAAAATGTTCTTGGGGATTCCTCCTTTGGAAAAAAAGTATCATTTATCATCCCTCTACCTTCTCCAAATTTGGTTTAAACTGTCATCTACATTGAAACCCCAAACTCCTCAAATCAGTACTGTAATTCTCTAGCCAAGCATCCAAAACTTGCCTAGGGAATCTTTGGAAAATTAGGTAACTCCATTTGTAGGTCCCAAGATTTATGATATATTATGTATAATATAGCCTCTCCCAATTCCCTTAGTTCCATGATGATTCCATGGTTGAAACTCATGGAAGAGTCATTTTTGTGGGGGCTACTTGGGCAGGACTAGGACACAAGGTATTTTCAAAACAATTTCTAAAACGTTAACAAGTGAACACTTACATGAAATTTTAATGAAGAAAAAAGTACTATACAAACATGAACCAACTTAATCCAAGGTAAAACTTTAATGTTCAATCCATTATCTCAAACTTTCTTTGAAAAATCCAAAAATAGTTAAAGAAAATATAACAAAATGTTTGTATTCAAATTCAAGAATGAACTCTTTCAACATCCAAGTAGTAGGTTTGTCTTCTTCTAGGTCTTATAGGAACTCCCAAGGTGTGCATTCAGTTAAAGAAACCATCTTTTCTTCCTTCCACACCATAACTAAAAAGTTGCACAAAATGTTGTAGAGCAACTTTTAAAAGATGCTGACCACATTGTAATTTTTGCATTTTTGACTTCTAGACCCTTGAAACCTTTTTGAATGGAACCAAATAGGTTCAATAAAGGTGTTTAGACATAATGTGATCCCCTAGTAGTATGCTTCTTTTTTGTCCCCTAGACACATTTGAGAAACTTCTTGACAACTTAGCAACTTTTGGCATTTGGGATCCTAATCAACCAACATTATATTTTATGAGTTCTAAACACTTGAACAAGATGCAAAGTCACTATTTAGGGCCTAGTTGGGTAATATTCCACTTACCGATGACTTGTATAGACTTTGAACCACTTTGACCACCTAGTGTCCCCCCTAGTGTTTATTAGCTTGCACATACCTAAATAAAGGCTTAGTAAAACCAACTTGATCTAAGCACACCAACATACCACCCTGACTTGGCTAGAGTCACAACAAGCCTCAAAGCAACAACAACATGAAGAAAGCCAAAAATAGGGTTTTTAGGTTCCCTACACTAGGATAATGATAGACAAAATATATCTAAGAAAAAAATGCAACAACTATAACTACATGAATCATAGAAAGAGCATATATAATGTGTTTCCATCAATGAAGCTCTCAAAGAGATGGATAAGCAAGAAATATTGATATCAAATTCCATGAATAAATTATAAAATTTATTTCAAGTCTTCTCATGTTTTGAAGATAAATCATATATAAACTCTTGACATGTTTATGATGACACTAAGATTCAAGCTCAAACATTTACATAATGCAACCAACTCAAGAGTCAAACTTCAATGTTAATTGTATAATAGTAGTAAGAATTCAAGTTTCACTATTCTCATCCCAACAAAAACTCCAAATAAGTTATAATCAAAAGTATTCATAACTTGTAAAATTTGAATATAGATTAATATCATAGCGCTATTCACATGTTAAAAGATACTATCAAAGCTTATTAAAACGATTCTTACCCTTATTTTGGATGCAAATTACATTAAAATGAAATACTTAAAATGTAAACAAGAAAAACAAGATATATATTATGATAACCAATAATTTCATACATGAACAAATCAAAGCATCAAATATGTAATTCTAATAGTGTCATGCATCAAATATATGTCATACATCAAATATAAAATGTCATATATACATCAAATGTATGTCGAATATGTCCACTAACATAAAATCCAAGATATATGTCCACTAATGCCTATACATGTGTCCATCCCTATATCTTCTCCTTCTCATGAGGGAAAGAAAACAAATCCCTAGAGGTCTTTGGTTATTGCATGGAGGGAGATGATGGGGATGATGGGGTCTTCCTCACATGCTCACTCGTCCTCTTTTTTAAGCTCCTCTCTAATTAGAGCTGATACAAACAAAGTATATATGAATCAATAATTATTATATATTGAAATCAAATATATTTACACACAAAATTAATTATTTTCTTACCGGTATCAAACAGTCACTCTGTACATCCACTTCAAAGACTCGTGAATGATCAAGAGTAACAAGGCCCTAAAAGAATTCAATCAATATAATCACATGATCATTCTTATAAATACCATTTGAAATTTCACTACTAGCTATTATAAATAACAACTAAAACTATGAATACTCTTTCATACCCCAATCAATGGCTTTGAACTAGCCATCGTGGTAGCAACTCCATGATTGATGGACACGCAAAGATGAGGAGGAGTCTCTGATATCAACAAATACAAATCACATATAATATAATTTACATATTTTTTAATATAATATAATATAATCAAATGAATTAAATTAACATGAAACAAATGTACCTCTATGAAGCTCATATCATTCCTAAACTTAGAGTCCCTTGTGAATGTCGATGATCTAGTAGAGAACTAATGCAAATAGATAATTTTTTTTGGTCAATCCTTCATATGATTACTTAATAAATATATGTATTAATTTAAATTATTAAATCAATACATACTTGTCGACTCATAAACGAGATGTAAAATGGGGCTGGGGAATCTGTGCTAGGGCCATCAACACTCTTACCCTAAATTTTGAACAATTTCAAGACATGCTAATTTATTAGTCATTCATTGTACATATGAAATATGATCAAATTAATTTATTATAATTGTATTTTACCTATATGTCAATGCCAAATGTCTCATTCAAGAAGTCATCAATGACTAGCCCATCAACCATAGTGTCCCTAACGTGACAACCAAACATGCATAAGGATCCACATAATGTGCAGATGTGATTGTGATGCAAAGAAGGCCCCTCATCAACTAATGAATTGATGCAATGAATGGGATTCTATATCAAAGAATTGATAGTCCCTAGAGTACTAGTCTCTACATGTTACTTCACAACTAAAGGAATAATGACATGCTCACTCTATCACTTGACAATAGGTGCCCTAACTGCATTAGGGTCATGATGTAACCCCAACCTCTCAAATGATGAACCCCCACCTCTACCATTAGAATCTAACATGTCAATATAATTGGGGATCTCCCCAAGGAAAAATTCACAATATAATTTCTTTAAGAAATATATTGGAACCTTGTGATTATTGTAGGGGGGGGCATCAAATATCATCCACCATCTATCCCAAAAGTTATTTCTAATATCATCATGGATGCACCAATCGATGAGGAAATATTTAGTTGTAGTTTTAATAGTGTCTTGTTCTCCTAGATTTTAAAAAAATGCACATATGTCACCTTTCATTATGTCATTTAAAAAAATACCTTTATAGGATAATTTGTTTGCATAATATCTTCTTTGTTTTTCTCTCCTTAACATGCCAAATATCCAAATGACCATTAACAAAAGCTACATGGCTCATAATGGACTCAAGGGAGGATGCCAATTGTGCTCTAATTGGATTAGTTTTCTTGCAAGATTTTAACATACCAATGATTTATTATAATTCATTTTCCCCTCTTTCTATTTCATTCATTATATTATGTTGGGTGCTAGGAGGAGGTCTATCAATCAATGGAGGTTGTAGAGCTTCTTACTCTTCTTCATGAAGGTTTTCATTTTGATTTTGTTGATCAAGATTTGAATTTGGTGGTTGATTATTCATGTTTCCTGATAAGAAACTGATTGCATTTTAAATAAATAAACAAACTTGAAGAAAAACTAATAAAAACATACCAAACATGCTAAAATATACAAAAAAATGCAAAAACAAGATTAGAAAACATACTTGATGAACCCAATCTTGATCTCTAGTGACAAGGAGACATTTTGAGGAGGAGATTGAGAAAAGATTTCAAATTCTACAAAACGTATGCGTGCTGTTGGGGGTAAAGAAGACACTAACAAAAGAAATCCCAAAAATGGAATGGGCCATGGGTTTGTAGTCCATATATAAGTTTTTTTTTAAAAAGTGCATACATTCTATAGTGTGCACGTGCTATTGAAATTAAAAAAAAGATGTATGTCATCTTTTTGGCACCACAACTTGGTGCATTTTCCCATTCATAAGCTTAGTTCACTAATAAAAATAAATCAGAGGGAAGAATTATTTGGTAGCCTTGGTATAGGGGCTTGTATGCCTTTTTAGTTACAGGTATATCAAGGTTCTCTTCATCATTGTCATTAGATGCACTACTATCATCATAATCATCATCTTGATTAGTTACACCAGTAACATCTTCAATCCTATTATCTGACACATGATTAGCTACCCCAATACCAACATCTTCAATTATGTTCTTTGCCTTAAGATTATATTCTCCCATGGGAGAATTACCTTTTTCTTTGATATTCACACCTCCATGTTCCTCCAGTTGGAAATCCACATTCACCAAAGGATGAAAATCCTTTCACCCTTTGATCTGATCATGTTGCCTATAATTTTTCTGAGTTGTTGTGATTAGAATTCTTCAATTATTTAAACTCTTGCATTTTTTGTAAGGATAATAAAATTTTTCATCACCTTTTTTTTGAACTGAGACCACAATCTAGCTATTGTCTCCTTATTTTTTTCTGGGTTCATATTGTTAGGCATGGAATTTCTTCATAGGAAAATATTAGAGCTATAAAATTATATCAAATATAAACATACAAGCATTATTAGTATCTTGTATATAATTAAAAATAATAAAATAATAAACTATTACTATCTCTTCAGTAAAGGTGGCATATTTAATGAAATATACAATATAATAATAATAATAATAATATTAATAAGAAAATCTTTCATTAAAAAAAGATCACTATAGTGAATTTGACAAGCCAACTTGGTTGCACTTTTATGTGTATGTCACTCTTCTAAGGTGCCTATAGTACTTACAATGATAAATGGAGAAGAAAAATAACGTGTAGTGTTATTTTGCATGCCTTCTATGGGCCATTTTTAGCAAGATATGTCTAAGAGACACGTGTAAACTTGGTGGGAGATGGGGAGACAATAAAGTAAATTTGTGTACCAAAATTAAGCACTCTAATAGTGCAAAGACTTGGAGACACATCATAGGGTGGTGGAGAGATGTATCTCGGTTTCAATAAAAAATATTATTCAACATTCAACATAGATAATAAGTAAACAGAAAATTAAATTGCATGAGAGCATATTGACAAAAATCCTAACATTTGAATATAGTTAAATTTAGACCATGATAAAGTAGACATAAAATATAAAAGTACAAAAATAAAAAAAAAGCTATATCTTTGGAATATAGATACACCATTCACTTGTGATAACATTTAAATTCACTCTTTTGATGGAAACCAAACCAAATTAAGTTTGGTTTAGTTGTTTCTATCTTGTAACTGATACACTTTTGGGTAAGTTTGTGTGTAAATTTCTAGCATAAACATTTTACATCAAATTCTGTGATCCATCATCTCTTTGTATGTTCTAGTTTTATTTTGTGTAAATACTAATATGGGATGAAGTTCAAGAATTTATTGTACTAGTTTCATAGTAAAAAATTGCTTGCATTTGACCCAAATGCACTATATCACAATCATTCACTACAAATTTGTAACTAATTGTACCTTCAATGCATGCCCTCATGAGCTCCTATTTATAGTTGTGCTCTAAAAATATCACACAACTATGTTATTCTTAAATATTTCACTATTTCTGGGTTTTGAGGGTTTCCAAAGTTGGTGAGAGAACGATCCATGTTTCAAATGCCATTTGATTGCAAT
This sequence comes from Cupressus sempervirens, assembly GCA_028749045.1. Taxonomy (NCBI): domain Eukaryota; kingdom Viridiplantae; phylum Streptophyta; class Pinopsida; order Cupressales; family Cupressaceae; genus Cupressus; species Cupressus sempervirens. The sequence goes on along the minus strand of CM053790.1, from coordinate 156,129,134 downwards.
TTAAATGAAAAACAAGTTGAAAATTAGTGTCAACATTTTTTTTGACAAGATGGAATTTTTGGATTAAGAAATTGTCAGTGGGAAAGATACATAAAAAATTACGTATAATCAGATTATTTGAAGATTTTTACATAATACAAATAGTCTATTTGAAAATTATTATGTATAAGGGGACAACATAGACTAGCCAAAGGGAGTTGAAGAAGCCACTCTGAGTTTAATTTGTAACTCATATGTTAGAGGAAGAGCATAAAAATCATGCTATGTGTCAGAGCACACAAAAAAGAACAAGTGGTACAACATTCCTCTAAACTAATGTAATGCTAAAAGGCAAGAACAAAACCCAATAAAAATATGAAAACTTCATATCTTTGGTTAAACCCCACCAAATTAAAGAGAAAAATCCACCTGGGAAGCTATTCAAAGTATTTCTCTAAAGGGTAGAAATTTGAGGTTGAGAAGAAGTAGATCATGACATCATATACTTATCACCTAACCTACAAGCAATATGATGCAGATTTCAAATCTTTCAAATAGTTATGATAGTTTTACTAGATATATTTTATTAGCCAGTACATATTCTTTTGCAATATCAAGAAGCAATATTTTGTAATGGCCTTGCTGATAGATATTATCTTCTCATGTTATCAATAAAGTTAAAAGAAAATTCATTATCATATATCAAGGTTGCATGGGTACACATACCCACATCCTTAGGATGCATACCCAAGTACCCAAGTACCAGGCACATGTACTGAAGTATTAGGTACTTAGTGGAGAACATCATAGCTAAGGACCCTAATTAAGATTTCTGATTTTTTTGTGTGTATCAGCTTGTTTTTTATCAAGATTAATTCAGTATACAATCAATTTGCGACTTTGATACAATACTAATTTACAATAAACTTTATCACTATTTAAGTCAGAATTTTATTATTTAAAATGTGTCATTGTTATATGATTTATAATTTTCTTATTCATGATAAAGTTTTCCTTCTCTAATATGAAGATAAACCTTTAAGATATATTATTATTACAAACATATTACAAATCTAAAACTAAAATAATGAAAACAATAGATCACATTTGAAAACTTTATCATTGTTGTTGTTTTGAAAAACCATTATTATGACTCATATTTTAAGATTTTTAATTAATATTAAATTTATGTACCCAAGTATCCCCATCCCCTATTTAAAAAAATAGTTGTACCCATCCCTATTCTTGTACCCTAGGTACCCAAGTACCCCCCTCCCCGTGCAACCTTGCCATATATTCTCAATCTAGAGGAAATGCATTTTCTTAGTATATCACAATACAATTAAAATTTATCAGAAAAAAGGGATCTTATCTTTAACGATTCTACATGACTTTTTTGATGGATATTACATGACATTTCCTTGTTTCCCCAATATCTTGATATTTATGCTAAGAATTTTATATCCTCACAACATTCTTAATTTAGCTTTTTTATTTCTATACATTTCTTATAGGTTGCAGGTATCCCATACTCTATATGGTACAATAGAATTCATTTGCTTAAAAAAAATGGAGCTTGGAAAGAAATTTTAATTAAGGAAAAGCAAGAAATGTGTGTGAGTAAAAAATTATTTCCTTGGCTCCTCACACATGTTTTTGGTAAGTTAGGTAAGTGGACAAGATGTAGTTTGGATATTGCCATTCAGCTAAGTATCAGTATTGTAGAGGGGATAGTTTTTCTTACTTTTTGGGATCCTTGTTCAACTATAATAATTCATTTATTAGAGAGGTTTCATCACATCTTTTCTGATCCATGCAATCATATTGCTCCTTTATTATAACCTTCATCTGATTGAGAGTTACAAAAGTCTTCACATAGAGTATGTCCATGCAAAAAAGGCCTCTTGATAGTGATTTTTCTTGTAAAATTCATAATACTACATATGCCTAAGTTGACATTCCTCTACTTAGTGGATTACAACCAACATTTTTCAGTGACAAATGGAATAATTAATCCAATTTCATAAGATTATTTGTTGTAGTGTTTTTAAGTAGCAAGCATGCTTTAAGAAGTTTTCAAAGTCAATTAGTCTTTATATCACATTTAATATTTTCTTTTTGCATGCAAATGTTATAATGACGCTGATATGTTTACACCATTAATAATTGAGGGAAGAAGAGCTTGGATATATAATCATATAATATCCCCATTTTGTATTTTAATTTGAAGTATTTAAATGGTAAGCTAGGAGTTTCTAAATTTTAATATGCTACTTTTTGGCTTGGTGTTTGAAGACCTTTACAGTTTAATGTATGCGCATCTCTACATTTTAAAGAAATAATTTACCTTGTAAGTAAGATAACAAAGGTTTATGAAAAAGCATAGAATGCTGATGCTATTATAATAACAACATAGGTTATATACAAATTTGATAAATTATATAGTTTGAAACCAATACCTATTAAAAGAGATGTTATATTACCATAGATCATGTTAGTGATTGCGAGTATTTTTGGATGAAAATATAGTAATTTTTATTATTAACATTTTTTTTTCTAAGGAAAAAGTGGCAAGCCACTATAATATTTATATATAAATCTAATTCAAAATAGGTTTTTTGGGAAAGAATCAATAGGAAAACTGAACATCATCCCTTTTAATTACATTAGTATAGTGTCCAAAGTGCATTTTTTAGCACCAATAAAAGCATATCATAAATGCATTAAGGAGTATCAACTACCTCCCAAGATTATGCTTTAAATTTACAAAAACTAATTACCATCACATTCAATGTTCAAATTTACAAATTATCAAGAAAAAACAAAAATCCAAAGCTAATTTCAGTGTTCACTCCTCCATATCATCACAGTCACGAAGACCCTTATTTACCTTATCATTCATGCCCACCCTATCTTGGTTATGTCCATAATCTGTGACACCTTGCATGCTTGAATTAAATTTTTTGAGGCAAAGTCTAGACTTATACCCCAGGCCAGAAGAGCAGGTATGTGGCACAGAAGTCTCGTAAGGGAAACTGGCCCAAAGCCCTTCTCCACTATGAAGGGGAGTCAAACCTGTGACCTCAAGGATGTAAACCTCAAGGCAAAAAATAACTCACCTATAAGTGGCAGCTAAACTTTTGAGGCAAAGTCCACACCTATACCCCAGGCCAATAGAGTAGGTACATGGCACATAAGTCCCTAAGGGAAACTGGCCCAAATCCCTTCTCTACTACGAAGGGAAGTCAGACCTGTGACCTCACAGAGTAAACCTTAAGGCACAAACCAACTCACCTATAAATGGTTGCTAAATTTTGAGACAAAGTCCACACCTATACCTCAGGCCAACAAAGTAAGTATGTAGCACACAAGTCCCATAAGGGAAACTTGCCCAAAGCCCTTCTCCACTAGAAAGGGGAGTTGAACCTATGACCTCAAGGAAGTAAACCTCAAGGCACAAACCGACTCACCTATGAGTGGTAGCTAAATTTTTTGAGGCAAAGTCCAAACCTATACCTTGAGGCAGTAGAGCAAGTATGTGGCACACAAGTCCTATAAGGGAAACTGGCCCAAAGCCCTTCTCCACTACAAATGAGAGTTAAACCTTTGACCCAAAAGAATTAAACCTTAGGGAACAAACAAACTCACCTACAAGTGGTGGCTAAAATATTTTTTGAGGAAAAGTCCACACCTATAATCCATGCCAGTAGAGCAGGTACATGGCACACAAGTCCCATAAGGGAAACTAGCCCAAAGCCCTTTCCACTATGAAGGAATTTTTTTGAGGCAAATACCTTGGGCTAGTAGAGTAGGTATGTGGTACACAAGTCCCATAAGGGAAACTAGCCCAAAGTCATTCTCCACTATGAAGAGGAGTCGAACCTGTGACCTCAAGGAAGTAAACCTCAAGGTACAAACCAACTCACCTACAAGTGGCGGCTAAATTTTTTGAGGCAAAGTCCACACCTATACCTTGGACTAGAAAACCAGGTATGTGGCACACAAGTCCCATAAGGGAAACTAGCCCAAAGCCCTTCTCCACTACGAAGGGGAGTTGAACCTATGACCTCAAGGAAGTAAACCTCAAGGCACAAACCAACTTACCTACAAGTGGTGGCTTTTTTATCATTAACATTACACACTTTATGATCCACTTATATTTAAGAGTCATGATACTTAGTTGTATCTTTGTAAGAATTTGGAGTAAGAATTTGTGAAGATATTACCATGTGATGATCCACATTGTGATCCATGAAACCCTCATTCTTGCAATCAATACAAGAAAAACACCAAAAGAACAATGGAATAGAAATTAATGAAGCCATAATGTTTTCCACATGGAATATTTGTCTACCCTAACATCTTTTGCATGGTGGATTCATGTCTACTAACATATTCTACATTATAAGACCAAGATCAAATATTCATTTGCAACTGCGAAAGTGCATAATATTTAACTAGAGAATAGAAAGATCATAGAAAGACCACTTCCTTATCTCTACAATTGATTAGTGTTCACAGTGTTAACCCAACCTCTCACTCACAATCTACCTAAATAAAAATGAAGTGACAAGAAACTTAAGTTTGGTCAAAATTTTGACCAATAGGGGATCATAAAAAATAAAAAAATGATTTAAACAATCTAATTGATTTAAAAAATAATTTTCATTTAAAAATAGATCAAAAGATCTTAGGTCAAAAATGATGGTAGAAAGTTGAGGTCAAATGTATTAGTGCACACTCATCAAAATTTTGACAATAACCTTAATTGACATTGAAATTTTGACAACAAACTTATATAAGGTCAAAATTTTGACTATTTCGAGACACATAACAAAAATAAAATAAAATCACAACTAAAAATGACCTTTGGTCAAAAATGTTGGTAAAAATCAAGGGTTAATATACTAGTGACCCAACAACCTTAAAAGCTTTTAACAGAGTAGATCCCTCATAGGGTAGATCATTATATATGATAAAAATTGTATCCCTAATAGGAGAACTTTGTTTTTGTAGTAGTAAAGATTTGTGGGTTTCATTCCGACCCTAGCTTTAGCTTCATCTTGAAGTGTTTCTGGGTTACCAAAATCATTTTGTTAAGAGTTTATATTTTCATGGATGTTATGCTTAGATAGATTTCATTTCAATATTATATATTTATGATTATATGGTATGAGATCTAAGATATGAGATCAATTAGGTGTGAATCTAGTAAATTGTTTCATCACTAAAAAGTTTTATAGATCTTGATTCACCCCCAATTCTTAGTACATGCTTGCAATTTGTCAAATGCTGCCTTGGGATGTTGATTGTTTGTAAATTTGATCCAGTTGGTTTTTGCACAAGGTTTGGTTGAGCTCACATTAAAATGAGCTTATGTATTTTCCTTTTTCCCCCTATATTGTCAACATCATCAAAATACTGATGACACTATCAGCATATCGACGGTATAGGGGAAACTCTAAAAAATAAATCCAACATTACATTATATTGTGTTTGTCATTAGAAAATGACCCCATGTGTAGTAGTGGAAAATTATGAAGTTGTCACTTGTGCGAAAAGTTTGAGATCATAAATGTGAAATTAATGATAAATATGCATGAATAACTATTAAAAATGATCAACTATTTCATCTAAAGTATTTTCTAGAGTTAAAAAGAATTTTGGAGAGCAAGCAAGTGAATGTGAGGTGATTTTTGCAACCTAGGAAAAATAGTAAGCTCATTTTTCTGCCCTAATTTAAGTCCGCTTTTCTTGGAATAAAAAATGTTGATTAAAAGGGAAGTTAGTACTTGAAAGACTAAGGAAGAAAAGATAGAGAAAGCTATTCAATTTTTTTAAAGTTATATTTCTTAGGCCTTCTTCTAATGGTACTATGGGGGTATTCACTAATGAATTAAGGGGATGCAGAGATGGTAGTCTCCCTATTTATGGTAGGTCTTTATTTTGGTACTTCTATACTAACAATGATGAAAAGGAGCCTAGAAATAATCTATGGTTATTAAACTTAGGAAATTTCATTGTACCAAATATATTTATAAACATTGAGCTCATGAACATCCTAGAACAACACTATGAACCAATCACTAGAACAACAAGAAAAGCAAATAGGATGCCCTTGCTAGTCATTACAAAGTCCTACATCAAAGAATGATTTGACCTAAGTACCCAAATCTCACTAAGCTTGAAAGGGAAAAATTCAAAGTAGATTATTAGAGGATTATTAAATTTTTAAGATATAGGAAAGTGCACATTTCATTACTAGATGCCACAACAATAGACTAGTGCTAGTTGAGCACATGGGCTCTCATCCTGTTGAATCCTTCATGGGTTTCTTAAAGAATACATGCTATGCCTAGTAATAATTATTTGGAGAAGATGAAAAATAGAAAATTCCATTAGACTATATGTATATGTGTAAGGATTCAAAACCCTCATACTTACTTAGACTTTAACATTTCCAATGAGATTGAGAAATCACTTCACACACAATTAACTAACTGGATGACCTCAAATGCTTTTAAAATAATTCTCTTCTCCACTAGTTAATTATCTTCCAAAATGTCAACCAGTTTATAAATTCCATGAAAATGACCACTTGTAATGGAGAAAGTAATAAATTACATCTTCAGATGTGGTGTATGTCTTGGGATGTGAATCGTAAAGATGATGATTATGAGATATTTAGAGATGCATTTCTAACATGGATTACAAGGTTTCTTGGGAGATCAATTACTAGGATACGTCAAAAAAAAAAAAATTATTATAAGGCCTAAGGAATCTTTACCTAATAAAGGATAAGAATTTAATCTTGGAAACTGGATCTACAAACCAAACTTCACTGATTAGATTGTATAAGTGTAGACAACCATCCCATAGATTACCACAATTTCTATCTAAAATGGTAGGTTTCTTGGAATTTATATGAAATCTATTAGGGATAGAAAATGATATTTCTTAACTATGGAAGAAAGAAAACATAATGCCTCACTTCATAAAATTTTATGGTTTCATAGTGGTTTATTCTATGATACAAGAAGTCCAATAACACATTATGAACAATTTTTGGTTTATCAATGATAAAGCTAGACAATATGATCCCAAATGATATATTAAGTCTTTTATTAAAATATATACACATAAATTTAATATGGGGGCTGATATTATCCAAAATTGTGATGATGCTTTAGAGATAATTTAGAGGGTAAATAAATGGAGTGTCCTATAAAAAATAGAGAACCAAAGCATTAGAAAAGTGTATGTCAAAAATGTGGACACACTTCTGTAGACCCTTATTCTCAAGAATAACCATGATGAAGATCATTTCAATTGGAAATGTATAACTATCTATATATGATGTGAAAAAGTGCAATGTAGTATGGTGGATCTCAAATGAACCTAGTTAGGTAACCCTTGCAAGGTGTACCATAGAACAACATATTAAAAGAAATAGAGGCAAGAGTGTCAATATCCAAGAATCAAGAGAATGAAATGAAAATGTAAGTAAGCTATAGTGAGATGCAAATGAAATATGAGTGTTTCAAGTACTCTAGAATGAAACCTTCAACATAACAATAACATAAACTAGAATGAAATGAGAGAGAAAGGAGATAACCTCCTTTTAAAGAGAAACAAATAGTAGAGATAAAGAGGCCAAATCAAGGGTGGAGAATGAGTCTTATGTTGAGTTTTTGCACAAGAATATCAACTAAGCAAGATCAGTAGTGGAGTTAAAGAGGAAAAAATGTGTGGAAGAGGATTAAAGATTCTAATCACCTTGGAAAGTGTGCCCCTCATGTGAGGCAAAAATGCCAATTTTTTAAATTTATAAAGTAGGAATAATTATTTTCATGTGCATACTTAGGAATAGGGGACTTTGGGGATTTTATTTAATTAAAAGGTGACAATATATTTTAATTAAATAGAAGACTTAGGATAAAGTGGTCAAACCATAGGTTATAACTAAATAAATGGGAAAAATGATGGTTTGATAAAAAATAAGTTATTGATAAATTATACAAATTTTCTAAAAAGGGGGTTCATAGTCTAGATGACAAGTTTTTGGTGATTGCATTTCCCCCTCTTTGACTAATATGCGATTAGTCTAGAAACACATCAAGTCAAGAATAAAGATGTCAAGTCGATAGATAGATTTGATTGTGAAGAACGAAGCATAGAGAAATAGATGTTCTTGGATGCATAGTCAACAAGTAGCAAGACTAAACATTAGGAGACATAGTGAAGAGAATAGAAATACCCAAGACAAGCACTAATATGTTCAAGACAAAAGTGAGTAGATAAGCAAGTCAAGACAATTCATAACTTGAGATGAGTTCTGACAAGCCCAAAGTAGATAATTAGATAAATAATTATAAATATAATATTCATACCCCCTCAGGATTGAAATTGAAATGAGGTAGAGGATATGTAGAAAAGAGATATATTTGATCACATCAAGATAAGCCACAACTGATGATGATAGATAAGAGATTAAGACCAAAGGTTGACCACCAAGTGGTGAAGATATGCCCCAAATATGACTAGATTTGACCAAAAAGATAAATTGTGAGAATGAGGTCAAGTCAAGAAGAAAGATGAAATGCAATGAAATGGAATGAAAGATAAGATATGGAGAGAGTAGAAATGATGAAGAAATGAAGATTACCTTAGAAAGATCAAAAGATTAAACCTCAAAGGTTCAGTCAACTATGTAGAAGAAGGCATAGTTTTAAAATATGATTTTGACCATTAAGATAAATCCAAATTTTGATTTCAGTCACAAAAATGGAACTAGGATGTCAAAATTAGGTAATGATGACATTTTTGTAGAAATATGAGATGTTGAAAAATTAGGTCAAAATGCTATATAAATGATCCAAAAGGGTAGATATATGTGATGATAAGATTAACTCCTTTTGATAATAGGAAAATAAAAGCCTAATGAGATGAAAATATCAAAATAAGATGAAGACATGATTGGGGAGAACCAAGGGGATGAACACAACTGATCAACACATTCACAAAAGGTGAGGGAGACTCTCTCCAAAGTCAAGTACAAAACTATGCTAGAATGAAACCCTAGAATGCAAGCTAGTATGCAAAGGTAATATTAGTGGGTCTTAATTTTTATCACCGAGCCTTATTAGGGACATCAAAAGATCATACAATAATCACTAGTAAAAGCTATGGGGATATGAATGTGATCTATATCAGATAGGAATGTGGGAACCCAACCTATGCATCAAGATATAAAGGTCTAGATGATGGTGTAGTTAGATTCCTTAGGTTTAGTGTAGCTAGATCATTATTTCATCAAGACACTAAATATCGAGATGGCCATAAGAATTATCTTGATATAAACAAACAATGATGTATGTCTAAGGATCCTAAGTATTAAAGGGGTCAAATAAGATACTCAAGACACAAAAGATCCATCAAGAACACCCACATACATAAATCAAAGGAAAATATGCCCCATGCCCCCAGTGCTCTAGTTCATGACATCCTTGTAAGACTATTAGGGAAGAAACACATAAAATAAATTATCATAGACATCACACAACGTAAATGAGTCAACAAGTTTGAGTAAGTTTTTAGTTTAAGTGCACATATGAAAGTCACATGATCATCTTCCTGGGACTTAAACCTACCAGTAAGAAATATAAAAATATCCTAGACTATAGCCAAAGTATTTGATAAGTGTTTAGAAATAGTTTATGTCAAGAAGAAGTTTTAAAAACCACTATTTAGAGAGGTTCTAGAGAAACACCAATGCAACCAAGAGAGCTAGTAAGCTATACAACTCATTCCCCCTAAAATCAAGTAAGGATCAATTCCAAAATAGGAAAGATAGAGATATGAGATGGAAGAGCATAGAGCACAAAGTGACACATTGATAGACATAAGTGTGAGGGTCTCAAGTAGCACCTATTTCTAGGTTTTCACCATGTGATAAGATTTATTTTTAAAACTTATTATGATTTTTTTGTGTTTTTGAGATATTTGATTTTTTTGTGTTTTGGAGATATTTGATTTTTTTGGTGATACAACAAAGTTTCTATTGCTAGGTTTTCTCTAAGATGATCAAATTTTAGGATATTTTTTGCTTTTTAGGATTTTTTCAAGATCATAATGTTAGAAAGTAAAGTTCACTAAGAAAAGTGAGGGGGGGGGGGGGGGTGAATAAGTTACGCAATTAAAACAACTCTTATTAACCTTATTAAATCTAAAACAAGTAATTATAAAGTGCAACAACCACAAGAAGATAATCATACACAATAACACCAAATTTATTAATTAGGGAAACCCTTGATTAGAGGGAAAACCCCAATGGGGATGATACCCACAAAATGATGTACTAATATATAAATTCCTTGTAAGAGGATAGACCCTATTAGGAGTCAATGAAATACATTAAGTACATATCAGTTCTTGCTAGGAGACTTTGAATCCCAATGAGTTGTGCCAACCTTGTTAGGAGTTGTAGAAGGTAGAAGGTCCCACTATCCAAATAGCTTTAGGGGAATGACCACCAAACTCACTGTCCAAGTGGTCTTCATAGTATTCCTTTTAGAATAATACCAAATGATCAATTTCCCACTAAAAATCTCTACCAAATATAATCACTTTGCTCTTTTACTATGCCTCTTTTGCACCAAAAAAACTTCTATGATCTCAATACTAGATTTGCATACTCACACCACATAAAATCCCTTAGATCACTTACTCACTATTTAAAATCCACACTTATAATTTGCAATCACTTTCCACACATTGTACACTTAACCAAAAGGAAAACAACTTTCCTTTATACCAAGTCCTCAAGCTAATGATTGAGTTGGCCATGAGGATTTCACAATTTAAAATTATAATAGAAACACATTAAGATAATACAATACATATTTTCATAATTACATAACATCATCAGCTCATAGTCTTTAAAAATATTCATACGTGCTTCCTTAGACTTAGTGAAATCAACCATGCCATCATCGTAATGTCTTCTACCTTTTTCTAACCAGGTTTAACTAGATTTTATCTCTATTATGAGTTATAATCCAATTACCAAAAATTGCTTCTTAGGAACTTTACTAGAACTCTATCTTCAATAAATCTCGAATAATTATCAACTGTCTTCATTATTTATTCATGTACTCTTAGCCACATCATCATGACACTCTACAAAATATGTCCTCAATTGCACTCATCCTCATCTTTAATCCTTGAACCTCATGATCTCAATCTCAGTCTATTGTCCTATGAGTCTTTATAGAATAACTAGTATGTCAACATAAAAAACAAACACTTCCATGAATGAAACATACAATCATACTAAAAATCTTCCAAATTCTCTAGTAATGCTAGGATACTCCCCCATAAGGATATCATAAATATTCATGTTAACAATCTCCCCCTTTGACATTGATGGCAACATTGATGAAAAACATCTAGGTTCCATGAATACAAAACATATATCTCTACTACAACTTCTCACTGCACTCTTACTTTTCAAATCCTCTGCATCAATCAAATTTGAATCTCAGGAACAACTCTCCATCTATTTATTTATCCCCCATAGATATACTTCCCCTATTGACATCAATACCCTCTCCATCTTTCTCCCCTATTTCAATGTACCATGAGATGTTTTTCATGTACACCTTCTCCCCCATTGACATCGATGACAAAGGCATCACTATGTCAATTCAGCTACAAAAAAATCTTTAACAAGCTCAAGTGTCCAAAGAAATAGTTAAATACTAGCTACCAAAAGTCTTTCATGACTTAGCTCAATGATAGATACCCCCCCATAGAGGAAGCATCTAATATCTAGTCTAAATAAATAATGATGTTCTATACCAAGATGCAATCTCTATATCATTTACTCAGAAGTAGGATGGGGCACAAGCCCAAGAATACCTCTCAAATAATCAAATGTATCTTTTGGAAGAGGTTTTGTAAATATGTCTTCTATCTTCTTCTTTGTACTAATATTATGTAATATGATCTCTTTCTCTATAAATTTCTATCTTAAAACATGATAATTAATAGATATGTGCTTTTTTGGTCTTAGAATGGTTTTGACATTTGAGTTTCAACACACTTAACCACTTTCTACATAGAAGCCAAGTACACTGCATATGCTAAGCTACAATATGTGTTGAGCCAGAATTCCAATAGGTGTTGAGTGACTTCAGGTGCCGAGCATTATATAGGTGCTGAGTGACTTTAGGTGCCGAGTCATAGTTGATGCTGAGAAAGTCAGAATGCTTCATGTGTTGAGTGAGCCAGAACTATGCATGTGCCAAGAAAGAAAGAATGTAATAAGTGCCGAGAAAACCAGGATCAAACATGTGCCAAGCACTAGTAATCCAGTATGTGCCAAGTAACACAGAATCAACATACAAGTTTGTGTCTTTAAAAAATTAGATTCAAAACCATTTTTAGATGATTCATGAAGGGATTAGAAGATAAGATCAAATGTTTTGTTTTACCTATGTTATTAGCATGTAGCCAATCAGAAAATTGGAGACAACATGCAACCAATAGGCTAAATCTAAGGATTTGAGTAGGAAATTTTAGTTCGTTAGTTCATTGGAAACCCTAAGTCTATGAAGTATTTATAAGAAGGCTTAGACCCCATAATTTTGAGTTGCCAAGGAATAGCTAAGAAAAAGAAAAGGAAGTTGCTAAGAAGATAGTAAAATTTCTTAACAGGGCAAGCAACAGGGGTATCAAAGACTTAGTGGATTGAGTAACAATTACTTATCTAGTTGATCATAATAGAACAAGGGCGATGATCATATATCAGATCAAGTAAGGATCACATCAGTATGAGTAGATCAAGTGCCTAAAATTAGCAATTGAAGATTGTAAGCAATCAGGTTAAAAGATTTCTAATACTTTCTAGCAATTGTATTAGATAGTGGTAAATCCTATGTTGATAGGTTAGCTTAACAACTATTTTGTAGATCCTTTGAAGAGGTGACTAAATCCTTTAACAGGGTGACACTTCATTTAAAGTGTTTTAAATCCTTTAACTAGGTCACTATTGACATAGTGTAAAGCCTCTAATAGGGTAGTCCTTTAACAGGGCAGACAATCATAAGTGGTCAAACATTATTGTTAAGTGATTTTGTGGGTATCATCCCCACCCCAGTTTTACCTTCTTATTCCTAGAGTGTTTCTAGGTTACCAAATTTTGGTGTTATGTGTGTTGATGCATGTGTTTACTTTATGTTTATTTAATATGTTTACATGCATACAGTTTACTTTCAATTATTTATTTTAAAGGATTTGAAAAGTTTAAAGTGTGGTACTTTTGATTCACCCCCCTCTCAGAAGTACTCTTCCCATTTGAATATTCCAACAATTGGTATCAAAGCAAGGTACTCACAAGGAAAATGCTAATAGCTTAGAGAAAAGATCTAAAGATGGAAGTCTTCAAACTTGGGAAGATCATAGACAATCAGGTGACTGATGTGCACCTCACTCTACACAAATTGGAGGAAGCCAAAGAAGAATTGAGAAAGTCCTTGAAAAGAAGGAAGGATATAACCATAGCTAAAAATGACACACACTACAAGGAGATTGACACCACATAAGTGTTTTCCAATGGGGATTCCAAGGAATTTGATGCAGCAATAGCTGAATTGATGGAAAAGAACAGAGCTCAAGTAGAAGAGATAAGGTCTCTTAAATTGAGCAAGAGTCACAAGCCATGATGCTGTGTGAGATAACTGAACAAAAGAAAAGAGCCATTGAGGACAGGACCATGCTTGAGGATGAGAAAAGAAACATTGCAAACAAACTAGAGGAAAATTCCATAGAGCTTTCAAAAGTCTCCAACATGCAGTTAGATACCCTTAGCCAAATGATGAATGCTCATCATGAGCTAAACATGAAGGAAATTGAAATCTCCACCTTGAGAATGAAAAATGAACAATTGTAGAATGAATTAAGGAGAGAGAAGGAGATAGCAGAAAGCTTCAACAAACCCAATTAAGCTATCAAGTACTTTGAGCAACTATTGAAATCACCAAGGGCTAGTAATGATACTTTAGGACTTGGTTACACCAGCACTAAATGAGGAGAATCATCCAAGACTACAGAAGAAATGAGTAACAAAGGTAAGAACACTAAACTACTTGTCATTTATATGGTAAAAATGGACATACCTATAATGTATGAAGGAGCAAGGATGGACATCAACATGATAAGCCTAAAAATGAAAGCTTTTGTTAGAAGTGCAAAAAGAAAGGAAATCAAGCACATGAATGCAAGAATAAGACCATGAGGACACCAAGATTTGATGGTCATTGCTACAATTGCAAAAAATATGGACATAGAGCTTTTGAGTGCAGATCAAAGCCTATGTGGACACCTAATCAGTCTATAAGGAGAAACAACCATGCACACCACTACAACTGGGATTACAATACTAGGTAGAGCTATCATTATTGTTAGAAGTATGGGCATGTTCTTGAGAACTATATAAGAACACATTTCAGAGGGAACTACAATAGGTGGTTGAGTCAAACTACATGTTTTAGTTGCTTGAAGACTAGTCATATCAGCAAGAATTGCCCAACAAAGTCAAAAGCACCCAAGTCAGAAGTCAACAAAGGAAAAGAGAAGGTTGATGTGGAACACATTAGAGGGAAAATGAATAAGACTTGGAAGAAGAAAGATGAGTGCAGCACATCAAATAGAGGGATCACTTCACCCAAGAGGTCAAGTGGTCACATCTCATCCAACTAAGCAAGCATAGATGTATGGGATTGATATACAAAGTTATATCATACATCAGTCCCAAGACAAAGAAGTACTACAAAGAAGAAATCAGCATGAGAAAAGATGCCAAGTCAAAATTTGAAGTTTTTGCAAATATTGCCGAGTTGTCCTTAGATGCTGAGTAAATGTCAGTATATGCTGAGTTGCCAGTAGCAACTGAGTTGATGGTTGATGCCAAGTTGAGAAATGTCAATGGAAGCCAAGTGAAGTGGAAATCTAGTAGAAGCCAAGTGAACAAAATCCAATGGAAGTTGAGTCATGTTGAAACCTTCAAGTGTCGAGTGTATAGCTATATGCATTATGCATTTAATGCTAGGTTTTAAGGGGTATAAGGTCAAATTTTGATCATTTTTACGTCATTCAAATACAAAGAAAAGACAAGAAGAGTGTAAAAGTGATCAAACAACAACCTTGAAGCCTTTTACACCAATTTCAACAATGATTCAACATAAATTTTGTTGATCTAAGGTATTTATCAAGTGCCGAGCTATGCAGTATTAAAGTTTTAATATATTGAAACCCTAGATCAGTATAATGGCTTCTAGTTCTAAGAACCCCAAGGGAAAGGAAAGTCATGAGGTTTAGCTAGTTAGTAATGAAGTAAAACAACTTGAGTTTAAACCCATTCTTGAGGTAGCCTACAAGAATGACCGTGCCAGTGCATTGTCCATAATTCCACCCAAAGTTGTCATGGTGTAGGATGTAAGGAAGTGTTACAACTGCAAGATAGGGCCTATAGGTGACCTTGAGATATTTCAAGCCTATGACAAGCTATGTGACAATAGGATTCTGAAGGATAAGTTTCAAATAGTTGAGAAGAAGGGTTTAACAAATGCCCTAGTTTATCCAACAAGTTTCAAAATAGAATGGATACAGATTGTCTTGAGAACAATACACAATGGCTATCTATGGCTAGAAATAGGACTAGTTAAGATTACCAAGAGGATAATACATAGGGTTACAGGTTTTCCAACCCTAGATAAGCCTAAGACCCTATGCATTAATTCTAAAGAAGTTATTGAAAAGAATACATGGGCTAAATGGAATAAAAGGGGCATGACAATTGACACAATCACAGATCCCCTTCTGGACTTTTCTATGAGAATCATTTCTCACAAGTTCTACCAATCCAACAGATTAAATAGTGTACCATGTATTGTTGTGGATGTTGCCTATAAACCTGTGAAGAAAGATCATACATATGATTTGTCAGAATTGATGTTGCAACAGATAAATGAGAACCTAAGAGCAATAAAAAGGTCAAAAGGAGCTCAATGCAAGTTTGGTTCATTTCTTGTCTATATATTTTTCTATGTTATGGACGAGTTTCCTTCAATTGGGAAAGTGGACTGGAATCCAAACAAAAGTGCAATTACTCAAATCAATGAGTACATTGAACAGATGGGTGACAACTTTGAAGCACAAATGACAAGCTATTTTGAGGATTTTAAGAAATCTATGAAGCAAAGAGTGAGAATTCCAGTTTCCTTAGTGGAAAAATATATCAATGACATATGCTTCCTGGTAGACATTAACTACAATTATATACAAGCATCAATTCTAAGAGTGAGATGGCTAAGGCCATTAGGTTATGAACTAGATGTGGATGAAGCATCAGCAACAATCACTACATTGCTTGCATAAGAAATAGACAAGACTACCAAACATTTTGGCACATATGATGTTGTGAAATCCAAATTTGAAATAGATTTGAAGACAACCTCTATAATTAAGAGGAAAGATAAACTAGTGAAGAAGATAAAGAAGAAATTTGGTGTATAAATTGAAGGAGAAGCAGGTGCTGAAGAGGAAGAAGAAGAAGGTGAGAGTGAAGAAGAAGAACAAGGGCAAGGCCCAATGGAGTTAACTCAAGGCTTAGAAGAAGATAAGGAGGAAGGTGTAGAGGAAGTAGAAGCAAAGGAAGCACCAAAAAAAGCTAAGTCTAAGGAAAGAAAAGCTAAAAGTTAGCCTCCAACCTAGCCAAAAGAGAAAAAGAAGGCTACAAAAACAACTCAAGCTGAGCCAACACTAGTAACAAGAACTACCACAAGGGCCTCTACTCAAAAGTCTAAGGAGGAAGCAAAAGAGAAGAAAAAGGCCACTAAATAGATTGGTGAAGTGCAAAAGAGAAGAAGAAAGTGTGTAGCATAGCCAGGTTCTAATGACAAGGAGAGAACAAAAATAGAGGATATCAGCCAATTCAGAGTGGTAAGCCATCCTCCCAAATCTTCCATAGATAAAATTTATGAAAATATTAAGAATGTAGATTTGATTGATTTGAAAATCCTTGAATTTAAAAAGTTAAGTAGAGAAGAACAAAACAAAATAGAGGAATCTGTATATGCCATGATGGCTGAATTTAAGAACACACCTCTAGAGCTAGACAATACCATGCCTAGGGAGTTATATGAGATAGTTGAAAACAAATGGCATTATTGTCTCAAAATGAAGAAGGAGATAAGAGAATCTACCTTAGCACAAGTGATGCCTAATTTGACAAGAGGTCAAATGAGTAAGGCTAATAAGAAACATGGTGACAAATTTACACCTAAATATAGAGCCTCTAGTATTCTACAAAATAAAATTGAGGATGTAGTAAATAAATCCACAAAATTGTGGAAGTCAATATAAAAATTGACTGATGATAAAGATGAAGAAGAGGGATAGGATAAGGATGTAAATAAGGCTAAAGACAGTGAGAAGGAAAAGGAAGCCAAAGCAGTGGAGGAGGAAAAAATAAATAGAAGAGAAGGTAGAAGAGGAGAAAATATAAAAAGGAGAAAAAGAGAAGAAGGAGGAAGAGGATAAAGAAAAAGAGGAAGAGGATAAGGAAAAAGAGGAGGAGACACAAAAAGGAGAAGATGTGATGGCAACAACTGAGCAATAGTATCAAGAAGAAAAAAGTGTGCAAGACACACAAATGCCACCTCCTAGCCCACCTCATGTAACCATCACACTTGCAGACACTATAACAATCAAGGATGTTACTGAAAAATCATGTTAGAAAATCAATCCCCTAACTATAGAGGATCTCTCCAAGATCCTTCACCAATCAACATTGCAAACATAGTTATGCACAAATCTAGTATTGGTGACTGTGGATGAGTTGAAAAAGGTAGTAGTAGGACCAATAAAAGACAAGGTGAAACCACAAGAACCACCTTCCATCTTTATAGCTACTAGTGGTCAACTCTTAATGCTCCCACCACCTTTTCCAATAGTTAATACCACAGTGTAGCAAAAGCTAAGTGTAGAGGAAGAGAAAGACACAGAGAAAATAGGATAGATTGATATATTTGATCCTATAGTACAATCAACAAGTACATCTTAGTTTATTATCATTAATCAAGGGAAGTCTACTGAGGGAATAAAGGATAAATCAAAAGAAGAGGAATAGGCCACAATACAAACACTGGTAGAGTTACCAAAAATAGGCACTCCTACAAAAACTCTTTAGAAGTAAAGTATTGAGATGATACCTTTGCAAATATCCACACCAGGCTTGAGTTCTACAAAGGTTACCAAGGTACTTCACTATGGAGACCCTAAGTTAGATGAAGAGATAATCATACCTTCCTATGACTCTAAGACTATTAGTATTGAACAAATTACATAGATACAAAATGAATTGGATAGAAGAAAGAAGCAAGAAATACTCAGAAAGGAGTATAAGCACACACAAACACTACTTGAGATAAAGGAAATCTTTATGGATGCCTTCAACTTGTAGTCACTAGATGAGTCAAAGCCTATAATGGAACAATTATTAGATATAGTTGACTAGGTGACAAGTGAAGACCAGGACACAAATGTCAAGCTTATGGAGTGGTCTGAAAGGAATTTTTAGGGAAAGGAAAATGAGAAAATATCAAGGAAAATAAAACTTGCATAGGTAGAATTGGCCAAGAAAATTGAAAAGGTCAAAATTGTACTTGAGAACATTTTATCACTATACAAAAAGTTGTGTGATTTTTCCAATTTCACACACAAGATAGGCCAGAGGATATTGAGCTTGGAGAGAAATATTAAGATTTCTAGCATGAAATTACCAAGAGATCTAGCTCAAAGTGAGAAGCATTCTTCTCAATCACTTCACACTCAAAAGGAGTTAGTTGCACTTACAAGTGAAGAGGTCAATATTAAGGCCAAATTAATGTAGATTCAATCCTCCATAATCCCATATTTGGAGGTCCTCCATAAAGAGAGCCTATGCACAGAAAGTTCTCAAGAAAGATCCCAATCTTTCTACACTTGATGGGCTTGTACATCTTGCTGTAGAGACTTCCATTCAACATAAGTCACTCGAAATTGCTTTGAAAAACTAGGATGAAACTTTGAAAATGATAATGGAGGTAAACAATACATTTTTGGCTAAATATGGTATTACTTCTTAGATCCCTTTGACATAAGTGTCAAAAAGGGGGAGAAATAACAATAAGGGAAACAAGATATATATATATATATCTCTTTTGGGGGAGAAATATTAAGGAAGTTATAACCAAGGGGGAGAATACTAAGCATTTTGATTACATTCTTTCATTCATTCTTTTGAAGAATAAAGGGGGAAAGATTGTGGATAGCCAAAAGATAGAACAACTCAGCACACAGGTACAGATTATAGAAATAGGGAAAAGGTAAAGCATATTAAGTACATTCAATACATACTTTTGGTTACAAGAATAGACAAGGAACAATAAGCTTAGGGGGAGTTATAAGGTATTTTGAACAAATTTTGAAATTTTGTACATATGCAGAGTAGAATGATTAATGTACTCATAAGAACAGATCAATAATGTTTAGTTAAGTGTTTTTGACACTCATGTCATAGGGGGAGATTGTTGGTCTCAGAATGGTTTTGACATTTGAGTGTCAACACACTTAACCACTTTCTACATAGAGGCCAAGTACACTATATATGTCAAGCTATAATATGTTCTGAGCATAAATTCTAATTGGTATTGAATGACTTCAGGTATCGAGCATTATATAGGTGTCAAGTGACTTTAGGTGCCAAGTCATAGTTGATGCCAAGCAAGTTAGAATGCTTCATGTGCAGAGTGAGCCAAAATTATGCATGTGCAAAGCAAGATAGAATGTAATAGGTGCTGAGCAAACCAAGATCAAACATGTACCGAGCACCAGTAATCTAGTATGTGCCAAGTAACACAAAATCAACATACAAGTTTGTGTCTTTGTAAATTTAGATGAAAAACCATTTTTAGATGATTCACAAAGGGATTAGAAGATAATATTGAATCTTTTGTTTTACCTATGTTATCAGCATGCAATCAATCATAAAATTAGAGACAACATGCAACCAATCAACTAAATCTAAGGATTTGAGCAAGAAATTTGAGTTCATGATTTCATTGCAAACCTAAGTCTATGAAGTCTTTATAAGAAGGCTTAGACCCCATAATTTTGAGTTGCCAAGGAATAACTAAGAAAAAGAAAAGGAAGTTGCTAAGTAGATAGAAAAATTGCTAAATAGGGCAAGCAACAGGGGTATCAAAGACTTAGTGAATTAAGTAGCAATTAATTATCCAGTTGATCAGAATAGAACAAGGGAAATGATCAGATATTAGATCAAGTAAGGATCACATCAGAATGAGTAGATCAAGTGCTTGAAATTAGCAATTGAAGATTGTAAGAAATTAGGTCAAAATATTTCTAATACTTTCTAGAAATTGTATTAGATAGTGGTATATCATATGTTGATAGGTTAGCTTAACAACTATTTTGTAGATCCTTTGAAGAGGTGACTAAATATTTTAATAGGGCGACACTTAATGTAAAGTGTTTTAAATCCTTTAACCATGTCACTATTGACATAGTGCAAAGCCTTTAATAGGGTAGACCATTAGAAGTGCTCAAACATTATTGCTAGAGTGATTTTGTGAGTATCATCCCCACCCTAGTTTTATCTTCTTATTTTTGGAGGGTTTCTAGGTTACCAAATTCTGGTGTTATGTGTGTTGATGCATGAGTTTACTTTATGTTTATTTAATATGTTTCCATGCATGTAGTTTACTTTCAGGTATTTGTTTTAAAGGATTTGAAAAGTTTAAAGTGTGGTACTTCTGATTCACCCCCCCTCTCAAAAGTACTCTTCCCATTTGAACATTCCAACATGTTTTGCCTTAAAATGTAATACATGATTCTTAGACATACTCACTATAGTTGTGTTATCGCAATGCATGATAACAAGCTCTATAAACTCAAATCTAATTTCCTTCAACAACTACTTCATCCACATGATTTGATTACAATTGTTCATTACTGCTATATACTCTACTTCTTCTATAAAGTATTTCACAAATTATAAATGGGTGCAATTTTTCACTATTTCAAGTGTTCACCAATCTTCCTCCTAAGAAAAAATGGTCCACCACTTTTACTCTTTCTTTCCTCCACATTGCATTCCCAATTCACATTAGTATATGGACATAAGGTAAAGTCATTTTATTTGTCATACCATAACCCAAAATTAGGTGTGCCTTTCAAATATTTAAAAATCCTTTTTACTAATACACAATGTGGTTCTTTCAAGTCAACTTGAAATCTCACAACAATGCCAACTACATTAGCTATATCTAGTCCTATATGAGTCAAATATTGCAAACCTTCAATCATAAATATTTACTTCTTCTTCTCAACTGTAGGTGTCTCATCTTTGCTAGATAACATATGACTAGTTACCATAGGTATACCAATAGGTTGAAAAATTTCCAAACCAAATCTTTTCAAAAAGTATTTCAAATACTTAGTTTGTGCTAAGAAAATACCATCACTATTCTACATAATTTGCATACCCAAGAAATGCTTCATCTCACCAATCATGATCATCTCAAATTTATTCTTCATTTCACTAGAAAATTACTCACTTGCTTCATCACTGCCTCAAAATATTATGCCATTCAATAATACTTCAATAATCAGTAAACCATTCTCAATTTCCTTCAAATATAGGTTACTATTTGTAGTACCTTTAACAAATCCTAAACTTTCCAAATATTTATCCAATCTTGCATACTAGGCTCTAAGTGCTTGTTTTAATCCATACAATCATTTTTTCAACTTACAAACCATATCTCCTTCTTTTTTCAAAGGAAAACCTTCAAGTTTCTCAATGTAAACTTATTCTTCAAGTTCTCCACTTAGAAATGCTAACTTGACATCCATCAGATAGATTTGAATTTCTTGTTAGCTACACATGCCAAAAAACTTCCAACTTATGATATTCTAGAAACACATGCAAATGTTTCCTCATAATCAAGACCTTCTTGTTGTGAATAACCTTTACATACCAATCTTGCTTTATTTCTTAGAATCTCACCTTGCTCATTCATCTTATTTCTAAAAACCCGTTTAGTTCATATAACATTCTTGTCCTTAGGTCTAAGAATGAATTCCCATGTATGATTCTTCTCAATATAATATAATTCTTCTCTCACAAATTAAATCCAAAAATCATCTTTACTAGCTTTATCTACACTTTTAGGATCTAATTGAGAAATAAAACATAGTTTTGGGTAAGTGCAAGAAATTGGTTCTCAATTATGTCAAAGTCCATTCTCTGGAATGAGACTTCTTTACAAATGGGCATCCAATTTTTAAGAACCGGGTACCCATTATGGTTAGGTTGTCCAATCTATATTAAAAAATAGGGCACCCAATTTTTGAATATGGATTGGGAACCTAAACCATATTTTAAAATTTGTAAAAAATAAAACCCATTTTTGGTGGATTTTTTTTTGTCATTTTCACCCCTGATCACTATTTGGATATGACAACCCAATTTGTGCTTGAAAACAAGAGCCCGATTTGAGATTTCTATTGATGCCCCAACTGATTTTCACTCTTCCAAGTATTTTAATTTATTTCAATGTTTTTTAGTTTTTTTTCTTTACAATTTCATCAATTTTTTTTTTGTTCATGATTAATAGTTTTATATATGTCAAATTTTAGATTTGCATTGTAACTTATTATTTTGTATGGATTATTATTCAAATTATTTTTAGGTTATGTTTTCTCTCCTCCCTTTTTTGATAGTTAGATGTTCATTTTTTTTGTAGATGCTCATTTAAAAATTAGTATTTTATATGTCTGGATGTATTTAATTTATATGATACATAATTAAAGTTAAAGTGATGGATGATTCTAGATGAATTAGATGTTTAGATTGTTTAAACATGTATGTAAATTGATGTTTTAGATTTATTTCAACTAAATAGTAATTGTAAATTATTTTCTATACATATTAAATATTAACCAAACTTTATGGTTAGGAGTTCTATAAACCCTATACTTGAATGTACACTTTACATTTAAATACATGCTTATGAAATATTTTTCTAACTCTAATATATTAATTTATTACCCTATTTGTATCCCTAATTCAACCATAATCCAAATCTTAGGTATAAATTATACCTTGAATTTAATAATCAAACTCTAACCATAATCTTGAACCATAACTATAATTCACATTTTTTTATCTTAACTATAACTAGTTCATATTTTGCTCTACTTGAATCATAACCCTATTATATCCTTAAGTCTAGTAAAAATTATGCTTCAACTATTTAAGAGAAATTGAACTATATAACTCTATCCTAATTTGAATACTAACCATAATCCAATATTAACTAGATGGACATAGTAACACTAACCTTTATATGTACATCCTAACTGAACTATATGTAATGCACAATCTGAAACCTTTACTTCAATCTTAAAAATAACTCCAAACCTTAAATGCCTAGCTTTTGATAATAAGTTAAGTTGCAAAGATTATATTCCAAACCCTACCATATAGACACTAAATTCTAAATGTAAATATAAACCATGATTTTAGCCCATATCCATACTCTAACACTAAACCTAACCAAGTTTTATGTTCATACCCTTAAATATTATTTCTAAAACTTAACCATGTAACCCTAATCCTACAATTTTAACCCCTAAAATGCTTTTTTTATACCTCACCCTAAACCCTAACCCTATATTCCTAAACCATAATATCCTACCTAACTCTTATCATAAATTAAATATATATTAAATTCCAAAACCTTTTTTAAAAACACTTGTAATCCTTAGCCTAATCTTGATCCTAATCTAAATATATTTTAAATCCTAATCCATACTTTAACCCTACTGCTTTGTTTAAAAATAATTTTAACTATATTGCACACTTGTAAGTTAAAGTAAGCCTTAAAGATGTAATTATATTGATCCATTTAGATTTATTTTAACTAAGTAGTAATTAAAAATTAATTTTACATTGTACATATTAAACACTAATCAAAGTTAAGGGTTATAATCTACTTAAACCATATACTTAAACCTACACTTTATAGTTATGTATGTTTATGATTCAATGTTTCTTTAACTTTAATATATATTATTTATCATTCTAGCATGAATATTCCATCCTTAATTCAGCTACAATGCAAATCATAGGTATAAATTAACCCTTCAATTTAATAACCAAACTAGATAACCATAATCTTGTATCATAACTATAATTCACTTCTTGATCCTAACTCTAACTACAATATTTCTCTTTTCTTGTTCATAGCCCTATTCCATCCTTAGGTCCACCACAAATTGTGCTTCAACCATAAGAACATTGAACTATATAAGTCTATCCTAGTTTGAACCCTAACCATAATCCAATCTTAGAACTAGAGCCATAATAACCCTAATCATAATATGTACACTCTAACTAAATCCTAACTAATGCATAATTCCAAACCTTTAACCTAATCCCAAAAAAAATCATAAAGGTTATATGCATAACTAGATGATATAATCTTGTTTCAAACTGTATTCCTAACAAAATTATAATTAATGTAAAAATTGAAGATTTAAGCCCAACCCTTAAATCCTAAGTGCTAAATTGTAACTTTAATTGTAAACAATTTTTTTATAATAAAAAATGTTAAATTCTAAATCTTAACCAACATATATTAATTACCAATCTAGTAAAACCTAATTTTTTAAATGTTAATACTTTAGAACACTTTTGTAAAGTGTATGTACAATCATAATGCTAACCTTTTTTAAAAACACCTATAATCCTTAGCCTAATCTTGATCATAATCTAAATATAATTTGAATCCTAATCTACACTCTAACCCTATTCCTTTTTGTAACAATAATTTTAAATGTATTAAACAATCTTTAGTTAATGCGAGCCATAACCTAAATAATAATCCATTCTATAAATTTAATCCTTATTTTAGCTATAATGAAAATCATAGACCTATAAATTAACTCTTCAATTTAATAACCAAACTAGATAACCATAATCTTGAATCATAACTATAATTCACTTCTTGAACTATATAACCACAAATTGTGCTTCAATGTATGGACATTGAACTATATAAGTCTACCCTTTAAATACATAATCCCAAACCCTTAACCTAATCCCAAACTAACCCTAAATGTTATATGCATAACTATAATAAGTTAAGTTTCAAACCTTATTCCTAACAAAATCATAATTAATGCAAAAATTGAAGATTTAAGCCTAACCCTTAAATCCTAAATGCTATTTATTATAGCCTTAATTCTAAATGGAAATTTTTTAATCATAAATGTTAAATCTAAATCTTAAGCAACATATATTAATGCTCAATGTAGTAAAACCTAATTTTGTAAATGTTAACACTTTAGAACCCTAAAGTCTAAGTAGAATCATAACACTAACTATACTACCAACTCAAATCATAAATATAATAGTAATACATAAATTATATTAACACATAAAAATTAAAATGTAATACATAAACCCTAACAATTTAGAGTCAAAAGTCTAAGCATAATTGTATAACACCGACTATACTACTTAAAACTCAACCATAACCATAATCCTCTAACCTTAACCCCTAAAATGCAATTATATTGTAAGCCTTAAAGATGTAATTATATTGATCTATTTAGATTTATTTTAACTTAATAGTAATTGTAATTTAATTTTATGTTGTACATATTAAACACTAATCAAAGTTAAGGGTTATAATTTAGTTAAACCATATACTTAAACCTATACTTTATAGTTATGTATATTTATGATGGACAATGTTTCTTTAATCCTAATATATTAAATCATTAGCATGAATATTCTCTCCTCCTCTTTTTGTTATATTCAAGTAGTTAATGATGTATTAGATGTAAATATATGGTTTTAAGGATGTATTTATATTGATATTTTAGATTTATTTTAATAAAATCATAATTTTGTGAATTTTTATGTTGTATGCATTTATGCATATTATATTTGATGGACCCACCCCCATCCCCACCCCCATCGCCTCCCCCTCCCACACCCGTCCACCTCCACCTCTACCTCTACCTCCACCCCCACCTCCACAACCACCTAGTCCTCCTCTACCACCTACTCTAAAGGATCTG
Organism: Cupressus sempervirens; assembly: GCA_028749045.1. Classification (NCBI taxonomy): domain Eukaryota; kingdom Viridiplantae; phylum Streptophyta; class Pinopsida; order Cupressales; family Cupressaceae; genus Cupressus; species Cupressus sempervirens. The sequence continues at coordinate 156,102,941 of CM053790.1, read as the reverse complement.
TGCGAGAGCATGAGGAATAATCTTCATGACCTCATGTGAGATATACATAGTATTAGACATGAGAACCATCCCCCTTCACCTACTTCACCTTACAGATAGCATGCAAGGTGTTGTATAGTCTATTGGGTAGTTAGATAGTGGCATAGCCAACTTCAGAGCATGGAGGCAAAATATGTGTGCTTTCTATTCTAACAACTTGTATTATAGAGAGGTCCATCAGTTGAAATTAAGTTGAGGAAATTTTAAAAGATATTTTGTAAACCCAAAGACAAGTGATGAGATAAGTGAGAAGAAGCCTCGTATATCAATTAGATGGTGCACACATCCCCATTTATCACAACACTTTTTGGAGTGGTGGTAGATGGTATTTGACCATCCACCACATGCTAATCATGAGGTGACCATGTCTTTTCTTAAGAAATTATGGGCAAATTTTGAATTGGGTTTGAAACCCAATAATTTTGATATTAAATCATTTTAGGGGGTTGATAGAGGGATGCCTTAGGATAAGCATGGGGCAAAGCTGAGTGATAATATGAGGAATCATCAACATCCTCAACCTCTTGTTGCTCTTCCTATAGTAGTTGTTCTAGTGCCTCTCCATCATAAAGTAGTGTCATCTACTCTTCATTGAGTTCCCTTTAAAGTAATTTAGTAGACTAGTGGATGCAGGCAATAGATATCCATCTAGTTAGACATGTTTGTACCAGCAAAAGAGGTATATGTAGAGTCCCCTAGAGTGATGTCAATGTAGCATAGGATGACCATGATGTCGAGGGTGCCAATTTTGATGATGAGGGGTACGCTACTCATGGTGATGCTACTAATGATATTGTTAATCTAATGTAAGATATATTATTAGTTAGTGTCAAAATTCTTAGTCATAATGAAAAGATAATTACAACCAATTATGAGTATCTAGTGTTAATCAAGCTCACAAAGGATCCAAGCAAACAAGTTAAGTAGGTAGAAAATTGCAGTGTCAACTGAGTTGCAGTGGCAACCAAGTTGATATTTCACACCATGCTCCCATGTGAACAAAGTTAGAAGAGTAGTCTTGTTCCAAGGTAATAATCAATATGGTAGGGCAGTGCAAGTTGAGTTAGAAGTGTCTATCGAGTGATGAGTGTGAACCAAATACCCAATATCTATTGAGTGCCAAAAATAGCCAAGGAGATAGTGGTGATCAAGTGTTTCCAGTATTTCCTGAGCAAGACATTGACCAGTGTTACAACACTGAGTTGACTTGATGATTATTTTTGGAACTATTCATGTCATAGCTGACCTATGAAAAAATTTACTTGAATGATGATACAATAAATACACATAATCTTTATTTTATAAAAAATACCTTGTACTTATACCCATTCAAATAAATTCCTTCATAGGTTGGCTACAACATGAATAGTTCCAAAAAGTAATCACCAAGTTGGCTCAATGCTATAAATCAGGTCCATGTCTTACTCAAGTGATATTGGAAACAATCGGTCACCACTATGTCCTTGGAAATCTCCAACACTTGGTAGATCTGAGGTGCTCAATTCACACTGATCATGCAGTAGAATTTTTTTGCCTCAGCTTTGACTACTCTTCCATCTTGATTATTACCTTGGAACAAGATTATTTTGCTGACTTGGTTCACATTGGAGCAGTGTGTGAACTATCAACTTGGTTCCCACTCTAGCTTAGTTGACACTACAGAGTTTTTGCTTGGCTAACTTGTTTGCTTGGATCCTTTGTGAGATTAGTTAATACTACATACTAGTAATTTGGTTTCAACTTTCTTTTCATTATGACTAAGTATTTTTACACTAATTGACAATATATCTTGCATTAGTGAATATGGAAGGACATATTATCTAAGAAGGCTACAATCATTCCAAGATAAGGAAGAGACTCATCTATCATAGTTAGGTGATCAATTTACTTTAAATGATCTTCATTAGTCATCATGGTTACATTTCATATCTACCAATCTATTGATTCATCCTAATAGGTGCATCAGCCCCAAATCCTTTAACTGGGTGGACCTAACAGTCCTTTGCAAAAACTCCTAATAGAGTACATAGTTAATTGTATTGTATAAATCCTTTCACAAGGTGGACCTAATAGTTCTTATTGCTCTTAGCCAAGTAAGATCTTTAGAAGTGATAATTTGTAAGCCTTAACATACCAACTTTATTATTGTAGTAGTGAAGCATTGTGGGTGTCATACCTGCCCTAGTTTTACCTTCTACTTGGAGGGTTTTTGGGTTCCCAAATATTGTGTAATGGTGTTGTTACTTTATTATTTTTTATTTCATGCATGCAAGTAGATTAGACAACTAAATAAAGTGGTTTAGAAGAAGAAGTTGAAGTGGTTCTCGATTCACCCCTACCCACCCCCAATCACCTAGCTTACATTACATTTCCAACAATTTATGTTTCATCATTTGTTGACCTTCTCTATGGGGAAGAAGATAGTCAAGAGAAGCAAGTACAAATTTAATTAAAATTTATAAAGTACATTATTATTTACTTTCTACATATATGCTTAATTGTATTAACCATATTAATGTATGTTGATTTTCAATAATAGAGGATGGATGATATTGTTCCTCCTAGGAGACAATATAGTCTTTTTCTGAGGCCTTTAGATGTTTGCATCCCTCATATGGTACAAACTTTGAATTACACTTTAAATAATGTACATTGGAACTTGAATTTAATAACATGTACTCATATATTCTTTTTATCTGATTTTGTAGGGATTGTCATCCATTACATAGTTAGATGCTTGTACGAGTCTTGATCCATCCACCACTGAGGTACAACCTTAAATACTTAGGGTATAAAATTTTCAAGAAAAATAATTTTTACTATTTTTATGTACACATTGTCATTAACTTATCTTCAACCTTGATTCATGTATAATGATGTATGTTTGTTTTACAAATAGGAGATGGATCATACTTTTCCATATAGGAATCAATATAGTCTATTTTTATCTTCTTCATCTTTTGACCATTTCAAACATGTGGATGATAATCCTGGTAGCATATCTCTAGACACATTTGTGACACTGGCTAGTACTCAGGTATGATATATATGCTTTTATTTCAAAAAAAATGTAGTGTAAATTATGTACTTTCTAATTCATGTATATATAATTTTGACTCAATTTTTATGTATCCATGATTTTAGGATGATGTTTCCATGAGTGTTGGTGGGACTACAGGACTAAGCTAGATGTAGGTACATACATCATCCTTTTAGGTAAGTATTATTATTATACATAGTTCATTATGATCTTTATCAAATTTTTAGAATTTATGTATTCTATTACATGACCTCATCACTGTCACAATTGGTAGCTATGATAGTGCACCTCCTTCTATTACAGAGGGACAGCTATCTCATGTGGTATTATTTTAAATAAGTACTTCATATTTAATTTTATTTGTAAGATATATTTTGAAACCCATTTCAATTAAGCATGTACATATTGTCTTCTCAGGATGCCACACAAGATGTAACACACAATGTCCCTAGGATGTGACACAAGATGTCCAACATAATGAAACACATCATGTTACATAGGATGAGACACATCATGTTAAACATGATGATCCATTTGAGTCCTCTTAACATGGAGTAAAGAGGGCTGCAAATCAGATAGATTAGGTCTTTTGGGACCTTTAGATTTTTTTTTTATGACATATATTGTTTATTATGAAACACTTTGTATTAGGATAATTATATATATATATATATATATATATATATATATATATATATATATATATATATATATATATATATATGTTGTGACTTATTTTATTGATGCAATAAAAGGTAGGAGAATCCCTAAAGAAGATGTCCTAACCCCTAACAAATAACCACACAATAGAATATAAACAAAAAGACAAGTCTGATACTAATTAACAACTCTTTATTCATAAAAACAACTGATTACAATCAATGTGCTGAGCAGTAAGGCCTTCCCAGTTATGGCCAAATACAAATAAATTACAACATTTCTTCAAGATCCCTCAACATACAACTCAATTCCTAGCTAGCCTAGATCTATAACACAATAGCAATCTAGTAGAAACCTCTAAGATCTCAAGTTGTGCTCACAAGCCACCAAACAACCTCCTCATTTCTAAACCACAACCACTAACTCTTCTCCAAATGCACTATCTTATGTATTTCTCTACTAATGATATCAAATCCTCCAATTATTTACATCCATCCTATAATCCCTAATGATTTCCACATCAACTCAAGCTCCTTATATAGACAGCTAAGCCACGAATCCACTAGTCAAGCATTTAATTACAATATAGGTCCACCTTAGAAGAGTAAACCAAAACTGTAAAAAACATGAAAAAAACTAATTAAATATTTATATTTAGGTCCACATATGACCTAATAATATATTTTCCTCTTAAAAATATCTCATTTCCTCATGTGAAATTGCACAAGATGAAAACTCCACATGTTTCACATGAAACTATCTGAAAATTGATACCTGAGAAACATTGTGATATCTCCTAGCTCTAATTGAATTAAAAATTATCCTTTGAAGTGAAGGTATTTCTTTAGGTCCTCTATAACCCCTAAAGTGTGTAAAGGATGATTCATTAAGGTAGTCTACGCATCCATCCAAAAATTCACACATAGAAACCCATTGTGCAAACTACTATAAATTGATATGTTAGAAAAATGACTATATCTCCCAAAAAATGATGAAATAAAACTTGTTCCTTGGAAAATAGATAGTAATATAGGCCCTCTTAAATATCTAAAATTTTATTTCTCTAACTCATTACATAAAATTAGTTACATCCCCTACAATAGGAACATAGAAACCAAAAAATACAACTCCAACAACAACGTAAAAATGGCTCCAAACTTAAACATGACAACTCCAATCTATATGAACACATAGGAAAAGGTTCCACAATGTGTCTAAAAGACATCCCTAATCATAAAAACCTCATATTAATTAAAATTCAATCTTGATCCTCTTGCATCAGACTCCCTAGGTAAATAGAAAAGTATGTCCCATACTTTGACGCCTAGAGAAAGATCTACGACCAACTTCATCTTTACCAAAGGCTTCCACTTCATCAAAGTCAAAAAAAATCTACAAATCAACCATCTATGCTTCATCCACTAAAACATCAGAATCAAACAAATCTCAGAAACCCAATCAACATGCTCACTCCCAAGAACAAACTAAATATAATGCTTCACCAAGAAACTCTACAACTAATCACAACCAACAATAACAATATCCTCAAACATGTAATCCATATTAGAAACATAAAGTAACTCCAAAACTAAGTCAACAATATGTAAATCCTCAACCATGTCAACCATAGGAAAATCAAGAACATATAGATCCACAATATCATGTAGATCCAAAACCAAATCAGCGGCTAGTGAATCTACACTAGCAACATCAAAATCCATATCAAAAGCAATATGTAACCCCTTAGAAACATATGAAAAAATCTAAAGACCAACCATCTCAGCAATAACATATGAATTTAGATCTATAGCAACAATACTATGTAAATCATCATAATCAACAATCTCAACAATCTCATTGCTCACAACAAGATTCTCTACAATATGTAACTCATCACCACCAACAACCTGATTATCCATGACCAAGTGCTCTGCAATTTCCATGTTAGACTCAACCAATTAATCATTAAAAAAAATCTCTATCCTAGCATCAAAAAGGTTAGGGATTTCCTCAACAATTCCTCAAGTTGCTCTATAGGTTTCACATCAAACTCCACAAACTAATCAACAAAACCAACTTTTTCCTTCTCAACCTTGCCATGCTATCTTCTCTCTTGAACAAGTCACTTAACTAGCTAGAAAAATTTCTTCCAGATCGGTAGAATCCATCTCCAAAAATGTCTACATAATGCCTTCCTCACCCTGTCCTTATCCCAATTAGTCAAACTAGCTTCAAAATGAGCAGACACCTCCTTAGCTCAATCAACTAAACTAGCTTCAAACGGAGTAGACATCTCAACAAACATCCTCTCCACCACATCATAGAGATTTGCAATCATCCCAGGGTCCAATCCTCTTAGAGCCATCTTTCAAGATTTTTGCAAATCCTCTATGAATAATCCTTCCCACATTCCTTGTGACAACCTACAATTTTTTGTAACTTAGATCATGACCTACCACCTCAGATGAACAATTAGGAACTAAATCACAAGTCTAGGAACATGGATCTGCGATACACAAACTCTCTAGTATCATGCTTCAACAAGATCATCCTTCCATCTTCACATCCTTCAATCCATCTACAAGTCCTCTAAAAGTTTAGGTCAAATAAAAATCTACCACCCCACACAAAGAATTACAAACTAGGACTCTGAAGCAATTGATCCTCAATGCAATCACTACCAGATCAAGAACTTCTCAAATCAACTTCTCTCAACACAAGGTCCTGGTGCAAACTACCTTAGATTTGACAATCTATCTACACACTTAGGAAAAAATATGCTCTGATATGACCTAATGTAGTACAAGGTAGAAGAATCCCCAAAGGAGATGTCCTAATCCCTAGAAAATAACCACACAATGGAATATAAACAAAAACACAAGATCTAATACCAATCAACAACTCTAATTGATTACAATCAATGTGTCAGGCTATAAGACCTTCCTAGTTATGGCCAAATACAAAGAAATTACAATAGTTCTTCAAGATCCCTCAAGATTGAACTCAAATCCTAGCTAGCCCAAATCTATAACACAACAACAATCTAGTAGAAACCTCCAAGATCTCAACTTGTGCTCACAAGCCACTAAGCAACCTCCTTGTTTCTAAACTACACTAGTAGATATTCTTCAAATATTCTATTTTAGATATTTCTCTATTGATGATATCAAGTCCTCAAATGATCCACACTCATCCCATAATCCCTAATGATTTATACATCAACTCAAGCTCCTTATATAGCTAGCAAAGCCACAAGTTGGCTAGTAAAGAATTTAATTACAATATAGGTCCACCTTGGAAGAGTAAATAAAAACTTTAATAAACATGAATAAAAAAGAAGAAGAAGTTATATTTAGGTCCACACATGATCTGATCCCATTTCCTCATATGAAACTGCACAAGATTTCCACATGTTTCATGAGAAACTATCCAAAAATTGATACCTGAGAAAAATTGTGATATCTCCTAGCTTTGATTGAATTAGGACTTCTAATTCAAGTGAAAGGTATTAATTTAGGTCCTCTGCAATATCTTAAGTTTTAAAATACTGATTCATTAAGGTGGTTTGTGCATTCATCTTGAAAGTCACACACAAAAACCTATTGTGCAAACTACTAGAAATCAATATGTTAGAAAAATGACCATATCTCCTAAATCATGATGAATTAAGACTTTTACCTTGGAATATAGATATTAATATAGGTCCTCTTAAATCCATGAAAGTTTCAGCCTTTAACTCATTTCAAAAAATTAGTTATGTCCCCTACAATAGGAATACAAAAACCAGAAAATACAACTCCAACAGCAAGGTAAAAATGACTCCATACTTTAACATGACAACTCCAATCTCTATGCACAAGTAGGACAAGTTTCCCCAATGTGTCTCAAACAAATCACCAATCATGAAAACCTCTACTCCATTAAAATCAAATCTAGATGCTCTTGCATCATTTATTCATATTATAACACATTTTGTTAGTCTATGGTACATGAATAATAATTTTAATTAAATATAGGAAGGTTAATTTATACATGTTTGAATATAAAAGTAACTTTCAAATAGAAGTGAACTCCTATATTTTACACAACCAAACTCATATATTTAAAAAAAAAAGTGAAGTCATATATTTAAAACAAGTCGTCATATATATATAATAGAATATGAAGGACATAAATCGAAGTGAACTCCTATTTTTAATTATTTACAACATATTTTTATTTTAAAATAAAATATTGGTTGATAAATTTCTTCAAATGAGGTCCTAAAAAATATAATTTAAAAAAATACAATTTGAAATGTTAATAAAAGCATAAATTAATAAGACCTATTTGTATTATGTAAATACATGTAATGCATGTACTCACTATGTGTAATTGCACAAGATGTTGATGTTGGGTCCACCTTAAACATTTAAATTTGCACCAGTTGTACTTGAGACTTGAATATGAGCTATATATATAAGTTATCTAATTTTTTATTGATAACACGTACATACATTTAAATTATATAAGTACATATATAAAAAGAGCACAATAAAGAAAAAACTTACATGTGTGTATTTTGTAGTCATCCTACTATACCATCTACATCCTCTCTATTTTGCAATGCATCAATGATTTCCTCATGGAAATCCATTGAAATTAACCATAATACTTTATTCGTGGGTCTCCCTTTATATCTTTCTAATTTGATATTCATTGCCTCAACCAAATGAGAATAGTGTAAAATCTTCTTTTTTGATTAGTAGTCTTCAAATGTTGGTAAACTGTTTCTTCTTGTTAGTTATGTATGCAGCCAGGTGCCGACTACAATGACAAACCCAGTTGGATACTCAAAACCATCATCATCTACTTGATGACATATCAATTTTTCCATAGTTTTCACACCTCTAGCTAGCCAATACTCAGTCCATTCATCGTTATCATTAGGTGCAATAACAACATAACCATGTCCTACAAGATAAGATAAAGTACATATATAATTTAATCATATGTGTACATAAATAAATAATATATTAATGACATGTACTTGGATTATATTACTAACATGTACATAAATAAATAATATAAATTGAAGCATGATCACAACAAAATTAAGTAAATTATGCATACTAGGTTGAATGAGGTCTGAAATACGACCATAATCTTTTGATGCAAATGTAACATTTGGGCCTTCATTTACTAAATCATCTCCAAAATGTGTGTTAGTAGGTGCTAATGATTTATATTTCCAATCTTCAAGCCATTTTATATTCTCACATTCTTCCCATTCACTTGCAAGATAAAACTAACAAAAACAAGCAAGCTCCCTAGTCCATATAGTTCAAATGTTAGAATCTAATCTCCTAAATGAATGCCATTTAGCTGACCCACTAATTATCTCACAGTCATATCTTGAAAGGATATTCTTCTCTTCAACTAGGTAGAAGAAACATCTGATTGTAGATTTTTGACTTGATCCCATGTGTAGATATTTGTTACACCATTCCAAAATCTCATGTGCATTTTTGGATTTGGATTTTTTTCTCAAATTTTAATTTCTATTTTCAAAGGGATCTCTTCATGCATGCACTAGCACCATCATGTTCTCCTTTACCATGTCTAGCTTAAAAAAAATCCACATATGTTGGATATTAGTTTACCTATGTGTCCTACTCAACCAATAGAACATTCTAGCATTCTTGAATTATCCTATATAATTATATGATCATATCCAATGTTATGACATTTAAATTTGTCTCTCTCTTAAATTATCATAAAATACCTCCAAACAATATTGGACAAATTTAGATGAATGAGGTTTATTATCAATCATATAGAAATGGTACTCTCTCAATATTTCTCATGTTGGAATTACAATAGGAAAGGGGTAAACTTCTTGGGGGGTGGGGTGAATCAATAGTTTAAACTTGGACCCATAAAACTTTCACCACACATCTATCTCATACATTTAATGAATAAACTAAAATAACATGGAAAACATATACATCTAAATCATGTAAACACATAAGCAATCATACTCATGTGACACCAGATATGATTACCTAGAAACCCTCCAATGAGAAGGTAAAATTGGGGTGGGGATGACACCCACAAAATATCACTACTATAGTAATAAAGTGTATCCAATGAAGGTTACAATGTTTTGACAATGAAACATGATCTACCCTATGAAAGGTCTACCCTGTTAAAGACTTACAAAGACTATTAGGTCTCACCTTGTTAGAGGATTTCAACACCCTATTAGAAGTGTGCCTTGCTAAAGGACTTTAACTTACAACTAAGTAAGCACCCTATTAAAGGATTTTATACATTCTATTAGGACTACTCTGTTAAGATATTTTGATCAAAATCACCTATTAGAATGTCTCAGCATTGATCTTGCAGTTAGCACTTGATTGCCTAATAACAAATCACCTGTAAACAATGTCTTCTTGATCCTTCCTGATCGGATGTCTCTTTGCTATATCCTTTTATCTATCCTCTATTCTGCTCTAACTAATTCAACAATGTAGTTTCTCTTCATGACTTCTAAGCCACCATGAATGCTTTGTTTGTGCATGTAAACTTTTCTCTTAGGTCCTTTAATTCCTTACACATTGCTTATTGAGTGTCTAAGGTTTCATCCTCCTTAATAAGACTTAGTGACTTAGGGTTAGGTATGAATCTACAGCTAAGATTCATCCATTTTGTCACTTAATCCTTCCCATTTTTTGATTGGTTGCATGTAATTGCATAGGGAATCCAACTAGAGATTCATCCTTATCTCCAAAATATCAAAATTCAATCTTAAGTTGGTTCAAAAATGGTTTACATAGCTGTTTGTGCCATTGTTAAAAAAATTTCAAAACTATGTCTCTCGACATTTGAAGTCTCTGATGCTTGACATATACAAATCTTTCTTTTGTGGCTTGACACTTGTATTGCTCGACATCCACTATTTACTTGGCTCCTATGTAACTTGGCATATACTATCTACTTAACACTTGAGTGACTAGACACATGAGTGGTTTAATACTCACTATGACTCATCATGGACTATGGTTTGATCAACATATGTTACTTGTTTGGCATGAACTAAGTAAATAACTTAAGTGTGTTGACACTCACTCGTCAAAACCAATTTGAGATCAACAACCCCCCCCCCCCCTTTTGACATGAGTGTAAAAAAAACTTGAATATACATTATCATCCTTAATCTTATGGGCATAACATATCTCAACTCAACTTATATACAAACCTTCAAAATTTCAAAATTTTGTAATCACTTAGATACCTCAAAATTTAATAACTCCCCCTGAGTTGATATGTCCATTCTATATCCAAAATTTGGTACTCCTATTGAGTAAATGTGTCTCTACTGATACACTTTAACATCATGCACTATTTTGTTGATACTCTTTCATCTAATACTTCCTTGCCCTTTCTTACTCTCCTTATATCTCCCCAAAATTCTTATTCTTTATTACTCCCAAAAGTAAATCTCCCTCTTTCAAAAATATGTCCCCCTCTTTATCTTATCTCTTTATCTTACTCTCTCCCTATTTCTTATTCTCCCCCTTATGTCAAATAAGCTATACACTTATTGCATGTTTATCCATAAAATATTTATGGACTTCCAAGATCATCTTAAGAGTTGCATCCCAATTTTCACATGCTACATCCAATGACTTGATTTAGATTGCTAGCTCAATAGCAAGGTGGACTAGATCATCTAAGGTAGAAAGATTTGGGTCTTTCTTCATTAAGGTTTCAACATAGCCTAGCTCCTTGTGCAAAATTTCCATATGGGGGTTGAGAGTTTCTTGGATGCTAGTTAGTTTGGCCCTTATGTTGGCTTCATCTATTTTCAATACAACTAACTAACTCCGTGTTTGAAGCAATTTCCTGAAGTGCTTCTCACTCTGAGTTGGATTCATTGGTAGTTTTGCACCTAATGAAAAAATTTGGCTCTCCAAACTTAGAATGTGACTTCTGGTCTCTTGGGTGAAGGGTGAGCGATTGCACAATTAAGTGTATAATGAGAATATGTTCCTTAACCTTAGTTTCCAATGCAACTTGTGTTACTACTATATCACCCAATATTTTCTCATTAACTTTGTTTTGGAAATACTTTTCTAATAATTCAAGTAATTTGGCATTTGTATCCAGGTCTTCATTACTGACCTTCTCCACTATGTCTATCAATTGTTCCATTAGTGGCTTGGTGTCATCAGGAGTTGGTAGACTAAATGCATCTAAAAAGATGTCTTTAATATCTTGTAGTGCCTACTTCTACCTATGCTCCCTTCTCAGCATTTCTTGATGCTTTTTCCTTGCTAGGGCTTGCTGCAATATGCTCATTTGTTCTACAGTCATGGTATCATAATCAAACTTAGGAATAATTATCTCTTCATCAAGGATCAAATCTACATATTGAATTACTTCTTTAGCCTTTGATGAACTTGGGCTTGACACTGAGATCTGTAATGGTGTAGCATCTATACTTAACTTCTTAAGAGTATGACTTGATGGAGTGCCAAATATTGGTAAGGTTACTAGGTCTTGGATGGTAGTTTTCTCCTTTAGTTGTGGTTTCATCTCACTCTCTTTAGGCTTTCCCTATTCTACCATAATGACTTGACTTGCACCTTGTCCTTGTGTTGTAGGTGCAGATAAGTCTATGTGACCTATTTCTATAGTAGCAACTTGTGCTTCCATTGTGCTCTTCTCTATTATATTAATCTTGGCAATTGTATCAACCTTATTAGATGTATCTTTTGGCATTTGGATCAAAGGTTGTACATTAGTGACTAAAGGGGTGATAGAAGGTGGTTCTTGTGGATTCATTTTTTCCCTTGCAATATCAGTCATTGACTTTTGTAACTCATCCACACTGACCAAAACTAGATTATTACAAATCTTGACCTGTAGTGTAGACTAATCTAAGATCTTCTTCAAATAATATTTAGTAAGGGGATTGATGTTCTAAGCTAATAGATTAGAAACATCCTTGACACTTACTATTTCAGCAATCTCACTTGTGACATGTGGAGGACTAACACTTGGCAATTGTGTGTCTTGCAAACTCTATTCTTCTTGTCACTCTTCCTTAGCTATTGCCTTGTCATCTTCATGCTTTTTTGTTCCTCCTCCAATAGTGTCAGATTTGTCATCATCTTCTTCATCATCTTTCACTTCAATGGGTGCTTGTTCTCCTTCCTTAACTATAGTCAACCCATAAGTGAGCTTCCAAATTTGTGTGGACTTTTTAACATCCTCAATATTGTATTGCAAGATGCTAAAGGCTCTATATTTAGGTGTGAACCTAACTATATATTTCTTCATAGCCTTAGCAATTTGTGCCTTAGTTAGTTCAGGCATCACTTGGGCTAGAGAAGTTTCTCTAATTTGTTTCTCCAAGTCTAGACAATAGTGCCATTTTTTGCTCAACTCTATCATATAAACTCTTTGGCATTGAGTTGGCAAGTTCTAGTGGAGTTGTCTTGAATTTTTCCATCATGGCATATATGGCCTCCTCCACTTGATTTTTCTCTACTTTACCCAAATTATCAAAATCAACATGACCAAATCCTAATAGGTCTACACTATTTCTAACATTTTCACATAAATTGTCAAGATCTGAAAGAGGATTATGACTCACCACATTAAATTGGTTGTCATCTAACTCTATTTTCTCTTCATTATAATTTTCTTGTGCCACATACTTCCTTCTTGGTCTCTTCTACTCTTGAACTCCTTGTTCTATTTTTTTTTTCTTTTACTTGGCCTTTTGTGTAGTTGCATATGTGCTGGCTCTTGTGGTAGGTGTAGTGGGCTTGGGCTAACTTGGCTTAGCTATGTTCTTATCTTTAGTCATTGGTTGGACCTTAGCCTTCCTCTTCTTCAACTCGGTAGGAGTAGATGCTTCCTTGGCTTCTTCTTCCTTAGAACCTTCAGTATCCTCCTCTTCTTGGTCTTCTCGCATACCTTGAGTTAATGCAAGAGTTGCTTGTGCATGGGTTTCTTCTTCCTCTTCATCCTCTTCTTCTTCTTCTTCTTCCTTAGTGGCACCCTCTTTGAACTTGGCTTTTAGTTTCTTCACTATCTTCTCCTTTTTATTCAAAGCTGAAGCATTATTCAATTCCATGGTAATTTTGGACTCTACCATCTCATAATTTCCAAATAGCTTTGTAGTTTTATCTACCTCTTCTACAAGTAAAGCTATTATAGCTATAGAGGTTTCATCCACATCAATTTCATAACTTAAGGGTCTCAACCATCTCACCCTTGGTGTAGCAGCTTGTACAAATGTATAGTCAGCATCCATAAGAAAACATACATCATCATAGTGTTTCTCAACTAAGGATACTAGTATTCTCAATCTTTCCTTCATAGACTTCTTAAAGTCTTCAAATTAACTTGTCATCAAGGATTCAAATTTTTTTCTCCTAATTGCTTAATGTAGTCACCAATCTCTATTGCTAATGATCTATTGGTTTTCCATCCCATAGTGCCAAATGAGGGAAATGTGTTTTGCACATAAAAGAATATACAAATCAATATGGAACTAAATTTGCATTATGCACTCTTTGTCTTTTTGATTGCTCGAAGGTTCTCTATCAATTGTTGCAATTGTAGCTCTGCTACATCATATGTGTGATCTTTCTTTACAATTTTGTATCCCACATCCACAACTATACATGGCACATTGTTCAATCTACTAGATTGGTAAAACTTGTGTGAAATCAACCTTACAACAAAGATTATCAAAGGATTAGTAATTGTATCAAATTGTCATGTCTCTCTTATTCCAGATAGCTCTAGTATTCTTTTTGATCACTTCCTTTGAATCACTTCTCAATGTCTTAGGTCGATCTAGGGTTGGGTAACTAGTAACCCTATGGATTATTCTCTTAGTAATTTTGATAGGTTTATTGTCCAGCCATAATGAACCATCATGAATTTGGCTAAGCACTATCCTTATCTACTCTATCTTGAATATATTTAGAAAATCTAAGGCTCGTGTTAATCCCTTTCTCTCAACAATTTTGAATTCTTCTTTTAGAAAACCATTATCACAGAGTTTATTGTATGCTTCCGTAATATCCATATCACCAATGCTTCCTATCTTATAGTTATAGCATTTTCTTACATCTTGTACCATTATCACATTTGGTGGAATCATTGACAATGCACTAGAAGGGTCTTTCTTATGTGCAATATCAGGAATAACTTTGAAAATGGGTTGCTTGACCTCATTACTCACTAACTAAACATTCAAAAATTCCTTGTCCTCTGCATTCTTTGAACTAGATGCCATAATTTAATACTAGGGTTTACAAAATTTAAACTACATAGCTCGGCTCTTGATAAATACCTTATGTGATCTAACAAAATGGTGAAGAATCTTTGCTCAAATATTCTACAACTATTTGGAATGAATTTCCAAATTACCTTCTACTCAGCTCGCTCTTTCTTGAATTGGAAATGATGACAAATGGGCTAAAATTGATCAAGTACCCTTTGAAAACCTTGTAATAAATGTTGAGTGCTTACATAGCTGTAAGCTTGACATGAAATAATTTTAGGCTCACTTGTCATCCATTGGAATTTCAATTATTCAACAACCACTAGGAGTTTAACATCAACTAGCCAATCTGTAAGCTCGCCATCTTCTAGCATTTCACTCAACACACATAGGAAATATTTCATGCTTGGCAACAACATGAAAAACTTAAAGATTTATCTTGAATTATTGACATCTTGCATCTTTTTTCATGCTAATTTAATATTTTTAGTGCTAAGTTATTTTGGAACTAATTATTGATATAACCTTTAAATATTAGTCCTACATACCTCTTGATTGCCTAGTTTGATAAGGTGTGATCACCTGACCCATTGGGTGAAGTGATCCCTTATCCATTTGATGTAATGCAATCATCTTTCTTTTTCCATGTCTTATTCATCTAATTTTTTATGTGTTCAACATCTACCTTGGCTTTGCCTTTATAAAATTCACAACTTGGTGCCTTTGACCTAGTTGGACAATACCTACTAATGTGACTAGTCTTCAAATAATTGAAACATGTGGTTTGACTTGACCACCTTTGGTAGTTACCACTGAAATGTGTCCTAATATAATTTTCAATAACATGTCCATATTCTTGACAATAATAATAGCTATATCTTGTATTGTAATCCCAATAATAATAGTTGTCATTATTACCTTTGTTTGCCTAATTTATGACCACATGGGTTTGGATCGACATTTAAAAGCTCTATTTCCATACTTTTGACAAATGTAGCAATATCCTTCAAATCTTTGTGTATGCATGATCTTGGTTTTGTATTCATGTGCCTAATGACCTTGCTTGTTGCACTTATGGCAATGAACCATGCTTTGAGGTTTGAAATTCTGATTTACAGTCTTGCTCCTACACACATTAGTAGTATGTCCTTTCTTACCGCAATTATGGCAAGTAGGTTTGGAGTTCTTACCTTTGTTGTTATTTTCTTTTGCAGTTTTGGATGATTCTCCTTCTTCAATACATGTGTATCCCAGTCTAGATGTATCATTATTTGATCTAGGGGATCTCAATAATTGCTCAAAATATTTGATGGCTTCATTTGGTTTGTTGAAGCTTTCAAAAAATTCCTTTTCTCTCTTTAGGTCACTCTACAATTGTTCATTCTATAACTTCAGTGTAGTTATCTCAATGTCCTTGACATTCAATTCATAGTTGGTCTTCATCATTTGACTTAAGAGTATCCAATTGCATGTTGGAAATCTTGGTGTTGACTTCTCTTCTAGTTTGTTAGCCAAAATTCTTTGTCCTCTTCAATCATGGATTTGTCTTCTATTGCTTTCTTCTTTTGTTTAGTCACCTCACATAGCAGTATAGCTTGCGATTCTTGTTCTAACTTGAGATTTCTAATTTCCTCAACTTGGGCTCTATTCTTTTCCATTAGATTTGCAACTATTGCATCAAATTCATTGGAGTCTCCATTTGAAAATAACTTAGTAGTGTCTATCTC
Organism: Cupressus sempervirens; assembly: GCA_028749045.1. NCBI lineage: Eukaryota > Viridiplantae > Streptophyta > Pinopsida > Cupressales > Cupressaceae > Cupressus > Cupressus sempervirens. Next base: position 156,086,185 of record CM053790.1, on the reverse strand, counting down.
TTTATATTATGTGTCATTCTTTGCAATAGCAATTTCCTTCCTTCTCTTCAAAGATTTCTTTAGTTCTACTCTTGCTTAATCTAGTTGATGTAGAATGAGTTGTATTTCAATTCCCTGATTCTCAATAGTCTTTCCTAACTTGTAGACTTCCATTTCAAGATCTTTCCTCAAAGATGCAAAGCTTCTCTTTTAGAGAACAAAGCTTTGATACCAATTTTTGGAATTACAATAGCAAAGGTAAACTTCTGGGGGGGGGGGGGGGGGGTGTGAATCATGTTGGCATTAAGTTATGTTTGTTATTAGTGACAACACTTATTCATAATTCTATATGGTTATCGAGTTCAGGAGTTCATACTAAGCATTCCAATAGTTACTAAGTGAGTTCAATAGTGCAATAGTTCCGACTAAGCACTTAGTGGTTATCGAGCTTCAGAATATTTATCGAGTCATCAGTTACTATGATGTGAAGCTAGTGTCTATCCAGTGATGGTATGAGCAATGTTTACTGAGTGCATACAATTTAAACATAGTATTTAGTTCTTACCAAGTTACACTATATCTGCCAAGTCTCCATTGTTCACCGAGTTCAAAGCTACACTAAGTGATTAGTATGGATTGTGCCTCTACTTCTACCAAATGCATGATGACATCGAGTAATGCAATGGATGCAAAGTATCAGAAGGTCACAAAGTCAGCTATTCAAAACCTAAGTTTCTACATTTGGGCCGACTTAGTAATATTTGTGTTGACTTATGTTTTGGCCAACCTTGTAAATGTATATATGTAATGTATTGTATCATTCTTAGATATGATGATAAGTAATGTTTTGAGAACAAGGAATGTGAATTAGCAACAAGGTAGAGTATTTAGCAAGGTCTATAAGGAGCAGTCAAGTTACATCTATTACAAGAGGTGATCAAAATTTCAAGGATCTAATCAACAATTAGTTGTAAGTTAGATCTACTATTTCATCCTAACAGGTGAATTAGATTCAAATCCTTTAACAAGGTAGACTTAACAGTCTTTTCTCTAAATCTCTTAACAGAGTGCATACTTCATTGTATGTTTGTAAAACCTCTAACAAGCTGGACCTAGCAATCCTAATTGCTCCTAACAAGGCAGATCATCAAAAGTGATCATTGTAAGCCTTAACAAGCCAACTTTATACTGTAGTATTGAAGTTTTGTGGGTATCATCCCCACCCCAATTTTACTTTCTATTTGGAAGGTTTCTAGGTCACCAAATATTGTGTTCATGTGCTATGAATGTTTATCTTTTAGTTTCTCATACATGCAGTAGACTAGATGATTTAATGGTGAATGGATTATGTTGATTAAATGCTAAATTTGCTAAAAAAATTTGAGGTTACTGATTGACCCCTCCCCTCTTAGTAACCTAGCTATTCTTGATTATTTCCAACAATTGGTATCAGAGCTCTATGGTTCTTAGGATAAAGTTTAATAGCTTGAGCAAAAGATCAAGGACAATGGAGATATTCAGACTTGACAAAGCTATTGACAATGAGAAGCTAGATTGGGAGATGGCCATAGCTTAACTCAAGGAAGAAAAAAAGCATCTTTCCCAATCCCTAAAAAGAAGGAAGGAACTTGCAAAACAAATGAATGACCATTAGTATGTTGAAGAAAATATTGAAGACTTTTCCCCTTCAAGCAATTTAGATGAAGCAAATGAGGCAATCAAAGAACTCCTAGAAAAGAATGGCTCTCTACAAGAAGAGGTAAGAAAATAAAAAAGAGAAGAAGAAATTTAGTCAATAAGATTGTGTGAAATCTTGGAACAAAGGAATAAGGCAAGTGAAGACTTGGAGGCAAGGAACAATGAAACTAAAAATCAATCCTTTCAATAAGAAAGTCTTATCAATTAGCTCTATAGTGCAAATGAGGAAATCATGAGTCTGAGATCCGAAAATGAAAGGTTAAGAAATGACTTAAGCACTGAAAGACAAATCAATGAAAGATTGAAAATTGATCTAAATTTTGAGAAGCAACTCAATGAAAGAATAATGAAATCCCAAGTAGACATGGATCAACTGACTCAACAGAGTGAGAAAAATTTTTATAAGCAAAAGGGTAAAGTAGGACTTGGATATAAAGAAGAAGGTGAATCTTCCAAACAAGGGGCTCAAAGGAATCAAAGACCTACTTGCAATCACTACGGTAAGATAGGTCATGCATCAAAAAAATGTTGGAGCAATGGAAATGCAAAATTTAATGGAAAATGCTATAATTGCAATTAGCATAGTCATAAAGCCAATGAATGCAAGGAGAAACCAAAGTTTGAAGGTAAATATCACAAATGCAAGAAACAACGACACAAGGCATCTAAATGTAGATCTAAACCATTCAATCTAGTTGAATAATTTGTAAATGAAATATTTGGTTGGGATTACAATACTTGGGGTAGATGTCATTAGTATGGAGAATATGGACACATTGGCATAAACTGTACAAGGCATCACTTGAGAAAGAAGGATAAAACAATAAGATGTTGTAAATGCACTAAACTTGGTCATATAGCTAAGAATTGCATGAATATAGGTAAAATTGAAAATGAAAAGAAAGCTAAAGCTGATAACATCAAGAAGAAAATGAGATATCAGTGGATTCCCAAATCCACCAAGCAAGCCAGGTCAAATGATTGTTATGTCACTCAAGAAGTGGGTGACTCCATTTCCAATTAGGTTCTTAAGGAAGAACTAGAATTGTATCTTCAAGCCACATCTTAAATAGTTCTAATGAAAGAAAGGAAAGATCCAAATTAGTATTGCAGATACATAGGGATCACAGAAAAGTATTCATCAAGTGAGGTCAGGAGTAACAAGTTTTGTTTGGTCGCCAAGTTACAAGGTTCTACCAAGTTATTTGGACATATAGTGGATGATAGCCTATCAAGAACTATGTAATTATGGCTCTCTTCATACCCATAATTAATGGAAGGTTTTCATCAAAAGGGAAAATTTAGACTTCATTTTCATCATAAATTTAGTCTATCTAGAGTAGAGCAATTTACAGAGCATCCACACGATCTTGAGCATAGTTTGCATTAAAATTTTTGAAGGAGATTTTATCAGTCTACTAAGAAATCATGGCATCCACTAGTAGCAATAGAAAGGTGAAGAAAGGTTCTGAAATGTTAGTGTGAGCTGTCAAATGGAAGGCTCCAAACTTCAAGTTGGTGCTAGTAATTGCAAAATCACTCAATCCTAATGGAGCTCAGTCTCAAATTCTGCCAAAGGTACTTGTCATAAATGATATTCATACTCATTTGAAATGTACTGTACAAGAAATTAGAACCCTAGAAATGGATAGTGCCCTAGGTAAACTATGTGTGGATGAAACCCTCAAACCTAAACAGAAACACTTAGAGGAGAAAGGCTTGACCCACATTCCACACCTACCAAGAAACTTCCAAATCAAGTGGATTAAGTATATTTTGAGCCGAGTGTACAATGGTTAGTTATGATTATAGCAACCCATCTTGATAACAAAGAAGATGATTCATAGAATCATGGGTCTCACTATGCTCAACAAGGTTAAGGTTACCAAAACCCTAGGTCAGGATGAGCTACAGAAGAAAACCCTAGCTAAATGGGATGGTAGAGGATTGAAGATCAGTAATGTATCTAACATAGAACTTAGGTTTGGTTTTCATATCATTTCCCATAACATATACAACTCTAGTCAACTAAATAGTATGCCATGTGAGGTTGTGGACTTAGCTTACAAAGTTGTAAAGAAGAATTTGGAGTATGATTTAGTAGATTTGATGTTGAAAAAACTTAACAAGAACATGAAAAGTATCAAGACATCAAAGAATAATCCATGTAAATTTGGTTCTTTGTTAACTTGTTTGTTCTTTTATGTACAAAAGTTTTTCCCATCCAAAGGATCTGTGGTATGGAGAAAAGATACTCCAGTTTTGTATCAAATCAATGAGTTTATTGCAGAAATGGATGATAATTTTGATAGTATAATGGATAACTATTTTGAAGCCTTTAAGGAGAAGATGAATAATAGGTTTTGAATTCCACCAAAACTAGTTGAAGCCTACAAGGATGATGTTTTTTTCATGGTTGACTATGACAAGGTATATATTCAGGTAGTTAGGCCTAGAATTGTATGGGTGAAACCTCTTCCCTATGAGGTTAATATTGATGAAACCAAGGAAATAATTGAAGACCTAGTGAATGAACCTATAGATCTAAAGTTACCCATCTTTGTAACCTATAAAGAAGCCAAGGCCAGAATAGAGCTTGAGATCAAGCTACCTTAGGCAGTAAGAAAAGGTAAGAGGAAGACAACAAAGCTAAAAACTGCAAGTGCTACTGAGGGCAAAGGAGAAGATGATGAAGAATCTAAAGAAGAAAAGTAGGAATCTAAAAAAGAAGAAGAGCTTGTGAAAATGAAAGGTAGGGTGATTATCACCAAGCCACCCAAGGCCTCCATAGCTATGTTTACAAGAAGATCCAAGAAGAAAGGAGCTAGTGAAATTGTATTCAGTAAGGCCCCACTCACCTTCCAAGAGAGATTGAAGCAATTAGAAGAAGGTGCAGACATCACAAATTTCAAAGCTTTAAAGTATGAAATAAGAACTAATGCAAAAAAAATGCAGATTGAGGAGCTGGTGCTAACTAAGATGGGAAAATGAAAATATTCCCCAGATCAAATTGCCCCTCAGATTTCCAATGAATTATTGGCAAGATTAAAACCTAGATGGGAATCAACTATGTAGATAGTAAAGGATATATATGAGCAATCTCTAAGACAATTGCTATCAAGTCTTACTAATCCAGAGGTTAAGGCAACAATGAAGGATAATGAAGGTAAGATGATGATCAGATTTCAAAGCTATTTGATTTTGGGAAAGACATTGAGCATGTAGTTAAAGATGCTAAAAATATGTGGAAAAATGTTTATCATTTGCTCAAACAAAGTGAGGATCTAGTGGAAATAAATGATGATGATAGTGACAATGATGAAGAAGATAACACACCTTGTGTCACTTTTGGTGCTGAAGATTATTAAGCAATGATGACGGATGTTGAAGAAGAGAAGGAGGAAGAAGCTAAAGAGGAAGACAAGGAAGGAGAAGAAGAAGAGAATGATCTAGTGAGGATAGCTATAGTCTCCCTTCCTCAATCTCCACAAAAATCTACTACATCATCTGGCATGGAGACAACTTCAGCAAATGTGATTGCGACTACAACAGATACATTATCTACTCAATCATTATTTACTACCTCTCAACTCTAGGTATTAGTACTGGAAGTGTCTACTACTTCATCTACTGAGCTACAACCCTCCTCTTCTTTAGCTCCAAAGTTAGGGACATTAGTAGTGTGTACAACATCAAGTTCTATAATTTTGTCAAGTTCAATTTTGCATGCTCTTGTAAGTACTTCATTTGTAAATACTTCTACTAGTGTTCCTATTGTATGTACTTTAGTTAGTGTTCCACCTATTATTACTTTAATTTTGGGTATCACTTTAGTTTTAGATTCTATTAGCACTCCAGTTAGTATTCCTTCAATAGGCCCTATTCAAGTTTTCACAGCAAGCCCTACTATTTCTACAATTGTTTCTATTTCTAAGTCCAAGGTAGTAATATCAAAAGTAGAACCAAGGACACCCCTTAAACTTATGATTATTGGAAAAGAAATTGATGAAGATATAGAATTGGACAAAGAGATTACAATTCCTAAGTTGGATCTTGATAATGCTACTATGGAACAAATGAGATTGGTCAACCAACTTCTCAAACAGAAGGCTAGATAGAAGTAGCTTAGAGAGGAAAGGGACAAAGAATTTAGGATAATTAAAAGTGCAAAGAATATCTTGATAGAGGCCATAGGAGTGGATGTTGATTCATCTCAATACATTTTATTATAGTTAGAGGAAGTAGTGAATAAATTCAATGAGGACTCTACTGGTCAAGAAAAGTTGATACAAAAGGCAGAGAAAAAGTTTGACTATAAGGTGCTTGAGCATATTTCTATTAACCAAGTAGAGATTTCCTCAATTTGGGTAATCTTGAAAATTATTTTACAAATGCAACATCTCTTTTTGACAAACTATGTGATGTTATCGAGTACATTAAAGAAATAAAAGATAAATTGAGTAAGATTGATGAGGATCTGAAGGCCAACAGCCAAAAGTTGCACCTTGACCCCTATTCAAGCTCTACACATCACATAAAGGTTAAATTTTTATCAGACATGCAAGCTGAATTATTAAGAGAGGAAGCAAGGATTAGGTCCACATTAATCGACATCCAAAACATGATCCTACCAATCATGGACACAATGTAAAAACATATTGCATATTCAAAAACATTGATCCATGATAACAATTTTTCTATTGCAGATCATATGATTGAACTTTTAGCAGAAATTCAAGTGGCACTTCACACCTGCAAATTTTTTCAAGAGAACTGGGATAAGACATCAACTCTTATTCTCAAGGTAAATTCTAAGTTTCTCTCACATTTTAGTGTTTCTGTATAAGTATGGTGTGTATAAATGTTTTGCATTATTGTCAAAAAGGGGGAGAGAAAGAGATATTTGTGGAGAGACATATGTATAGTACATAATAATAAAGAGAGACTTGTATATACATTATGGTACTATGCCTTATATAATATGTACACTACATGTGGGAGATATGTGCAAATGTGTATATAGTAGAATTACAAAGACATTTTGAAAAATAAAAAAAATCAGCATGTCACTATACATAAGTTTTGGCTAATAAGTGTTTTTGTAAATAATGCCAAAGGGGAAGATTGTTGGAATTAAATTATGTTTGTCATTAGTGACAACACTTATTCATATTTTTGTATGGTTACCACCTAGTTCAACAGTCCATACCAAGCATTCCAATAGTTACCAAGTGAGTTCAGTAGTGCAGTAGTTTACATTGCCTAGTTAGTGGTTACTGACCTTCACAGTATTTACCGAGTCATCGATTACTATGATGTGAAGCCAATGTCTACTGAGTGATGGGATGAGCAATGTTTACTGAGTACATGCAAGATAAACATAGTATTTAGTTATTACTAAGTTACATTATATCTACTGAGTCTCCAATTTTCACTGAGTTCAAAGCTATGTTGAGTGATTAGTATGGATTGTGCCTCTACTTCTACTGAATGCATGACGATATCGAGTAATATAGTGGACACTAAGTATCAGAAGGTCACCAAGTCACCTATTTAGAACCCAAGTTTCTACATTTGGGCTGACTCAGTAATATTTTTGTTGACTTATGTTTTGGCCAACCTCATAAATATGAGAATTGGGATAGTATATATGTAATGTATTGTATCATTCTTAGATATGATGATAAGTAATGTTTTGAGAAGAGTGAATGCAAATTAGTAGTAGAGTAGAGTATTCAACAAGGTCTATAAGGAGTAGTCAAGTTACATCTATCACAAGAGGTGATCAGCATTTCAAGTATCTAATCAGTAATCAATTGTAAGTTAGATCTTCTATTTCATCCTCACAGGTGAATTAGATTCAAATCCTTTAACAGTGTAGGCTTAATAGTCTTTTCTCTAAATCTCTTAATAGAGTGAATACTTCATTGTATGTTTGTAAAACCTCTAATAAGGTGGACCTAGCAGTCCTAATTGCTCCTAATAGGGTAGATCATCATAAGTGATTATTGTAAGCCTTAACAGACCAAGTTTATACTATAGTATTGAAGTTTTTTGGGTATCATCCCCACCCCAATTTTACTTTCTATTTGGAAGGTTTCTGGGTCACCAAATATTGTGTTCATGTGCTATGAATGTTTATCTTTTAGTTTCTCATGCATGCAGTAGACTAGATGATTTAATGATGAATGGATTATGTTGATTAAATGCTGAATTTGCTAAAAAAAATTGAGGTTACTGATTCACCCCTCCCCTCTTAGTAACCTAGCTAGTCTTGATTATTTCCAAAAAATCAGTAGTTTAAACTTGGACCCATAAAACTTTCACCACACATCCATCTCATACATTTAATGAATAAACTGAAATAACATGTAAAACATATACATCTAAATCATGTAAACACATAAGCAATCATACACATGTGACACTAGATATGATTACCCAAAAACCCTCTAATGAGAAGGTAAAATTGGGGTGGCGATGACACTCACAAATCTTCACTACTATAGTAATAAAGTGTATTCAATGAAGGTTACAATATTTTGACCATGAAACATAATCTACCCTGTGAAAGGTCTGCCCTGTTAAAGACTTACAAAGACTGTTAGGTCTCACCTTGTTAGAGGATTTCAAAACCCTATTAGAAGTGTGCCTTGCTAAAGGACTTTAACTTACAACTAAGTAAGCACCCTATTAAAGGATTTTGTACAACCTATTAGGACTACTCTATTAAGAGATTTTGACTTAAATCACCTATTAGAATGTCTCAGCATTGACCCTTTGGTTAGCACTTGATTTTTTGATAACAGACCACCTCTAAATAATGTCTTCTTGATCCTTCCTGATCGGATGTCTCTTTGCTATATCCTTTTCTCTATCCTCTATTCTAGTCTATCTAATTCTGTAATGTAGTTTCTCTTCATAACTTCTAAGCCACCATGAATGTTCTATTTGTGCATGCAAATTTTTCTCTTAGCTCCTTCAATTCCTTACACACTTGCTCATGGATAGTTTAGTGTTTCATCCTCCTTAAGAAGACTTAGTGACTTAGGGTTAGGAATGAATCTACAACTGATATTCGTCCATTTTTTCACTTAATCCTTCCCATTATCTGATTGGATTTATGTAATTGCATAGGAATTCCAACTAGAGATTTGTCCTTATCTCCAAAATATCAAAATTTAATCTTAAGATAGCTCAAAAATGGTTTACATAGTTGTTTGTGCCATTACAAACAAAAAAGTCAAAATTGTGTCACTTGGCATTTGAAGTCTTTAATGCTTGACATGCACTAAACTTGTTGTGGCTCAACACCTATATTGCTTGACATCCTCTATTTACTCAGCTCCTATGTCACTTGACATATACTATCTACTTGGCACTTGAGTGACTTGACACATGAGTGGCTCAACACTCACTATGACTCAACATGGACTATGGTTTTCTTGACATATGTAACTTGTTCAAACTAACTAAATAACTTAAGTGTGTTGACATTCACCTATCAAAACTAATCTAAGATCAACATCTTGGCCCTCTTCTATACTATCAAGTGCATGCCTATAAACTAAATTGTTGAAAACATATTGATAGAAGAATGATAAATATGTTTCAATCATTATTTTGTTATTGATGTCAAACCTACTACTTTCTAGTAAGATAATTGATTATATGATTTAAGTACTATCATTTTTTTGATTGATAAAGAGGATTTGATCAAATGAGGTAACAATAGCACCTAGAGAAAAGGTTGAGTTATGATATGGAAAAGGAGTACAAGAATCTGTTAAGACAATTATATTATAGTGCATTGATAATCTACTTAAGGTTACAAAGGTTGGTTACACTGATTAAGCTTAGAAGAATAAGTCAAACAAAGTTTGTTTGTCAAGCTCAACAATTTGCATAGTAGGTGCCAAGAAAAGTTAGTGCAAACTGAGCACAAAATCAGTTGGAGCCTAGAAAAGTCAATTTCAGTGTAAGTCAAGTCAAGTAAATTTTAGTTGATGTCGAGCACCAATAAACTTTAGTTCATGTCAAGTGATTTAATAGAGGATGTTGAGAAATTCAGTAAGTGTTGAGCATCAAAAGCTAGTTAATGCTAAGTGTCAGCATTATGAGAAAGATAAAGAATTTGATGAATCTAAGCTGATACATTTAATTTCTTGGAATGTGTGATCCATGTGGAAGATAATATTGATGAGCTAGTGGCACAAAATTCATGATGAACCATTTTGAGTAAAATTCAAGGAGAATTGAAGGAGAAGTTTTTGAAAGGGGATGAAATGAAAGTAAGGGGTAGATTCATTGAATCCTACCTTAATTGAACTAACCCTAAAATGGACGATGGAGGATGAATGAAAAAGATCTTAATTCTCTATTTATAGAGATGGTTGATCAAAAGCAAGGGTTATCATGTGCGAAAAACTAAGGAAGACAAGGAGTCTAGGTTATTTCTTCATTCAGTGACCTAAGAGAAGAGACTACATTAGCAAGCAAAGTAAGAATACTTAAGGGTATGGATTCTTGAAGGGTGAACAAGATATCTGAGCTAAAGTGTGTGAAAGCCAAGTAGAATGGATGACTAAAATAGAGATCTACAATCTAAAAGTGTGTTGTAAGTTGTTATCAGATCAAGCCTTACTATTACTTTCTAATCATTGTATCAATTTAGGATAAATCCTTTGGATTAAAGTTGACCTAATAGCCATTTGTAAATCCTTTAACTGTGTCACATTCAAAGTGAATGATCTAAAGTCCTATAACAAGGCTCACTCCTAATAGGGTGATTGAAATCCTTTAACTAGGTCACATTTAACAATCTGTATTGTAACCTTTAATAGGGTTCACCTTTCATAGGGCATCACTCTAGAAGAGTGAGTATGAGTAGTATGAGATTGTTTTTTTTTCCCCCAAATTGGGTTTCCATGTTAAATCATTGTGTCAAATGCATTATTGAATTTGTTATGTTTCATGTTTACATTTCTGCAAATTGATTTGATAGTAACCTATAAGTTTAAGTGATTACATAATCTAATGGATTCATGCATGATGAAAATGTTTTATAGGTTCACTAAGTTATGAAAATTTTTAATTATACATCTGAACCTTGGATAACTAATTACCCCCCCCACCCTTAGTTATTCTAAAGAATTCCAACACTAAATGAATTGATATTCCTACTTGCATTGAATTGTAATATTGTCCTTGTACCTCATCTTGGGGTGCAAGTGTGCAATTATCTACAAAGTCAACAACTAAAAGTATAATAACAATTGGAAATGTATTCTTACATATACAAAATTTTCAATCAAGCCATCTAGCATATTGAGAGTTTTCAACATATTTTGGTATGACCACACTCTTAAACTCATCCATAAATGCATAATAACTAACTTAATCTGTAACTAGATCACACCTTCTTTTGAATCTTTTTACATCAACTAGTTTTTGTCCAAAAATAGTCAATGAATTTTCATGTAAAAATTCATCTAATAAAGAAAGATTTACACATATATCACATGTACTAGAAAGACATGTAGTGAAAAGAAAATATTGGTCATTAGGTGGCTTACAAAATAAACTTGATATGAAATCCTTTATAATTTGAGATGGTAATTTTATACCACATTCATGCAATATTTCTTTACTATGCATGGTACAATGTATAGATTGAAATACATCATAATGGTAATGAAATTGAACATGAGTTTTACAACAACATGTGATTATTTCCTTGTTAATCCTTATGTACCATGGTTTACACTTTTCAAAAGATCTTTAACAAATGGGGATAGTTAACACCTTATCATCTAAAAATTTCTTGTACAATTCAGTTTGAGTCATGTCCAAAAGGTGTTTAGGATGTGGATCATGTATTTTTGAGCCAAATCTCAATTTAAGAACATCTCTTGAATTAGGTAATACTCTTGTATTACCATGCCAATTTTTCAGTAGTACATTTGGGGGTAATTTTTGACATTAATTTTTGACAACAGAGCAATTTGGCTTGTCAAATTCATTTAAAAAAAAATTTGATCCCGATAACATCAAAATTTCATAGAAAATTAAGATTGGTGTTAAAATTTTGACATTTTTGGGGATATAAACAAAAAAAAAGTGAAACTTCATTTCATATCACATAGAAAAGTGTGGTCGGGAGGCTTTGGGTGTGACCAATTAAGAGATTTTCAACACCATCAAGGTAAGATTTATGGGTTGATTTACATTATCTATGTCCTCTTCTATTTGGAACTTTCTTTCAAGGTAAGCTCTCATCCTTTTTTGTTTTCTTGTTTAAAATTCAACATAAGGCTTCAAGGTAATTTCTTTTTGCAACTTGCTTAACATCAAGGTAAGAATTCAAGGTAATTTTTACTTTGGCCATTGATTATGGAAATTCAAGCATTTTTCATATTGCCTAGTTTTGAACAATTTGCCTAATTAATTTGAACATATAACCCTAGAAAAAAATTGGTTGACTTGTGGACATTAAGCTATTTCTCTTCCTTGATCTCCTAGTGAGAATTTTAGTGAGGAAACTTCCATGGAGGCGTTGATACCCTCGTAATGGATATTTATGCATAGCCATTGGAAGATCCTATTGGAAATATAAAGTTTGAGGTTCTATCTATCAAGATATTTCAAGGATTCAATGTCTCGCTAGTTGACTTAACTTAGCTCATGATCCAATTCCAAAATATTCTTCTTTAGCAGAATAAATGATTTTTTACGATACATGATTTTTAGTTTTAGAAACACATTATTTATTGATATTATTTCCATTTTGAACTAGACCCAATTTTCAATAGCATAATTTTTATCTTTCCAAAGATTGGACAAACTCTTGGATTTAGGATTTACCATAATTTTTAATTTATTAAGGTAAATAGGATTTTTAAAAGGGCCCAAACCATTGAACAAAGAAATGGGAAAAAATATTTCAACCCTCGATTGGATTCTATAAAGACCTAGCCATCTAAGATTTCAAGTGTTTACTGAACTAAAAAAGTTCCCTTGATGGTATAAAATGATAATAAAATGGGTCTACAACTTCATAGTATTCATGATAAACCTAGGAAACAAGACCTTAGAAATGTCTAAAATATACGTGATATTGGTTTTGTAGGTACACTTGGACTTGGACATCTTACACCTTTTAATATTCATTTGTGATTTTCTTTTGCATCTTCATTATATCCAAAAGTTTTAATTGATTAAAGTGTTAGACTACAGAGATTGGTTCTAATTTGGATGCTTCCTTAGCTATGTGTTGAACCATAGGAGTATCATTATCCTCTTTATCCTTTTCATATCTATCATTGCATCATTTCCAACATTAACTTGGTCTATCTCCATTCTTCTCTCTATTTTGATTATTGTGTTTCCATCTTCCATTAATGAGCCCTCTTCATGATAAATATTTGTATTGGGAATCACAGAGATGGATATTCATTCGCTTACCTGTTTAACTTTCCTCCATGATTCATTTGTATGATTCTAATATTTTAGTTCCTAAATTTTCATTTTAAAGTAAAGTTAGTTAAATGAGGTGATAAAATTTCATATGTAGATGTATGTATGTATGCATATCTATCTATGTATGTATATGTTATGGTGGGATGAAGAATGAATAAAAAAGAGTAAGGATTTTCTCACCAAAAGGATTGCTATTTCATTCCAAATCTGTACAATACTATTCCAACCCCAGACTAGGTTGAAGATAATCAATTTGTAGGTCACAACTCTTGACCTTAGAACTTCATCCTTCCATGTTTGATCAAAATAATGATCTAACTCTTACACTTCTAGATTGAAAGAAAAATTTAAGTTTCTTATTACATATTAGCACTCTATGTTGTAAGACAACATTCCTTAGACATGCTTATGGGTCATGTGAAAAGGCATAAAAAATGATCAAGAACCTCCTTGGGATGTTGGAGAAGTTCTAGGATAGGTACTTATGTCACCACAATATTTTCTATCACCACAATATTTTCTAACTCCAAATGTCTCCAAATCCTTGTATTTTCATATGTTCATCATTTCACTTCTTTTAGGACAATGCACTAACCTTGTTATAAATAATATGTAATGGCAAAAGGCCTCATTGCTCACTATTAGACAGTAAATACTATGCAAATTCAGAATGAAGAATACATTAATTGTATGATTCTTACTATATGGGGATTAGGGAAGGTGTTAATTGTTTCTTGGTTTTCTTGATAGTTATCTTATGGGTTTAAATCATAACCATTTTTCCTTGTGAAGAGTTGACCACAAATTGTTATGTTAACTGTTGTTGCAAGCAAAAATAGTGAATCAACATTCTTAAAAAAAAATGTTACGAAGGCCTGGTTATGGTGTGCATGTATGTTTGAAGGTTGGTATGCATTCATGAGATGTTGAAGATTCTCTTGGAAATATGGAATAGATGAGATATTGAAGTTTATGAAACACATACCTAATTTTTCTAGGTGGTGGGTTAATTCCTTTATCCCTTAGCCTCTTCTCTTTTGCATCTTCAATGATTTCATTCCACTCCAACTATGTCACCATAGGAGGATGCTCATAATTTGGGTTGAGCTTTAGAGCTCTTCTGTATTGGTCTCTCATAGTCTTTAGATGTTTGCAAGCTTTTTTTAGAAGTTGGGCTCTGTTCAAACTATTTTGACCAAAGAAATTCTCCATAATTTTTTGAGAGGATATTTTAATTTAGGGGCTTCGTCAATTCAACTTAAAAATAAAATAAAAAATTGTTACATAAAAAAATTAGTTCAAGGATGAATGGAAACATGTAGCAACCAATTATAGAAATCATAAAAAAATTAGTTTATAGATAGTAGTGGCATTATTCTCATATATCATATCAATTGTATAACATAAGAACAATCATTTGAAAATGGTACTATAGACTATTTTTCTTACATCAATCATTATATGTTTAAGTGTTATTTGAGACTTTAAGGAAAGAAGTCTGTTATAAATGAGTTTCATAAGTTATTTGTACCTATTTTCCATGTTTTAATAAAAAGAGACATTATATCAAGGGCATTATCAATGAGGAGCAACATAGCTATTAGAGGCGCATATATAAAGTTTCAGAGGCATTTTTTATGAAAATGACAATGGAATCATATCAAAGGAAAATAAAGAAAGCTTCAAACTGACTATTATGTATACAACATAGATATCAAAATCATATCATCACAAGCTCATGGACATGGAATTGGTCTTTATATATACAAAGAAATCTTTTTGAAGTTGCTTATTACATATTAGCACAATAGAAAAATTGTTCTAGCTGTATACATATTCTAGAATCCAAATAATAAAACAATAAAACTCACTCAACTCATGCTAAGTAACAAGCCATAACCTAGTTCAATTGGTGTAGTTGTTGATTAGTTGGGTTGATTACAAATTCCTGTAGAACTGTAATCATATTAGGTACAATAAAGTGAACAATCAACTATTCCCAGCTAGCATTAACTTGTTTGGTCTATTTGGACCCATTGATTATTGTCACAAGCCTTTAAATATAACTATATAATGAGTGAGTTAGGATGTATATAAGTTAACCTTACATTAACTATGAACTACAACACAAAGGTTGTACTAGGGTATTATAGGATTGTAATTATAGAAAATTGCCTAATTCACTCAAGTGGGTGTATGATGGTAAAGAGCTATATTAGGTGAGTAAAGCTCACCAGTGGTTATAGGAATACAACTAAATCAAAACAATTAGAAACCAAAATTACATATTCATTGGAGTGAGTAGTTCAAGGGTCTTGATCCCATGTATATAGGTATGTAGGTAGTTTGGTAGGTGGACTATGCCTCCACTGTGCAGATGTCTTCGACATAGTTAGGTAGCCTTGGACATAGTTAGGTAGCACTTAACCATGTATGTATGCATGTATTTATTTTTATTTATGTATTTATTTATTTGTATTTATTCCACTTGGAATGAGTACCATTTATTTCACTTGTAAAGAATTTGATTTCATCCCTTTCCACATCCTTGACCAACAAAATCTTTACCTTGGATAGATAATGTAGTGAAAGATCAACGATGTCATCTTGTAGAATATTCTTTTAGATCAATAGACATTGCATCCAATGGCTTTGATATGATCACAATGTTCTACTCAATGTCCATCTTTGGTGACAAAATCTAGAATTGTATTATGCCAATCTTCATATTCTCAATCCTAGTGGGGCCTCTAGTCATATGGCTTGCCTTCTTATCAAACAACAAACCCTTAACCATCTTTGTATCATCAACAGTCCCACCCAATTTTTGCAAAATTTTTATGTCTCTCAAATCTACAATGTTAGGCTTCACAAAGTCAATGAAATTTAGGACAATGTCAATAGTAAGTGGAGCCAATAAGGTAGAATACTGGCTAACAACTTTTATTTATTTGTAGTTTTATTGATCGGTAAATGACTGAAGCCTAGATTAATTATTGTTATTTATTTTAATTAATTATTTTTTATGTCTTAAGAGGATTTGAACCCAAGAGCTCCCACATGAGAGGCTCACAAATTACCATTGTGTTGTAGGCTCTTGCCTATTTATTTGTATTTATTTATTTATTTTTATTTATCTTCCCATATTTATTTATTTTTATTTATGTATTTATTTATTTATTTTGTAATGAATTCTTGGCAATTGGGAAACAACAATGAATTTTTTTTAATGAATTCAGGATGACTTCAATAGCAAGCGGGGCTAATAAGGTAGAATATTGGTTGACAACCTTATTGTTCAAAGAAGTGATTGACACTTTTCACCAAAGAGTCACGGTCTATTAATTCGATAGGAATAGACATGGAAGTTAAAACCTCGATGGCCTTCTTAGAGGCCCTATGAAAGGCCTCTAATATAATGGTAGGATGAACACCCTTAGACAAAAACTTCACACATTGTTTAAGAATCACACTAGCGATGACAACAACTATTGTCATGCCATCACCACAAAAAAATCTTGAGATTTCAAAAGCTCTGCAAGTATTTTAGCTCAATGGTGCTACCTATGGGTGCTACACTGTGGTCACCATTTTCAACTTCTTCCAAACTTCTATTGCTATCTACTTTGCCTCTCAAAACCCTAGTAGAAAATAAGTAGATTGAATACCCTCTAATGAAACTTCAAGTGTTAGATTGAATCCCTCTCACTCAAACAAGTTTGTTCTTACTTTTCTTTGCCTCTCAAAACACTAGTAGAAAATTAGTAGATTAAATACCCTCTTATGAAACTTTGAATGTCAAGTATAATCCCTCTCACTTGAACAAGTTTGTTCTTACTTCTCAAAATGCACTGAAGGTGTATTATGACCCAATGTTTTCTTTTTTGAAAACTCTACTTGTCATCACAATTTTGACATCATTTTCTATTGACAATATAACAATCCCATTGAATCATCTATCATTGGCATTGATAGTTCGACATGTTGAACTAGTCATCTAGCGTTGACACACGACATAGATTAGGATGATTTTTGATAGATATTTTTGTTGATACATCAATGCTTGTCAAATGCATCAAACTTTTGAAAATAGTTTAGTGATGAAGGATTTCAATGGATAATTGCCAAAATTGTGACAAATATGGCATTGAAAAATAGGCCTAAATTTACTAGTGTTTCAACCAAACTTTTGACTTCACTAGTAAGTTTTGTATCAGATCTTGGGAGTCTACCACTAGAAGTCCACAAACTATTTGCTGGATAATATTCAAAGTTAACCGTCTCTTTACAACTCTTTCTAAAGTTTTATGACTCACATTAAGATATCCACTTACATTAGTAATCAATATTTTGTTAGTAGTTGATTTGTTAACTAAAGCTATTTTTATTTCTCGTTGTGCTGCATTCTTATCTTTATAATGACTTCTCTTTCTAATAATATTAAAGGCACTAGAAATAGTGGATACAACTTGTTTTAAAGACTCATTTTTTATTCTTGGGTTTTGCATACATTCCTAACCTTTTCATTACTTATCACATTTTTGACATTTTAATTAGTTACAACATCAACTGATATTGAAACCCAAATTTTTTATTATAAAAAAAAGTCTATATAATCTATTGGCATGTGTCCTAATCTATCTCAATGAAACCAATCCATGAAGATTATCTAGCACATCATTACAAAAATAAAAATTATGTTCACACACTTTAGTATCATTCAAACTTGTTTGCTGAGTACTTGGTGTTTCCATATCTACATTCATATAATAGCTATTTTCAATCGGTATTTCATTTTCAATATTATTTAGAATTTGAATCTCATTTTCATTTTTTATTGGTATTTCTTTTGGGGCTTGCATTTCCATTGGAGTTTTTTGTGCATAGACATTTGACAATCTATTCTCATGAAGAAAACCTAAATCATTTTAATCTTAATCTGCTTCTACAAATTCACCAATTTCATCATGAGAAAAAACTTGAGGGTTTGGAGACACACTTGTATTGAATATTTGATTAGAATGTGCACCTAAATCTCCTTGTATTGGATTCTCCTCTTCATCCTCTTCATCCATCATGTTATCCTAAATGTCTTTCTCTTCTGAAACAATATTTGAAATTGAAGACCCATCATTGCTCAACTCTCTAATTCTTTGTCTTCTCTCTAGTTGATGTTGTGCTTCCTTCTCCCTGTTTGTTACAATCTCCTCATTTGAAATTTTATTTTCTTCTTTCTTCATTGTTTTGATCCCATGTTTGCACCAGTTTTGAATTCAAATCAATAGCATGCAAATTATAGAAGATGACAAGAAAATAAAATAATTTAGATGAAAATTCGCTGTTATAGCTCAAAATTGTCAATTAATCATTGTAATGATTATTAAGTTCTTTTTGGGTCATCTTTTGGGACCCAATAGGTACTTAAAAATCAGGTGCCCAATTTTTTAATAATCAAGTACTCTATTTTTAAATAATCGATACTTGATTCTAAATCAGGCACCTAATTTGTACAATGACTAAATTAGAATCAGACACCTGATTTTTGAATTAAGAACTAGGTGCCTGATTATAAAGCCATAGCCAGGAATTTTCCTTTGGCATCAGGTTTTTCCTTGGGGAAAGGCATGGTATAGGCTTGGTGGGACCAAGCCTATGCGTTTATGTATCAAATTTTGACTAAGACAATTATTCAACAATTTCAGGGATTGTAATAATTTTTTATATGGTGTTCCTCATTGAATTTTTTAACAAAAAGGAAACCCATTATAGGTCTTACTGTTTTGATTTCAAAAATGTAAAATTTATAGTGTTATGAGTTCATTTTCCATTTTTGCATTATTTATTAATGAAAAGTGTCTCTTAAACATACAATAGTGAGATTCACTAAAACTTTAATGACTTTTTTAGTTTTTTATATTTCTTAAATTAATTTTCATGTCATCAATTTGCGCACAATTCTGTTGAAGTTAAAAACAAAAATTGAAAAAGTTAAATTTTAATTTAATTATGCTGTCCATACATGAGAGGTTTTAGAAATTAGTTTAATTGTCAATTAAAAATTAATAAAAAAATATTGAATAATTAAAGAAAATTATTCTCATCAATCTTTGGTATGTTAGGTAACTTCTTATAAAAGGATTCACAAAAAATTATTTAGTTGTGTCTAATGATGGTGTCCGTAAGAGAGTGTGGTATGGTCTTGAAATATGCATTTTGAAAAAGTGGTTTTAAATGATCCATACCAAAAAAAATCTATCATATGGGAATACACATAAATTACATATTCAAAAAGGAGATTCTAGGTACTAAAATTTTTATTTCAAATTTTTTTCTATATTTATTTCGAAATGCCTCAAACTTTGGCATCAATTGAAAATATATTTAAAAAATAGGAAAAATACTTCCACTTTTTGGCCAAAAATGAGACCCAACTTCTTGCACTGATCCTTCTTGTCTTTGTACCTTATTCCTTGTTATTAATCCTTTGTCTCTAATACTAATAATATGATCAACAAGATGATTCTTTATCAGATTCCTATTAGGTGTCATTGTCTCAACTCTTACTTTAGCTCTAGGTCCACTCCTTGGTTCTTGTCTCTATTCCACAATTTGTATGTCATTCTACAAATCTATGCTAGTCTCATAAAACAACTCAACATTCTCTTGGTTAGCCTTTGTATTAGTCTCTTCATCAGAATCATAAGAAAGTATTCTTTACTTAATTCCAAACTTTTCATCAAATTTAACATTTGCGCTCTGAACAATATTCTTAGTTTTTCGATTAAAACAACTATATGCTTGAATTTTTAATTAATAACCAAGAAACATACCTTCGTCACTTCTTGCATCAAACTTACCATTGCCATTTTCTCTCTTAATTTAATACTTCCAAAAGTTCTAAAATACTTAACTGGGGGTGCATGTCCAAACCAAATCTCATAGGGGGTCTTACCAATACCTTATCTCATATGAACTCTGTTCATTGTATATACTACAATGTTAACTACTCTTCAAAATATCTTTGAGAAATTATTCTCAAACATCATAACTCTTACTACCTCTATTACTAACCTATTTCTCCTTTCTTCTATACCATTCTCCTTAGGTATCTTAGGAGTTGAAAGTTGTCTTTTAATGTCATTTACTTCACAAAAATTGTTAAACTCATTCAAAGTAAACTCTTCACCTTTATTAGATCTTAAACACTTAATCTTTAATCTAGATTCATTTTCAACTATGTTCTTAAACACCTTAAAATGCTCAAATTCTTTAGATTTCTCTCTACAAACTGCTATCCACATTACCCTAGTAAAATCATCAACAAGAATCATGAAATATTTTAGTGTAGAATGCTCTTGTCTTTTTTGGACCACTCAATTTTATGTGTACTATCTCCAACTTTGTTGATGTAGTAAACTTATTTCTTTGAAAGGAATTTTTCTTTTTCTTTTCTATAACATATTCCTTGCATACTATGTTATTAGACCTCACAACTTTAGGCAAATATCTAAAAACAAGTGTAGTTATCACTTTCACAATGTTATCAAAATTTATGTTACAAAACCTCATATTCCATAATCAACTATTATCAACTCTAACAACCAAGCATGTCATCTTAGTAGGATTGATTAGAAAAACATTACCTCTTGATCTTGTACCAATACCAATCATCTTACCATTTTTATCCTTGATAACACATGTCCTCTCTACGAATGCCAATAAATATCCTTTATGAATTAATTGTCAAACACTTAGAATATTATGTTCCAAACCATCAACAAAATAAATATCATCTGTGTTAGTTTTACCATGAAGAGTAATAGATCCTATTCCCTTTATAAGACAAGCTCCATTTTTTCCAACTCTAACAATTCCTCCATCACAACTATTGAACTCAACAAATTTATTCATATCAATAGTCATATGATATGAATAACCACTGTCTATGATCTAATTTTCTTTTCAACTTGAGACACTAAAACATTTTCTTATCTAACTTCTTTTTCAAGAATTTCTTCCTTGTTTGAAATTAATCCTATTTCACCACTCTCATTATCATTTTCACTCAAGAATCTTTCCACACTATCTTCTAGATCTTTATCATTTGTATAAAGAAATTCTCTAAGATTCCTAGGCTTGAAATTCCTCTTATACAATTTTTTTACTCTCATAGGGTACTTAGAAGCATAATGAACATATTCATTAAAAGTCCAACATTTAAAGATTTTCTTACCTTCAAGTTATCTTTTCACAAGTAGGGAAATTCCTTCTTCAATCTTTATGTCTTCCTATAATCTTCCTTGGTTTCTACTAGCATAATCTCCACTAGTACTCACATTCCTTAATAATGTAGGTCAAACACTCACTGCACTAAATGCTATTTCAATTCTAGGTAGGTCTCAACTTTTTTTCATTCTTATCTCAACTAATTATAATATTCCAAGAAGAGTCTCTCATGTGAAATTTTTTGTGCAAGATATAACTCAAGTTCAATCATCCATGTTATCTGCTTATATGTAGGTGCCAAAGTTTTTAAGATCTTCCATACAATTTGATATTTATCCCTCTTCCCATCACAAGCCTTATTTCCTCCAACAATCTCTTATATTCTACCAAAATAACTTCTTATAGATTCATCTGCCATCATTTTAACTTCTTCAAACAAACATATCCAATTCTGCATTCTTACCTTCTTAGCATTCTTATTACCTTCATAAATAGATTCCAATGCTCTCCAAATTTCATTTGCAAAAAATAAAGATTGTACCTGACTGTACTCATTTTTAGAAAGAGCTATCAAAAGTGCTTCCCTTAGAAGCATACTACACAAGAATATATCTCCTTGTGCTTCTAAACATCCTTCAAGTTTATCTTCAATTATTTTTTTGGCATTCTAATTGGTAATCAACCAATAACTTGGATCCATGCACACAAAATGTATCTCCATCTTCTCTTTCCAACCACCATAGTTGGTTTCATCAAATTTTAGTCTATCCTTTTTGAAATGACTTTTTATAGATCTCCTTAAGCTATTATGATTTTCCCTCAAGGACCTAATGCTCTAATACCAATTGATATAAAGTAAAGTCCACCAAAATAATTGAGAGAGAGGGGAGCTAGTGAATTAGTTATCCAATTTAAATAACTATTATTAAAATTATTAAATCTAAAACATGTAATCAACAAGTGCAACAACCACTAGAAGATAACCATATACAATAACACCAGATTTGTTAACTAGGGAAACTCTTGATCAAAGGGAAAACCATGATGGGGATGGTACCCACAAAATGATGTACTAACATATAAATTCCTCTAGCACAAGAGGATGAACCCTATTAGGAGTCAATGAAATATATTAAGTACATATCAACCCATGATAGGAGACTTTGAATTCCTATGAGGAGATCCCAACCCTATTAGGAGTTGTGCCAACCCTATTAGAAGTTGTAGAAGAAAAAAGGACCCACTATCCAAATAGATTTAGGGGAAAGACCACTAAACTCACTATCCAACTAGCCTTAGTAGTATTCCTTTCAGAATAATACCAAATGATCAACTACACACTAACACTCTTTGCCAAATATAATCACTTCACTTTTTCACTATGCCTCTTTTGCACAAAAATTCTTCTACAATCTCATTAGCATAATTACATACTTGTATCACATAAAATCCCTTAGATTGCTTACTCACTTATAATCTGTAATCCACACTTACAACTCCCAATCACTTGCAACACATTGCACATTTAACTAGAAGGAAAATAACATTCCTTTATACCAATTCCTCAAACTAATAATTGAGTCATCGATGAGGCTTTCTCAATTTACAGTTACAATATGACCACATTGAGATAATACAATACATGTTACAATACATCTTTTCATAATTAGATAACACTATCAGCTCACAGTTTTCACAAATCTTCACACAAGCAACCTCAAAGTTAGCATGATTAACCACACCATCATCATCATGTCTTCTACCTTTATATAACTATTCTTAATCATATTCTATCTTTTTCAGGAGACATAATCCAATTAATAGAAATTGGTTCTCAAGAACTCCACCAGAAATCTATCTTCAATAAATCTTGAATAACTATCAACTGTGTTCATATTTCTTCATGCACTCTTAGCCACATCATCATGACACTCTGTAGAATATTTCCTAACTAGGCTTTTCCTAATCTTCAATCCTTGAACATCACAATCTCATTCTCTATCTATTTCTCTATTAGTCTTCATGGAATAACTAGAATGTTAACATCAATGAAAAATACTGTCATGGATGCAACATACATTCATACTAAAAATCTCCCAAATGATTTGATAATGAAATGATACTAAACCATACGAATATCATTAGTATTCATGCTAACACATAAAGTGTGTACAAGACATGAGAGGTAATAGCACTAGGTATAAAACATCTTTAGATGTAGTATGTTGATAAGCTTAGGGAGTTATTCTCCCTCAGGTATAGAGAGATGATGAATACTAGATCCAAAAGAAACAATAACAATGTAAGGACCTAGTTAGTTAGGTTAAAACTTTCCTTTATGTTCTCTATTTTATTGATTCTTTAGATTATTTCTAAGGACTAGAGAAAAAGGTGTAGCTCTAGTAGGCATGCATATGCTAGTCCTGTAAGCTGATAGTACAAGATTGATTTGCACATGCCAATCCCTTCTACATTTGTAAATATTTCTATGAAGAACCTTCAATAATATTTTATTATAAGTTTTAGCTTGACCATTCCCTTGGGAATAATATATCAAGGATCAATATTGTTTGATCTTGAATTTCTTGTAAAGTTGTTTTAGACCCTTGTTCTTAAACTATCCTCCATTATCAATGGCAATGGATGAAGGGACACCATAGTTGCAAATGATATTACTCAGTATGAAAAGAGACACATTCTTTCTAGTAGAAATAGAAAAGGGGACAAATTCAACCCATCTAGTGAAGTACTCAATAGTAGTAATGATGAAGTTGTGTCTGGTGCTAGAAGATCTAGGATGTTTCTTGCCAACTAAGTCAACAGACCACTACAAAAACTGCCAATGCATGATAGAGGGTATCAAATCATGTCCATGAGCATTAATAAAATTACCATGAAGTTGAAATTTCTTGTAGGACTTAGCATACCACATGAAACCATCTTTCATAGTAGGCCAATAATAACTAGCCTTAAGAAAATTTTGAGCAAGTGTAAGGTTGTTAGAGTGAGACTCACAAATATCATCATAGACTTTAGATAATTCTCATTTGGAATCATCCTTTTATAAGTACTAAAGAAGCATTCTATCTAGGTTCTTTCTAAATAAGTCACTAGAGATGATAGTGTAGTGGGAGGAGTTATGAATGAGTTGTCATTTCTCATTGCAAGTTAGGTTATCAGGTATGTTTTGGTCACACAATTAAGAATATATAGTGTCATAGTGAGAAGAATCATGACCAACAATAGTAAAAATGACTTAGTTATTAGGGGAATCATAGGTAGGATGATGTAGCTCTTCCACCAGGAATTCAAACCATGACTTATATTATTACAGTTGTAATATAGATGCTAAGGTGGCCATATCATCAACAACCTTATTTATAGTCCAAGGAATTTGTTGGAAAGTAATAAAACTAAAATAGTTCCTTAAAGAACTAATTAGTTTCTTTTATAGAATCATCTTTTCATCTTTGGTTTGCTAGTCATTGTTAATCTAATTGATAAAAAGATGCGAGTCTCCAAATATGTGTAGCTCTATAATCCTCCAGTCTATGGATAGCTTAATCCCATTTGTAAGAGCTTCACATTCAACTATGTTGTTAATACAAGGAAACAAAAACATGTAGGATTTAGGAATAACATAATCATGAGGAGTAACAAACAAGATGCTAAAACCAACACCATTATGAGTGTGAGATCCATCAAAGAACATCTTCCAAGTTCTTTTAGTGATATACATGATAGATGAATTTGGGAAGTCAAATTGCATAGGACATTGTCTTAAAGAGGAAAATCAACAAGTTGTTTAGTGATAGCTTGTCCTTGTATAACTTTATGCTCAACATACTGAATGTCATATTCTAAAAGAATCATCCAAAAAGAATCATCATCCATTTAGCAAGCCAACTAGTGAGAAAATATTTACGTAAGAGGTATTTGAGAGGGTCAATTATGGCAACCAATTGTGTGGTATGAGCCAACATATAGCGTCAAAGGTTTTGAGATGCAAACACTACAACAAGGTAAGCCTTCTCAATATTGTTATAGTTAACCTCATAAGAAACCAAAATTTTGTTGATATAGTAAAAAGTTCACTCATTTTTATTTTCATCATGTTGTGTTAATAATACCCACAAGGATTAGCTATAGTTGAGATGTACAAAATTAATGATTCTACCAAGATAGGAGGCATAGGAATAGGAGGCTTAGCCAAGTATTCTTTGATACGATTAAAATTCTTCTAACACTTTTCATTCCATATACATGTAGACCCCTTATTCAAGTTTTATTCAATGGTTCTGATCTATCAACTAGCTAAGAAATAAACCTCCTCATTGATTGAAGATGTCCTTGAAGACTCTTTAGTTGACTAATATTGTGAGGAGGTGACATTTATATGATTTCTTCAACTTTTTTAGGATGAAAATCAATTCACTTAGCATTTATAATATTACCTAATATTTTTCTAGAAGAGACACCAAAGGCACATTTCTTAGGGTTTAACCTAAGTTGAAATTGTTCCATATTGTTCAATATCAGGATCAAGTTATCCAAGTGAGTAAATAATTTCTTAGATTTGGCTAAAGTATCATCTACATAGTCCCCCATGTTCTTATGCATCATGTCATGGAAGATAGTTGTCATAGACCTCTAATATGTAGCACCAATGTTATTTAGACCAAATGAAATGAAATTCCATCAAAAGCTACCCCATGCACAGGTGAAAGTAAATTTCACTTGATCTTCTAGAGATATCTTTATTTGGTTGTAAATTGAGAACCCATCTATTAAAAAATACATCTCATTTCCCATAGTCATGTTCACTATCATGTCAATGTTAGGGAGTGGAAAATTATCATTAGGGAAAGCTTTATTTAGGTCTCACAAGTTAGTGCATACTCAAATGGATTTATCATGTTTTGAGAAAGGTACAATATTATGTTGGAAACTACAATTGGAACAATTTTTATGTTGTTATTGATGTCAAACCTTATTGGTAAAATAATTTTCTATTTGATTTGAGTGTCATATCTAGATGATTGATGAAGAGGATTTCAATAGTTGGTCATAAAAGAAGCACCTAGAGAAAAGGTTGAGTTATGAGAAGAAACTACAATTGACACTTGATTAGTTAGACCTTGACAAGATAAAATGATTTTTTGATCATGTTGCAAGTGAAGAAGAAAATTGTACTAAAGCCTTGAAGAAGTGATCAAAGATTAATCAAATGCATAAGATTGGCCAAGAAATAGAGTAGAAGATTGAGAAACTTGCAGTAGATGTTGAGTGATGTTAGTGTTGACCAGGTGCTAGTACAAGCTAAGAAAAAGTGGTGTTAATCAAGAATCATTATTGACTAACTATTAGTATATGTGTAAAAAACAAGTGATAGTAGAAACTAAGTAACCTAGTGATGACCAATTATTAGAATATATTGTTGGCCAAGGGAAACTATTTTGACAGTTTATGAAGAAATCATGACTTCTAGCTAATATAGATGATTTCTTGAAATACGTAAAGTATATTGAAGATAAGGATGGATGAATTAGAACATTTAAATAAAGGGAAATTGTGTTTGTGTGTTTCTATGTAAGGATTCAAGAAGTTTGGAGGATTTTCTAGAATAGAAAAAAGAGATAAAATGTTGGAAGGATTCGATGAATTTGACCTAAACCTAAGATCTACAATGATTTTTAAGAGAAAAAAGATCATAATTACCTATTTAAGGAGGTAAGAGGGCTAATCTAGAAAGGTTGGAGACATTGTTGATGCTATTGATTGGAAATCATAAGCAGAAGGATAAGAAGAGTTGAGCAGAAGTGATGTGATTACTTGAAGGGTTGCCAAGTGATTTAGAGAGTAAGATGATAATGAAGGCTAGTTAGTGGATCAACACTTGAGATGAACTAAGATTTGTATTTGCAAAGTGAGTTATATTTTCTAGATAAAAAATTTCTATTACTTTCTAACCATTGTATTAGTATTGAAATCCTTTAATCAAGGTTGACCTAATAGTCATATGTAAATCCTTTAATCAAGGTGACATTATAATGGAATGTTCAAAAGTCCTCTAATAAGACCACTCTTAACAAGGTGATTAAATTCTTTAACAAGGTCACATTTAATAGTGTGTTTTGTAACATTTAACAAGGTTGGTTCTTAATAGAGCTCACTTTACAAGAGTGAAAAATTGGTGGTGTTTCCCAAATTGGGTTTCCACATTAAATCCTAGTGTCAAACTTACATGGATGTTATTTGTGATGTTTTACTATTAATGTTTACATTCTGCAAGTTTTTTATATTTAGGATAGTGGATTGTTAGTTTATGATACTAAAAGTTTACTATAGAGGTTGAGATAATAGATGTTAAGATCTGAAGTAGTTTAAACATTTGTTTGTTTAATTGGTACATCTATACCTTGGATAAATAATTCACACCCCACCTAGCTATTCTAAAAATTCTAACAATTGGTATCAAAGTACTAGTGCTTATAGAGAAAAGTTTGAAGGTACTTGAAGCTAAAGATCAAGATGAACAAAAAGGAGGCCCAAGGTTGAACAAAGAGAACTTCCCTGCATGGAAAAGTTT
Source organism: Cupressus sempervirens (assembly GCA_028749045.1). Taxonomy (NCBI): domain Eukaryota; kingdom Viridiplantae; phylum Streptophyta; class Pinopsida; order Cupressales; family Cupressaceae; genus Cupressus; species Cupressus sempervirens. Next base: position 156,058,215 of record CM053790.1, on the reverse strand, counting down.
GATGAGGCTACATCTAGCAACAATTAGAGAAGGTGTAATAAATTTTGTGGACAATGCATATGTGGAGATAAAAATATTTTCTCTAATAACTCAACAACTAAAGGAGAAGCAAGGATACCAAGCTATGTTGGTGATTTCATCAGCCCTAAGCTATGCCAAGTTTGATGACATTAAAACCTATAAGGTTACCAAGGAAATGCGGGATAAACTACATACCATATATGGAGGAGACAATAATGTCCTAAAGGAAAAATTAGAGAGCTTGAGAGGCAAGTTTGATGAAATGCGAATGACAAAAGGTGAGAATATAGTCCAATATTGTGGGATAATCAAAGAGGTTATAAATGCTATAATAGGATCCAATGGAAATACTGATGATGAAACTATAATCAGCAAGGAATTGATAACTCTACTTCCTATCTATGCTATTAGGGTCTCTACAATACAAGAACTAAAATGTATTGTAGGTTATGACCTAACTCTAGAAGGTGTGATTGATAGGCTTACTACTTTTGAGATGTCAAATTTTGATAACTTCACTCCTACCACTATTGAATCTTCTTTTAAATCACAATTGGTTCTTAATAAGAAAGGAAAAGGAAAATATGTGAAAAGTGACAATGATACTTTTGATAATGAAATTGATGAGCTTGAAGTACAAATGACTAGAATACTTCCAAGAGGCAAAGGGAAATACATAGGTAAACTTCCTATAATATATTTTTCATGTAAAAAATTTGGTCACATTGCTACAAGATGACTTGATAGAGAAGACAAGGATGAAAAGAGGGAAAGCAAGTACAAAGAAAGAAGAGAAGATCAAGACAACAAGAGAAACAAGGATTACAAAGAAAAAAAGTAAGAAATATTGTTACATTACTAAAGAAGAAATTGCTCATAAATATGAAAGTAATGATGAAGAAATATTCTATGGTGCTATGAAAGAAGATTATGATGAAGATGAGAAAAATTCATTAATCTCATATGTGAATAAAAGTGGTAGGTGGATAATTCATAGTGGTTGTTCAAATCATGTGATTGGCGATAAAAGTAAATTTGAGAACATCAGACCATGCAAGGGTAGTTTTGTTAAGTTTGGTAATGATATACCATGTCTTGTGAAAGGTAAAGGATCAACAAAATTGACTAATAAGATCAAGTGTGAAAATGTTTATTGGGTTGAAAGACTTAACTATAACTTGTTGAGTATTTCACAGTTGAACAAATTAGGATACAAGGTTGAATTCCATCATAGAAAGGAAAATATATTTGATGCTAGTGGTGAATTGATTGGAAGTGGTGATCAAACAAGAGGTAACTTTTTCTACCTAGATTTATTTGATGAGACATGTTTGTTTGCATAGTATGAGGATATATGGTTATGACACAAGAGGTTTTTTCATGTAAATTTTGACAAATTGGTTAGCATTTTTAAGATGAAAGGAGTAAGAGGATTTCCAAACCTAAAGAAACCTAATAATGCTATGTGTAAACAATGTCAATTGGGAAAAATGACAAAGTCTAGTTTCAAGAGCAAGACATATTCATTTGATGATATTTTTGGAATTGGTTCATACTGACCTATGTGGACCTATTGGTGTTTAAAGGTATTGTGGAGACAATAAATATTTTATTCTATTTGTTGATGACTATTCTAGAATGATGGCTTTGATTTTTCTTAAAGAAAAATCTGACACTTTTTACATGTTTAAGTGGTATTTGGCTAGAGTTGAAAAGGAGATAGGAAATAGTCTAAAGTGCTTGAGATCTAATGGAGGTGAAGAATTCATTCCAATGAATTTAATATATTCTATAATGATAAAGGAATCAAAAAATAGATGTCACCATCTAGGACCCCTCCTCAAAATGGAGTTGCTAAAAGGAGAAATAGATCAATCATTGACTACACTAGAAAATTGATGATGGAGAAGAATATGTCACATAAATATTGGAGAGAAGTAAGTACAAAAATTTATACATTGAACATGGTGAAAGTCAAGAAAGGTAAAAATGTTACACCTTTTGAATTATGGTATGGATATGAACCTAATGTAAAGTGTTTTAGAGTATTTTGAAGCAAATGCTATATACTTAAGGATAATAGAATTGGAAAAAATTATGCTAAAAGTGATGAAGGCATATTCCTAGGTTATTCTACTAAGAGAAAAGCTTATATAAGTGTTTGAACTCTAACACTAACAAACTCGTGGGAAGTGCAAATGTGAAAGTTGATGAATATGTAGAATAGAATGAAGTTGAATGCAAGATAGAACCTAAAGAATATAGTACATTCATACATGTGAATAAAGGTTCTCCCTAAATTGCACTTGAGAAAGAGAAAAAAGATGCTAATAAAAAATAGAATGAGATTGTTGAGTTACAACAACAAGTTTTTGAGCAATAGGTTGTGGGTGTCGAGAAACAACAAAATGATGACGAGTTACAGATAGAGGGAGCCAAATATTAGGAAGGAAATGCCAAGAAAGAATTACATGAAATGAAACCTAAACAAGAGAGAGAAAATGAGCTCAAAATAATTTTTCTAGATGAACATGTAGAAGAAGAAAGAAGGAAAGAACTTGTACTAGTAAAATATGTGAGAAGACATCATGCACTTGAAAATATTGGAGATAAGGCATTTGGTGCCATGACAAGGAAAAGAATCAGAAGTAAGACATGTTTATTTTATGAGTTTGAGTACAAATGAGTAAAATATTCTTTGGAGAATGAAGATTGAATTCAAAAAATGAATGAAGAAATTGAGCAGATAGAAAAAAAAAAACATGGACACTAGTACCTAGACCTAAGGATAAAAATGTTATTGGAACAAAGTGGCTATTTAGGAACAAGTTGAATAAAAAAGGTGAAGTCATAAGGGAAAAGGCTAGATTGGTATGCAAAGTATATGCACAAGAAGAAGGAATTGGCTATATGGGGAAATATTTTCCCTTGTTGCAAGATTGGAAGGATTTAGAAAACTACTTGCATATTATTCTTATAAAGGATTTAAGGTATACTAGATGGATGTCAAATCTACACTTTTGAATGGAATACTTGAAGAAGAAGTCTACATAGAGGAGCCAGAAGGATTTTTTGACCCTAGCAAGAAGAATATGGTATGGAAGTTGCACAAGGAAATATATGGTTTCAAACACACCCCTAGAGGATGGTATGAAAGGCTACGAAATTATTTGGTGAAGATTGGTTTTGCTAGATCTAATGATAAAAATAATCTATACTTGAAGACTAGTAAAAACAATGAGGTCTTGCTATTTGAAATCTTTTTTGATGATATCATATTTGGAGGCAAGGGATCATTTGTAGGTGAGATGAAGAAGGAATTTGAAATGTCTATGTTTGGTGAGATCAAATTCTTTGTTGGATTATAAGTATATCAAATAAAGCAAGGTATCTTTATCACTCAATCCAAATACATCAAGGAAATATTGAAAACATTTGGAATGGAAAATTCAAGACTAGTTAGTACACCTACTAAGAATGATGATTCTATTGATGTGAACTAGACATTTATAGATCGATGATTGGAAAACTACAATATGTTGTTCACATCAAACATGAAATTGAATTAGATGTTGGGAAATTTGTAAGATCTTTTGCAAGTTCTTAGGAGAATCACATGCTAGTAGTAAAAATAATACTAGGATATTTAAAAGGAACAAAAGACTATGGAATCTATTAAAAGAAGAATTCAAGAATGAACTTAAAGTGTTCACTAATACAGATTGGGAATAAAATGCTGATGACATAAAAATACAAGTGGAAGAGAATTATTTTTAGGAAAGAGACTAGTTTCATGGATATGTAAGAAGCAAAAATGCTTTTCTCAATCAACAACTATAGTTGAGTATGTGCCAACAATAGTGTATTGTTCAAACATCATATGGATCAAGAAATTGTAGAAAGGTATGAAGAAAGAGATTACTGATCTAGTTGTTATCTATTGTGATAAAACTAGTGCTATAAACATATCCAAGAATATTGTAATGCACATAAAAACTAAGCATATTTGTTATCTATTGTGATAAAAATAGTCTAAGCAAACTCCACTTGCCCAAAATCCTTCCCATTCTTCTGTGTAGTGTCCCTATCTAAGTTGGCTCTCATTAGATAGTCACCCAAGTTGAAAATATTCTCATTCAAAGTGTGCAGGGTGTCCACAAGTTATTTAGTTAGCACCTGGTGGATGGATTCAAACTTCTAGACTTTCTATTCAACCAAGGTGAGTCTGTTCTCTTGTCCATTCCTAGTGCCTTGGCTATCATGGATGTTCTAGTTACCAACCTAAGTAGTGTTCTTTCTTATGGTCTCCTAAACCTTATGGGTATTCTAAATAGTGTCCTGGTTGTTCTTTTCCTTAAGGGCCTCAATTTCCTGAAACAACCATTTGATAGAACAAAAATTGTCTACCAAGCAATTCTTTGCATTATTCAAGAAATTTAAGCTAGCTTCTCACATGTTGTTAGAGATGACCAAAATAGTAGGGTCAATTAACTCATCATAGTGGGTTCTACCATCAAGGTCCTCCAACACTTGGATGTTCACTAGTTCTCTAACAATACCTAGCCTAGCTATGTCCATGTTGAAATTTCTCCAAGCCCTCCTCCCTTTCTTCCTTTCCACCACCCCACTTCTTTCCACCATAATTTCATTCATCTCCTCAGGCAGGGATATAGGAGAGTTAGGGCCATGGGTTTCGAGAATCTGGGCTTCTTCCTAAATCAGGGCCTAGTTAGCCTTACTTTTCTTGGGGTTACATAGAGGGGAAATAGGGGTAGCCTCCTCCTTGTCACTATCCATCCCCTTCTCCTCCTCACTCACATTGTCCTTCCCCAGCTCCTTGTCCTTTTCTTTTGAATCAATTTCCATCTCCTCCTCTTCCCCACTATCAATTTTCTCCTCTTGAGGCTCAGGCTTGGGGGGAAGGGGGTGTAGCTCCTAGGACTCTTTCTACAGGGCATATTGGGGTTGTGAGAAACATAGGTGGCTTTGGTATCCTCCATTTTAATGACTTGAACATCCTCTAAGTCCAAACTAGCAGTATCCTCTGATTCACTACCTAGGTCACCAAGGGATTTTCCTCTAGTTTTGGTTTTCAAAAACTCGTAAACCAGGAGAAGGCCTTCATGGAGGGAAAGATTAGTAATAGTTTTTTTTCTTGAAACCCTCAATACTCTTAGACATGGAAGGGTAAAGATAGAAGGGAAAGGAAATTTTAACACCATGCCTAAAGTGGTTTAGCAAAACAAAATGGTGTGTTCTTATCCTATCGAACTTGGGATCAAGAGTCATGTACTCAATGAGGATTTTGAGAACATACCTTCATAATTTCTTGATGGATTCAATATCATAGTAGGTTTCAATCTTGATGAACTTTTCTCTCACCTTGTCATTCTTGACAAAATCATTTATGGCATTGGTCGACATCTTTTTTTCCTTATAAAATTTTATGCCTTCTAGTGGGATTTCTGTCACCTGCGCGATTAAGCCCTCAGTGATTTGGTGGGTTACACCATCAATTTTGACTCTCCCATTGCTCCAAGAATCCACCATGACCTTTGTAACCCCAGCATTGAAACCATGTAGCTTCTCCATGAACCTGGTAATTCCACCCTTTTCGAGCTTACGCCAAACCTTCTTCTTCTCCTTCAAACTCTTTGACTCCCTCGAAGGCTCTCTTTTGATCCTTTCACCCACCATGGTAGTCTTCAACTCAACAAACTTGAAAGTGTTCTATTTGAGCCTGCCTTCAAAGTGTTCCTTTTGTACTTGTAATTATATATTGAAAAGGGATCTGCATTACTTCTTATTACTCTTCTACAAATGTGTGATTTGGTAACTCCTATCATAATTAAAAAGGGATAATATTCGTGCCTTGGATTCAGTCCAACTGGAGTAATTCAGTCACCGAAACCAGAAATTCATCACCATTCCTCCATGTCATCACTAAATTTCTTGTGACTACATCGTTGGCAAACCAGTTAGTGACTGGGTTGGTCTCCCTAAAAATATGGCTGATGTAAGTCTTTTTGAACTTACCCAGGTCAGATCTGATATCCTTAATGATGTTGGCAATAGTCTAGGATGGTGTGGTGAGGCCTTTGATACAATTGATGATGTTTAAGGAATCGCTCTCAAGCTAGAGATGCTCAATTTTGGAAGCGAAAGCCAGTTTAACAATATGGTTGGCCGCACTAGCTTCAATGAAGTGGTTAGTCTAGTGACCAAGAGGGAAGGATATAGCAGCAATTCCTCTACCCGAACTATTTCTAATAATGCCTCCACTTCTGGTGGGACTGAGATTCCCTTTTTCTGCCCCATCAAAGTTGGCTTTGTGCCAAGCCTCAGGGGGAAAGGACCATCTGGATTCTTGTCTCCTCTTGTCCCTGTCTTCCTTTCTAGCTTTATAGTTCCCTCCTTCCTTGATGTTTCCACCCTTGGTTATAGCATAGTTTTCCAAGGTGAGACTTTCAATTTTCTCAGCAATTATGAATTTTGGATATTCCCTTTCTTTGAATATTCTATTGTTGCGCTCTTTCCAAATTCCCTAGCAGAAGTGTGGGAGAATCCATTAGCTAAATAAATGTGAATTGATGCCAAAGTGGTGGCTTCTCCATTGACTAAAGAATTCTTGGAAACTAATCGAGGGGCACCAACTGAAATCAAGTTCCCTGGTTAGGAGGTTCCACACCTTGGAAGAGAAAGGTAGTGAATGAACAAATGATTAACCATTTCCAAATCATGTTTGTAGAGGCTGCATCTATTGGGGATAATTTGGCCTCTCTTGACTAAATTTTCTAGGATGAGGATTTTGTCTTATAGGAGAAGCCAGAAGAAAATGTTTATTTTAGGAGTGAGACTAGAAATCTAGGCTTCAGCCCAAATTGGCTTCTCCATCCCATCCCATATGGAGAAATATGCTAAGGCAATAGAGAACTACCCACTTGAAGAATCCCCCCAAATGAGGGTATCCCTGCTATTGTTGAGGAAGGTGGCTTTCAGATAAATCATCAAAGAGTTAAAGTCTAGGGATAGCTCGGATAGGTGATTCCAATCATTTTGAGATCTGTAATCTTTGACATATAGACCATATCTTTCTACGCTTTGTTTAGCCCATCTACGAAAGCAAGGGTGGTTGATTAGAGGTCATTTCCTTTATGTTTCTACAGCTAAGTTAATAAAGAATAATCACATTAATATCTTAAGATCTAATTATCTCCATGCTAACTGAGTGACAGTAATATATTTAGTGTTAACTAAGTTAGAACAAAATATTTAGTGTTAAACAAGTTACAATAGGATTTGGTTTTATATTATGTTGACATCTTAAAAGGAACTTGGATTTATTTTTGTAGTAACTAATTCATCTCTCCACTCTCAGTTACTCCTTTCCATTTTCCAACAATTGGTATCAGAGCTCTTAGTGCTTTTAGATAAGGTTTTAAGTACCTAAGATAAAGATCAAGATGTCTTACAAAAGGGAAATTCCTAAGTTGAATAGAGATAGCTTCTAAGCATGACAGGAACTCATGAAGCTACATTTGGCAACCATTGGAGATACAAGCCTAAAATACCTAGAGAACAAGTATGTGGTACTTGTTGGACCCTTTTCTATGGTCCAAATTAAGGAAAAGAAGAATCACAACATAATGATGATTGACATTGCTTCTACTCTCAATTATGCTAATTCCAATGAAGTCAAAGATTGTCTTGCTGCACATGAAATGTGGATCAAGCTAAAAGATATCTATGGAGGAGATGACAATAAAAGGAGAGATAAGGAAGAAAGTCTAAGAAGTGAGTTTGATTGGATGAAGATGAGAGAAGATGAAAGTATTGCATAATATATTGAAATAATCAAAGAAAGTGTGAGTGTAATCAGAGCCTTAGGAGGAAAAATAGATGATGTGACAGTGGTCAGCAAGGTAATCAAAACTCTTCTTCCTATTTATGTAATTAGAAATCGGTAGTATTTACCACCCAAGTCCCCTAAATCTCTAGTGCAACTTGAGTTGCAGCTAGTGTAACCCAAGTCACAATTTAAAGGACCTGAGTCTTAGTCAGAAGGACTCGAGTTTCATCTAGTGCAAACTAAGTCACAGTATGAAGGACTTGAGTTACAAATAGTGGGACCTGAGCATGATTCATAAGATCATATTAAGCATGGTGAATAGAGTGAAATAAGTTCTAAATGCAAAGAGAAGGTACCTATACTTTCTAGATATGTCAGAAGGCAATATCATTGGAGATTAGTCTAAAGGCACAATGGCAAGAAACAAACTAAAAGGTACATGTTTTCTTACTAAGTTTGAATCTAGAACTGTTAAAGATACATTAGACAATGAAAGTTGGATTGAGGAAATGAATGAGGAGATTGAACAAACTAAAAGGAACAAAACTTGGATCCTTGTTCCTAGACCCAAGGACAAAAATGTAATTGGCACAAAATGGGTATTCAAAAATAAGTTGAATGAAAATAGAGAAGTTTCAAGGAACAAGGAAAGGTTAGTAGCAAAGGTTATGCTAAAGAAGAAGGTATTAATTGTGGAGAAAAATTTTCTCCGATTGCAAGAGTAGAAGGTGTTAGAACACTACTTTCTTATGCTGCACATAAAGATTTCAAAGTATATTAGATGGATGTAAAGTATACTTTCTTGAATGGAATCCTAGAAGAAGAAGTCTTCATTGAGAATCTTGAAGGTTTCATAGATCCTAACAAATGGGATATATTTTGTAGATTACACAAAGATTTATATGGTCTTAAACAAGCCGCTAGAGCCTAGTATGAAAGCTTGCATATGTATCTAGTAAGAATTTTTTTTCAAAGGAAAAATACAAAACAATAGTCTATACATCAAGGAAGGACTAGAAAATAAGATAGTGTTGGCATAAATCTTTGTAGATTATACATTATTCACTAGACACAATAAGTTATGCAAATATTTTTATGAGGAAATGAGTAAAGAATTTGAAATGTCAATGTTTGGAGAGATTAAATTCTTTGTTGGCTTCCAAATTCAATAGAAGAAAGATGGTATCTACATCACTCAATCAAAATACATCAAGGAGACATTAAAGAAATTTGGAATGGAGGGTTCTAGACTAGTTGGAATACCTATGTCTATTGAACATAAGCTTTCCAAAATTGATGATTCTAAAGAGGTAGATCAAACTACGTATAGATCAATGATTGGGAAACTTAGTATCTAGTACACATAAGACCTGATATTACATTAGAATTTGGTATGGAAACAAGATTTTATGGAATCATATGATGGAAATAAAAAGAATAATGAGGTATCTGAAAGGTGTTGAAGATTATGGTTTGTGGTATAAGAAAGGAGGCAACTTTGAATTGAAAGACTTCACTAATGCTGATTTGACAAGAAGTATTGATGATAGGAAAAACACTAGTGGTGGATTATTCTTTCATAGAAAGAGACTAGTGTCTTAGACAAGCAAGAAACCAAATTGCATCTCTCAGTCTATAATAGAAACAAAATATGTTTCTACAATAGTTAACTATTCCAACATCATTTGGTTCAAATAACTATTGTCAAGTACAAAGGAAGAAATCAAAGATCCAATAATTATCTTCTGTGATAACACCAATGAAATTAACATATCCAATAATCCAGTGATGCATACTAAGACAAAGCACATTGTAATAAAGTATCCTTTTCTGAGAGAATTAGTGCAAGAAAAAGATCTTAGATTGGAATATGCAAATACAAAGGAACAAATTGCAGACATATTCACCAAGCCATTTGCTAAGGATGCATTTTTGTATCTAAGAGGTAAGCTAGGAATCATCCCCCTATATGTAGCTCACTAAAAAAAGTTTAGTGATGCATTAATCAAGCATTTTGAAGATCAGTTAAGTTGATGCAGTATTTTTTGAGAAGATTTCATATGACTTAGTACATCAGTTACATGGAAAATACATTGATTATTGTCTTTGGCATAAGATGTCAAAGAGGGAGAGTTTTTTGTCATATAAGAGAAATTTTGTGTCAGCAAGTTCATTTTGCACAAGAAGAGATCATTAAGTCAGAGGGAAAGATTTTAGTCAAAGGAAATCATTCTAGAGGGTGTTCTCACTAATAGAGGGAGTTCTCATGGATGAGAATCATAATGAAAGTAAGGATATTATCCTTACTTCTATTTTGCTCTAAAATTTCTTTATATTATGACATATTATGTTGTCATCAATGCTAAAGAGAGAGATTGTTGAAAAAAATTATTCAACTATATGTTGTCTTTGATGTTACACAAAATTTTAAGCCTTTACCGAGTAGTCAATGATAGCCGAGCTCACTTGAGCATCAAAGGAAATTTCCTATATATGTCGAGCATTTAGTTATAACCAAGTTTAGCAAATAATATTGTCTGAGCTCAGTCAGTTAATGAAGTGAAGTTTATATTAATTGAGTTTAGTTAGTTATCAAAGCAAAGTTAGCATGAAGTCAGTAATGATAGAGTTGGGTCGGTTAACATTATACCTCCTATTCTAATTGAGTTGGGTTGGTTAATGAAGGGATCCTCTATGTTGATTCAGTACTCAATTCTGTATTAGCCATTTATTAGCATATTTAGTCTAATAAATTTATTGGTTAATACAAGCCAACTTAAGGGATGAAATTTTCTTGACTAAAATATTATTCAAGCCAACTTGACAATGTAAATTATATATATGAAAGGTAAAGTTGAGGATTGAAGTGTGGAATTAAAGAAGATGAATTAAGGAAGAAAATTTGAAGGATATCTATAAAGGGAAGAGTATTCAAGTTGACTGAGTTGCAAAGAACATTATGATTAAGGAGGATCAAGTAGTCAAGCTAGATTTAATTAAATAAAGGCTAATCACAGTAATATCTTAGGATCTAATTATCTCTATGCTAACTGATTGATAGTAATATATTCAGTGTTAACTGAGTTACAATAGAATATTAAGTGTTAACCAAGTTACAACAGGATTTGGTTTTATATTGTCTTGACATCTTAAAAGGAACTTTGATTTTTTTTTTTTGTAGTAATTGATTTACCCCTCCCCTCTTAGTTACTCCTTTCCATCTCCAACACTAGTATGATAGAGGGAGCTTATGTGTTGCATATTAGAGCTACATGGATGAGAATAAAAATGAAACTAAGAGAAAGTGATTATTGGACATAGAGATGAGGATCAAAATAAAACTAAGAATATTAATGAATATCTAATACTATACATAGAGGGAGTTTTCTTGATTTAGTCCATGTTTTGGATTGCATGGTAACTAGAGGTGTTTTCATTAATACCAAAGAGGTAGATTGTTGGAAACTACAATTTGATTTTGTTGTTGTTGTCATTGACATCAAACCTTATTGGTAAGATAATTTTCTATTTTATTTGAGTATCATATCTAGATGATTAATGAAGAGGATTTGAGATGTTGGTCATAACAAAAGCACCTAGAGGAAAGGTTGAGTTATGAGAAGAAACTACAATGGACACTTGATTAGTTAGACTTGGACAAGATAAAGTGATTGTTTAATTATGTTACAAGTGAAGAAGACAATTGTATTAAAGCTTTGAAGAAGTGATCAAAGATTGACTAAATGCATAGGATTGACCAAGCCATAGAGAAAAATATTAAGGAACTTGCAATATATTCTACTATCAACTGAGTGCTAGTACAAGCTAAGTAGGAGTGGTGTTGACTGAGCATCATTATTGACTGAGTGTTAATATATTTGCCAAACACAAATGATAGTAGCAATCGAGTAATTTAGTGATGACTGAGTGTTATAATATAGTGTTGGAGAAGGGACAAGATTTTGACAGTTTATGAGGAAATCGCAATTTCTACCCAATAGAGTTGATTTCTTGAAATATGCAAAGTGTGTTAAAGATAAGGATGGATGAACTAGAACATTTAAATCAAGAGAAATCATGTGTGAACATTTCTATGGAAGGATTCAAGAAGAAGTTTAGAGAAGTTTCTAGAATAGAAAAGAAGAGATGAAATGTTGAAAGGATCTAATGAATCTAACCTAAACCTAAGATCTATGGTAATTTTTAAGTGGAAAAAGATTAGAATTACCTATTTAAGGAGGTACACAAGATAACCTAGAAAGATTGGAGAAGTTGTTTATGCTATTGATTGGAAAACTTAAGCAAAAGGATGAGAATATTTGAGAAGAGGTGAAGTGTGATTTCTTGAAGGGTTTCCAAATTAATTAGAGTCTGAGATGACAATGAAGGATAGTTAGTGGATCAAAATTTGCACTAAATTGAGATCTGTATTTGCAAAGTGAGTTGTATTTTCTAGATCAAAACCTACTATTACTTTCTAACCATTATATTAGTATTTAAATCTTTTAATCAAGGTTGACTTAATAGTCATATATAAACCCTTTAATCAAGGTGGAATTCTAATGAAATATTCTAAAGTCCTCTAACAAGCCCACTCCTAATAGGGTGATTAAATCCTTTAACAAGGTCACATTTTATAGTGTTTTTTGTAACCTTTAATAAGATTGGCTGCTAACAAAGTTCACTTCAGAAGAGTGAAAGATTAGTGACATGTTGCTGGTGGTTTTTCCCACATTAGATTTCCATGTTAAATCCCAGTGTCAAACTTGTGTGGATGTTATTTGTGATATTTTATTGTTAATGTTTACATTCTACAAGTCTGTTATATTTAGGATAGCGGATTGCTAGTTTATGTTACTAAAATTTTACTATAGAGGCTTAGCTAATAGATGTTAAGATTTGAATTAGTTTACGTGTTTATTTGTTCAATAGGCACATCTAGACCTTGGATAATTGATTCACCCCCCTCTATTTTTTTCTAAATATTCTAACATATTGGAGATACATTATGTATAGTCTATAGCTCTTGTGAATTTGGCACTTAATAACTTTTCTAATTTAATTTTCACCAAAAGGGTGACATGTAGATGCGTCTTTCTTAGTTTTTGTTTAAAGGGCTTGAAACTAGGATCTATAGAGAGATGATACATGATAAGTGTTGAAATTTTAGTCATGTTTGTTAGTAGTGACATACACTTATTCAGATTGTAAGTATCTATTGAGCATATTATAGTTAACAGTGTTAACCAAACACTTTAGTTGCTACCAAGTTTTACAGTTCCTATCAAGTCCTTTGGATAGTTTTTAGTTTGCACTGAGTAGTTACTACAAAGTCATTGATTAGTAGTGTAAACTAAGCATCTCAGTGTATGTCAAGTTTATTAGTACAAATTGAGTTGTGTAGTGCTTACCGAGTTTACAATTGATGTGATGCGAGTCTAGTGTTAACCAAGCTACTCAATGTTAACAAAGTGACTCAGTTTATACCAAGCCTATTGTGATAGCTTTCACTGAGCTATGTAGTGTGAATTGAGTGATTCAGTTTGTATGCCAAGTTTCATAGTATTCACCAAGTGACTAGTGCAGACTAAGTTCAAGACTACTTGGAAGTGATCAGTATGAACTGAAATTCTACATCTACCAAGTGCATGATGATGCTAAGCATTGATAGTGGATGTTGAGTATCAAAACCTAATTGATTTAGTCTTCAAAACTTGAGTTTCTACACTTTGGGCTGACTTTATAATTTTCATGTAAACTTGTATTATGCCCGACTTTGTAATTTTTAAATTAAATTGGTATGTATGTAATATATTGTGTCACATCCAATATATGGTATGTAAGTAGTATAATAATTAGAGAAGAGAGAAGAGAAAATTAAAAAGGCTACATTAGTAGAACAACCAACAAAGATTTATCTATCATAGCAGGGTCATTTCTACACTTAGAGAAATCTCATTTAGTAAACCAAGTTGCAGATTAGAGATCAGCTATTACTTCATCCTAACAGGTGGATTAGTCAAATCCTTTAACAAGGTAGACCTAACAGTCTTGTGTAAATCTCTTTACTGAGTACATACTTCATTATATGTTTGTAAATTCTTTTGCAAGTTGGACCTAGCAGTCCTTATTGCTCCTAAAAGGGTAGATCATCAGAAGTGATCATTGTAAGCTTTAATAGGCCAACTTTATATATTAGTACCAAAGCTTGTGGGTATCATCATGACCCTAGTTTTAATTTCTATTTGGAAGGTTTTTGGGTCACCAAATTGTGTTTCATAAGTGTTATGCTTTAATTTTTTCAGTTTCTCATGCATGCAATTAGATCATAATTCACATGAAAGAGTAATTGCTAATTAAGGATTAAATTTTATAAGTTATTGATTCACCCTTCCCCTCTAAGTAACTTAGCCTGTCATAATATTTCCAATAATAAGTTCAGTGTCAAGACTAAATATATTTTCATAAGTCCAAGAAAAGTATCACTTTTTGTCATGTAAGAACTAAGTAAATTACTCCTTTTCTTTAGGTGATAAAGATTGAGATAAGTGTATGATTTTGGGATCCTATTCTATGCCAAGATTAATAGGTTGTGTATGCTCAATTATCATTGATGAACTTTCCTAAAAGTAGTTGGGAAGAGTACCATGTACCTCATCCTCAAAAAAATCAAAGAGGTTTTTACCCTTGGATATGTCTAGTTTTACTATGTTTAGGCTCTGACACTGGCACAAAGTGGTTTTTTCTCTCAAAGAGCCTATTCTTTTTCATTTGCATTTTTATATTGTGACTAAGGTACTTGATATCTATTTCTATCATGTGGATGGATAGTTCACTTGTGGAAGAGACTATAGGTTCAATAGAATTAAGGTAACAAGCGATCTCACCATTTTAAAAAACTTTATTGAATGTATTTAAATTTTTAGTTACTATTCGTTGTACTCATTAAACTAACATTACTAAATTAGTTTTTATAAATTATTTAGATTAACACTATTATTCTAGATCACAAAACTTATATTTGCAAATCCTTGGAAGGCCATATAAATTTATTGAATATAGAAAAATGATGTGGTATTTGATGGAACCTCAAAATTTGAGAGTTGTTTATGGATTTCACAAATCTAAGGAGCTATTTTTAGTCAAATTTTGATTTCACAATTTTCAGATATATGAAACTCTTAGTCTTTGATTTTGTGATTTTGGAACTAAGTTTTCTGTTGCATTATGATTTCATGATTTGAAAACTAGACTTTTAGTAATGTTCTAATTTTTCTATTTTGGTGGATGAGACATCTTCGGCTAAAGATTTTGCGATTTAGACAATACTAGTTTTCTGACAATCTATAGTTTTGAGAATCATTAAGGGGCATTAATCTCATTAATTGATCAGAACAAGAGGTCATGTTAAGGATTTTTTCTATTCATTTGATTTTCTTCCAATATGTCATTAATCAAGGATGGCTTGTGCTAAGGATTTGAAGGAAATATGGTCACTTAATAAATTTTTCCTCAGTAATAGATATAAGGACATATGGTAGGTTTCTTCTTTTCATAGGTAAAATCTTGTGCATTTTTTGTGTTTGTTTTGTAGGTCAAGAGATATGAGCTGTCTAGTGTGATCACATGATGAAAATGAAGTGCCATGACTAATTGTGTAACCAGGATTGACACCATCTCAAGAGGACCAATTCAATATCATAAATAGTATGTATGTAACTAAATGAGATTTGCAAACAACATATGCTTAGTACCAGAGTGACTACCATAAAATCCCAATGGAAGAAGAAATTGGAGAGGTCATGAACATGCTAATGGAAGCATCAGATGAAGAAGTTTTTAAGCATCTAGAAGAAATTCTCAACATGATTCGAGAATTGTGATTTTATTCTACTTTCTTTTTTTTATTGTAATTATTTGTAACAAGTTGTAATTAGTTTTTAGGTGGTTAGGATGGAAAGGCTTGAAGCATTTTTGCACCCTTTCATGTTCTATAAGAAAGGGTACCAAGGCCTTATAGATGGGGAAAGAGATACAAAAAATATACAAAAGAAATATGGTATATACTCACATATATAGTGGATGCTAGATTCTACAACTTGTTACCACCAAGTTGTACTTCATTTTTGAATTAATAAAATATATCATGTACTTCTTGTCCAGAAGATTAGGAATTGGTCATAGATTTTTCTAGATCAAAATCATTTTTTTGGATTAACACTTTGCAGAGAAAAATAGGGGTAAGCTATTGAAAACAAAAAAGCATATGGTTTTATATGTTTTGTATAATTGGTCTTCATCTTGAAGTTAAATTCAATTATTCAGGGTTTGTTAAATTCTCTTAGTTTGTTTTCTCATTAATTAATGGTGGCATGTGCATTGCCAAAAAATTAAATCTATCCATTAATTATCAAAGTTGAGTCTCTTCTCCATTTTGGAAGGACCTAGTCTAATTGTAGTTTAAAGATTAAGAAAACTTTGTGGAAAGTAAAAAATCAATATCATCCCACTTTCATGTGTTGTAGTATATAGTTATACATTGTTTGAAATCTTCCCTTTTTAAAAAAATTCATTATTACAATCAATTTCTCCTTGAGAAAATTTTCCAACTCAAGATTATTGTTATATATGGATATTTTAAATAATTAATAAAAGGTACAACCACCTAGGTCTCATAGAGCTTGAAGTATGGAGGTTTAAGGACTAAAGTTTCAACCTTCTCCATTCACCAAAGTTTTGTTGTGTTTCCCAACATCAAGTAGGCAAGCTCATAGGAAGTCAACTAATTTTGTGCACCGATAGTATAGAATTACACCAAAAAAGTCCAAAAGTAATCCAAAAGTAAATTTATATGCACTGAGGGTATAAGCACAAAGAGTAACCAAAATTCAAGACATCAAAAGTCATGAGATTACAACTTCTAACAAGTAAGATTTGAATACTAGACACTCATCCAACAAGATATTGACCTTGTTATTGAACCACATGTAAGTGTGAAAAATACAATCTTGAATCTTCAAATCTCATACTCTTCAATGTAAGTCTTCTCATATCTAACCACATATGGACTTTATTTCATATTTTTTCTTGACATCTACACAATGTTTATCTAAATCTTCTAGAGAACACCTAATTTCTTATATTATAATCTCATAAAATAACATCATATGGGGTTCCTTAAAAAATTTAATATTTAAAATGAGGATGGACACAAATTAGCGAAAATGTGCTATTGAAAAAATAATTCTTGAAATCCTATGGAATTATCAAAATATCATATGATGTATTAAAAAATAATAGTACAATCAATTTTTATGTTTAAGGAATTAAGATTTGGTTGATTTAATATTAAGAATGAATATTCTATTCTTCGAATTTTCAAATAACTATGGTCCACTATAGTTTAACTAAAGCAATCAAGAAACAAAGCCTGAGATCATCTATAAATATTGGTGAAAACAAACTCTAGTTATTTGATCCTATTTTTTTATTATCAAAATTGAAACTTCTTTCTCTATTAATCGCTTTACTTTTTATCTTGACTATCATAATTTTTATCTTGGAGCTAAAAATAATTTAAAAAAAAAAAAAAGATTTTCCAAAACTAATCCCTAGATACATGTATTCACTATAAAAATATAATACTCACCAATCACATGAACACATTTTTTTCTTTAAACTCTAGTAGGTATGCCCAACCTAACCAATGAAATTGGCCCACAACCCACAATCCAATGCATGCCAAATCCCATTGTCTAAGTCTTATTGGGATGTAAAATACTGAGGGGGGTGGGGGGAAGGGGAATGAACCAGGATCTACAAAACCTTTTAAATCCTTGAAACAAAAAAAACACATTCACCATTTTCCCATCTCATATCTAGATCATATACCATATAGCCATAAATTGTAAAATTGAAATAGATCTAAGTATGCATCACATATATGAAAATAAATGTAAAAATATAACACAAAATATTTTGGTTACCTAGAAAACCTCTAAGGTGAAGGTAAAAATAGGCTGGAGAAGACACCCACGAATCTTCACTATTGCAACAACAAAGTGTGCATGTTCATCATTTGCCCATCTCATATCTTGATCATATACCATATAGCCATAAATTGTAAAATTGAAATAGATCTAAGTATGCATCACATACATTAAAATAAATGTAAAAACATAACACAAAATACTTTGGTTGCCTAGAAAACCTCCAAGGTGAAGGTAAAACTAGGTTGGAGAAGACACCTACAAATCTTCACTACTGCAACAACAAAGTGTGTGTGTTAAGGCTACAATGTTTGATCACTTCTGATGATCTATCTATACTATCTTAAAATGGAAGAAATTCTATGTTAAGAGTGTTTAGCCCTTCGAGTAAGTGGTTTGGGGTCATGTCAAGCACCTTGAATGGGTCTTTGCATTGATATGACTATTTCCCCCCTATTCTTCTTCTTTTTCTCTATTTCTAGCTTATTTCTAACACCTTTCTCTATGAAACTGAGGACTTGACTTTCTAGGTCAAGGATGACCTTTTAGGTCAAGGTCAACCTCAACCCTAACCTAGGTCAAGGATGACCTTGACCTTGACCTAGGTCAAGGATGACCTCGACCCTGACCTAGGGTAGGGTTGACCTCATCCCTGACCTTATGTCCATTTCTCAATTTCTAGGAGTTTTGGGACACTAGGCTTTGAAAAGTTCTTTTCCTGCTTTCAGGTTAGTTGTTTTGGGTTTTGAAATGGTAGAATCTTAAATTACATTTAATCTAGGTGCATTTTTAGGGGTTAATGTTAATTTGGATTTAATGCTCCTATGTTGGCCTTCTCTAGGAGTTTGTGCCCTAGATCTCTATATAAGGAAGCTTTCTTCCCATATTTTGACATTAATTATCTTGTGCATCCATCATCCACTATCTAGGAGAAAAGTTATTTTATGAAGTGAAGATCTACTACCTATCATGCATTCAAGCATTTAAGTATTCAAGGATCTAATTCATCAAGGAGATCTATTGTTAGTTATTGAAGGATTCAATCTCTATGGAGCCCCCTTGTTGAAGATTTCTTCATCCACATTCATTCAAGTGTTCTTCTATGCAAAGATACATTCAATATTGGTTCAAGGATTCATCCTATATATAATTCTACATTCCTTTAGAGCATCCATACTTATGGATTCAAGGATTCAAATCCTTCACAAGGATTTTAATATAAGAAAGGTGAATTTTTTAATTTACTTTTTTATACATATTGAAATTTTAATTTAATTTCAAGGTTAATTCCAAACTAGGTTTTGACCAAGGAAAACCCCCCATCCAAAAAAATAATCCATTTTTCTTGTAGATACAAGTATGGACAATGAATTGAAGAGCATATTTGGATACCCTTTTCATTGAACTTGTGGGATCCATGAACATAAATTTTACCAGAGTAGTGTAGGTCAAGGTTGAATTTTTAGGGTACAGTTGTGCCCTAAGGTAAGATTGTGCCACTGCAATTAGGCTCAAGGTCGACCTCCCTTCAAAAGGACAATTTTTTTTAAGGCTTTCTCTATCTCAACATTTCCAATTTAGAATAGCTTGTAGAGGTCCCTAAAACTATATACAGACATAAGAAATCAACATTTTCTAGAATTATTCTACTTCAAGGTTAGTATTTCTCTTTTATCTATTTTAAGATTTAAGCTCATACTTCACAAATAGGTTGACCATAGATCCTTCCCTCTCCTTATTTTTCATAACAGAATCCATTTTTGTATTGATCACTTTCTCATGCTTAATCAATTTGGATCATTCCTATTGGAAATTAGGGTTGAGGATAGAATCTATTTTCTTCCTATTCACTACCTTGTGAGGAGTCTTTCCTATTAGGATCTTATAAGACTTATTTAGTCTACCTTGATTAAAGGATTTAAACTTACAACTAAGTAAGAACTCTGTTAGGGGATTAAAATAGCTCTATTAAAACCAATCTATTCAGAGATTTATACTAATCCACTTGTTAGAATGTTTCTATACTTGATCCTTTAGTTAGCACTTTATGCTAGATTATAGATCTTCTCTTTGCTTGATTGATTTGATCACCTTATCTGATATACTCTATTTTTCCCTTCATTGCTAGGTTGCTCTATTTGATCTCTACTTCTGATCATCAAACTTAGCCTTCCTCATTTAGTTCTTAACCTTCTTGCACATACAAAATAATCCTTAATGATTTAGGGATTGAAACCTTCTTAAATAGATAACTAGAGAAGGTTCTAGATCATGATCAACAATCCAGAGTTCTCCCTTTTTTCCACTTAGTCCTTCTAATTTTTTGATTGGTTACTCTGCCTTCCTAAGGATCGATGTCCTCTAAAAAAATGCATAATTGTCTCCTTAGTTGTCTCTATAATCCAAAAATACCACATATAAGTTGGCTAAAATTATTCACATAAGTGTTTGTACCATAACAAACACATATGTCAAAAATGGTTTACTCAGCACTAGAATATCTTGACACTTAGTGATAACTGATATACATGCCATCCCTCGGCTTCTATATTCTCAATAGTAACTAACTTTCTTAGCATATACTATATATTTATCTTATCGACTTCCTTTTCCTTTACTCAACATATATTGTGACTTGGTCTATACTAGGGTGCTCAACAACCTTATACATGCTTGACTTGTAATGAAAATATAAACAAGTCCATGAAAATTCAACCTTCATTAGCTAGCTTAGTAACACTAATGACTACCCAACCCTGCCTAGAAAATGAATAAGACACTAATAGCCAATATGGCCTAGAGATCAACAATCTCCCCCTTTGACATTAGTGGAAATACACCTTGTCATGACTTAGCATTCTATTCAAAATTACAAAATAGCACTCCCCCTTAGACTATGTTTTGGTCTCCAAAAAGAATTCACTATATATGTACATCATACATGTACATGTCTCTCCAAAATGAATATTCTTATCTATGATCTTAACATCTTATATTTCCTTTGCATAGCTCATATTTCCCCTATGTAGCATGTGTCATGATTATTATTTTCCCTTTATTTTTGACACTTACATCCTAGGGGCTATAGGGGTCAAATTTTACTTACCCAAAAATTATTTGTGATTCTATAGAATTACCTCTAATCCATGATTCTAACTTGTTATGATTGATTCCATAACTTGAATATGGATTTCTAGTTGAGCTACTAGATCTACTAGACTATTTACAATAGAGAGATGTAGATCTCTCTTGACTAAATCCTTTGTAGTGACAATTCCTTCTTTATGGCCTCTAAATGAGGTAGTAACATGGTTTGAATAGAAATCAATTTGGTTCTAATGTTTCCATCTTTAGCTACCAACTCAACTAACCTTCCTTGAGAAAAAGTCAAGTTATTGAATTGAATAGAGCTTGAACTTGTTTCCTTGCTCAAAGAATTCCAAATGCCTTCAAATATGCTTTCAGTTTGTCAATTGACTATTGATTCTCTATAGTGAAAAGCTCAACATAAAAAATATTTATATAAAAAGAATAAATATTTTTGCAAGATTCCTTCTAAAATATTTACAAGGTTTGAATGTACAACCTATCTGATTGCAATCTTTGCTGACACATTCTCCAAAAAATTGTGCTCAAACTATTTCTTAAACCATTTCATCAATTTCTCATTGGTCTCTATATCCTTGTTATTAACCTTATCAATAATATGAACTAATTGTTCCAAAATATGTGCCTACTCATTTACATTATGAATCTCAAATACATCTACAAAAATATCCTTTATATCATGCAATACTTGTTTATTCTTGTAACCTCTTCTTAGGTGTTCTTTCTTTGACTTTCTGCTCAACAATGCTCTCAAAATTTGCATTTGTTCAAGTATCATTGTATTAGGATCATACTTGGGACATGTAATGACCTTGTCTAAAGTTACTAGAGTCTCAAGTGACCCAAACTTCTTCTATATTAACTATGACCTTGGTGTGCTAACACTTGAAAATGTGATTTTCAATTGTGTCCCTTCTACGCTTAGTCCTAGTGTTTGTTGTCCTTTTGAAGCATTTTCCTACTAAGTAGGTATAACCTGTTGGACATGTGTTACAACTGATGCTTTAGTAGAGATAAGAAAAACAATCAAAAACTATATTAAGGCTTGGGTAGCCTCTTTCTCCTTTGGTTTCTCCATCTCCTTAGGATTTGGTTGTTCAACCTCCTTTATTCCCTCAATATGGGGTCCATAAACATTCTATGTAGATTGATCTTTGTGACCTTTATTTTCTCCTTCATCATTCTAAATAACAAGATTAACCACAAGAGATGGATATTTAATCACTATTAAAGCTTTTCCTTGCTCCTTGGCACTTACATTTTTCTGACTCTTGTTATCAAATGTGACTAATGTAATTTGAAAAGTATTAGTTGGAGTGTTCACAATTGGTGCACTATCAATTAGTGTGCAATCCTAGATTTTTATTAATAATGAATTGGTGCATGGGAGAAGAGTGCTTGGCTTGAAATATTGCACTTTTTAGTTCTTCCTCAATCAATTTTTTTTGAATATATTTTATTTCATCTAGAATATATTCTATAGTGATAACATCTTGTTGTTCACTTTCCTCTTCCTTTCTACTTATCTATTCTTCTAGGATGTATGGCTCATCATAGTCCTCATGGTTATCTATCTCCATTACATCTTTACCTTCTTCTTTTTTCTCCTCTACTACTATTGGAAGTAACAACCCAAATGCCTTCTTCCATATTAAAATACTTTCCTATACAAAATCATCTACTTTATCTATCAAAATTTTATAGGCCCTTGTCTTTGGTACAACTTTCTTCACAAAATCTCTTAGGAAAATAGACATATGTGTCTTCCTTAAGTTTGGCATTGTTTGGGCTAAGGCAGTCTCTCTCATTTGTCTTTTTGTGGATAATTTCCACTTCCATTTTCTATCTAGTTTATCATATAAGTCTTCAAGAATCTCTTTTCCTAACTCTATAGGTGTATACTTTAATTTTTTCATCATATCTATCATAGCTTTTTCAAAATTGTCTTGATTTTCATTATCTAAAGACAATGAATATGTTTTAAGCTAGTGAGTCTTCCTAAATTTCTAATCTTCTCACATACTTGATCAATGTTCATGGGTTGTCATCTGGGAATAATTTGAAGTTCTCCTAAATTAGTAGAATTGAATTTCTCACCTTCATCTTATTGGCAATATGGTCAGTTAGATGTCTAGTGAGTTATCATTTATGGCAACATGTATTCAACATTTCATTTATGCATTTATAGATAGAAAATTGTCTAAGTGTTAGATAATTTGTAGTAGCACAGAGTCATATATGATGTTTATGAATGAAACTCTTTGAGTTAGCTTATGGGTAGTTGAGGATAGCTTTATGATAATATCATAATGATGTGGTTAAGTGTGTGGATGTGTATGATCAGTACAATGCAAGTTATAGTCAAAATACTAGTACGAGTATTATATATAACATAGAAGAGAATTGAGTTATATGGATTAATGAATTATTTAGTTAAAAAAAAAATTACTAAGTCATGATGAGCTAAATTTTTGAATATTAATCCATAACTAATTTTCTATTATGTTAAGTGTGTGAAGACATAATGGCTGATTGAGTAGAGAATTATTAATTTGTGAGGTATAAGTAAAGATCTTATCTTGCACAAATAATGTAAAGTTGATGTGATGACATATGATATGGAAACCATTGTATGATTAAATTAAAAGATATATGAGCCTCATGTGATGCAATATCTGATGTATGATCAAACAAAGTGTGAATTACAATAGTGAGAAAGTATTGTATGTATATCTAATCTTGTGAAGAACTTTATTGTATAATTGCATGTTAGGGTAATGGAATCTTATTGCATACATTATATTTGTTCTACCAACTCCTAATAGGGTTGAGGCTTATGAAAAGTCCCAATCCTCTAACGAGGACTTGAGATACCATATATACTTCATAGACTCCTAATAGGGTCAATATCCTTAAAAAGATTCTTTTGTTTAGTGGATCATCTAGTGGGTATCATCCCCACTGGAGTTTTCCCTTGCCCAGGGTTTCCCTAGTTAACAAATAATGTTGTTATGAGTTCTCTTTGTGCATTGTTAAATTTACTATTCAAAATTGTTGGTTTGCTTTCATATGTAAGTTATAAAGTAATTAATAATATTTAGTTGTAGGAAAAAGTTTGTATAATACTAACTCACCTTCCCCTCTCAATATTATCTATTTCTAACAATTAGTATAAGAGCCTAGTTACTCTAAAGAGGCTTAACATATTGAGTAAGATCCGTATGGATATGGAATAGTTAAAGAAAAATTAAAAAGAAGCTCTTGAACAGATTGACCTTCTTATAGAAGAGAGATAACCTAAAAGATATGTATGAAGATGCAAAATTTTACATTGGGAAACTAAAAGACAAGATTGATGATCTGAAATTTGGTAAGGGATAAAATGTGTAGATCAGTGACAATGATGAAGTAAGAAATCTCAAGAAATAAAATGAGATCTTGAAACATGAGTTGAAAATTTTGGAACTTGAGTCTTAAGAAAGATGGTAGTAAAAGTGAACTTGATCTAAAATTTGAGAATGCAGACCTTAGATCCCAGTTGAGTCAAGTAACATTTGAATTAGATTCTATTAAGATTGAGCATGCATAATTAGAAAATTACCATACCATTGTGAAAGGATAATTGACACGAGCTAAGTAGCAGTTAGAGAAACTTTATTCTAGTAGTGAGGAAATTGATGAACAAATATTTCACTAGAGACCTTCTTATGATAAGACAAAACTTATATATCTTATAAGAGAGAAATATGCCACGAAAGTTGAAATTAGAAAAGAACTAGATCCAATTGTTGAATCCCCTAAAGAATCTAATCTAAGTAAAGTAGAATCAAGTACAACTACTAAAGTATCAAAAGAGATTGAACTAGTTGATTTATCTACAAAACATGATGAGCCTAATAAAAAAGAGCAAGTTGATAAACATAAAAAATATGAACCACCCAAGGAATTTAGACATGAGTTTAGAGGTAGATGTTTCATATGTAATGAATTTGGTCATATGAAAAGAGATTGCATAGGTAAATCTTTTAAACCTATTACTAATTTCAATTGCTATAATTGTCATTGTTATGGACATAAAGTAGTAGATTGTAAGAAACCTAAGTTTGATGGTAATGATGTAAATAGTAGAATGTTTAGGAAAACTAACTGTAGGTAATGAAAGAGAAAGATCACAAAGAATATCTAATGATGGAGGAAGATTTGACAGAGAAATGAAATAGTTTGTATGTTACAAAAGTAACAATCTTGGACACATTGCAAGGAATTATAGAGTACCTGATAGTCAAAATGGAACCGGTTAAAGAAGGAATACACCTATATGTTAGTTATGAAATAACTTTGGACACATAGTGAGATATTGTAGAAGGGATAGAAGAAACTTCAACATAAATCCCAATCACAGAAGAAACAACAATAGAAATGATAGGAAGAATGATAACAACAATGACAATAGTTAGAAGGAAGAAAACATGGAACATGTTGATGAATATATAGAAGCATTTCTGAAAGACAAGGATCTAGAAAATTCTTATACAGTTTTGGAGGAACATTATTTTGATGCATCTAATGAGAAATTAAAGTCAGCAATTGTTTGTGACTCATATTTTTGAATTAAATCATTAGTAGTAGAGACAGAGTGTTAGGTTGTCAAAATTGATGTTAGAGAGAAAATGTGAAGTTACATAGCGAACACAAGGTAGAAGACATAGAAAGGAAGCTATGGTAAAGTGCACAAGAAAAGATATGATATTAGGAAGCTATGAGAAAGAAAACAAGGTTATTGGTAAACAAAGATAGTTTTTGAATTTGTGGTAGATATGCATTTAATGTAGAGTTTGATTTGATATGATTTAAAGATTGCAACCAAGATTGTGAGTATTATTTGATAATGAAAAGTTTCTAGAGAAAATTGAAGAGTGATTTGAAAAAGAATTGAAGTGTGAAAAGAAGTTCTTGAAGCATGAAGTTGTAGAAGCCCTAAGCATGAATTTTAGGTATTTTATGGAGTTTGAATTAAGTTTTTAGTGCATTCATATAGTTAGAGATTCAATGGATAGTTAGACTAAAATTGATGTTAGTGAAAGGATAGGGTATATGTTCAAGAAACATTCATTTTTTTTCTCTTGTGGATGATCCATTAGGCACATTTTCACAAATCTGGTAGAATGTGCTTCATATAGAAGATGTTAGGAGTTATATCCACTACAAAATTGAAAGTATTGGAGATGAGGATATACACATGGAATTAGGAGTCATGTGTAATAATGATTTACCTTTGAAATTTTAGTACATGCACTTGAATGAGTTGAACCTAGGGAAGTATATGTTCTATACTAAGTTTGATAATCATGACTAGACCAGAGTCATTCTAAGTAGGGTCCATGATGAAATATTTTGGCTAGGTGATACACATGTTGCAATTGACAATGATCTAATTCATAAGTTCACAGGTCTAAGTAATGAGGGATATAATCCTATAAATGAAATTAATGTAAGGAAGATGGTTGAGACAAACCTATTTACTAGATTTGATGGAAAAACTATGTAGGTAGACACAATTCAACATAAGGTAGTCAAGGTATTGAGCAAGATTCTAGGATACAAGTTTAACCATGGTTCAAGGGTTAAATTAGTACCAACTAGATTTTTAGATGCAAGCTATGTTATGGCAGTTGAGAGGAGAAATGAACCTATGTGAGATAATTAGAGTGCAATTATTGGATAACATTTTGGTGTAGGAGCACCTATTCCTCCACTCTCTAGAGCATCCAATACAATAATCTCTTTATGAGCTTTTCTCAAGGGTGTTCATGCTTAAGAGTCTTTGATAAGTTTTATAACTATTTTTCATTGCAAATAAGCCTACTTGTAAGGCATAGTCACCATTGGTGTTTTATAAACCATGGGTCTTTGACTATGGTCATAGGCACATTTTACTCCTAGGATAGGGTAGGTGTGTTCTTAGGCTTCTAAAATATGTGTACTTGGTTAACATAGGGAATCCCTTTGTTAACTGACCCAACTCGATTAGTATAGAGTTTAGGTTGGCATCCATTTTTTAACTAACCCAACTCGGTCAACACTATCTCCAAACTTATTTAACACTGAATGCTCAACACATACAAGGAATTATCTTTGATGCCCTAGTGAGCTTGGTTATCATTGATTACTCCATAAAGGCTTGATAGTTTCTCATTATATTTAATAAATTTGACCTAATTTCTCCCTAATGGTCACAACCTTTGAAAATTAGTTGGATTCATTGGGAAAGGTCTTCAAATAGCTCTTTCAAGT
This sequence comes from Cupressus sempervirens, assembly GCA_028749045.1. Classification (NCBI taxonomy): domain Eukaryota; kingdom Viridiplantae; phylum Streptophyta; class Pinopsida; order Cupressales; family Cupressaceae; genus Cupressus; species Cupressus sempervirens. Next base: position 156,030,954 of record CM053790.1, on the reverse strand, counting down.
AGGTGGATGACATAGAACATGTACCTTTGCAATTTGAAATTAATAAAATCTTACACATTTCCTTATAATTTATTGTAACATGTGAGTGTACAAACTAGTATGAATTGGTAGAAGAAAATGATTATTTGAACTGAACCTTGAATGTCTTAGGAGAATAATGTAAGTAGTTTGAAGTATTGAACTAATTCAATATCAAAATATATTTAACAATCTTCCTTGGGTGCACCAAAGCCCTTATTTAATTGATTTTTTTGGGAAAAAATGTCATGTATTTCCATCATGGAAATATCATGCCACTGAAGAAAATTCAAGTTAGGAGGGTATACTATAAGATCCCATAGGATGGGAGATGGAGAGAAAGTTATCTAATTTTGCAGCCTAGTCCTAGGCCAAACATCTGTATGTGTTTGGTTTATGACAACATGTATTAAAGTGCTAGAAGTACTTATGAGATGGATAAAAACTTTATAAAGGTTGAGTATGATCCTTGATGGATCTCTCTTAGTTTCTTAGTTGGTGGCTAAGTCTGATCAACAACCCAATTTGTACTTCCTTTACAAATCCAATCAATCAAGCCTAATAAGGCTAATTGTTGCATTTTTGGTTTGGTGGTCAATAGATTAGTTGGGATTCTAAAACCTTGGAATCAAAAGAATTTTATAAAAGAGTGTTTGGATATCCACTTTTTTTCCAAGTCTTTTAGATTAATTTCAAGCCAAGTTCCCATTTCCTCTTTGGTAGGGCTAATTGGGGCTCCTAGGCCTAAAATCCAATTCTTCTATTTGAGGCCTTTGGGAATAAGTTAGGCTATTCTAACCCATAAATTTGAGTATTTTGAATGTTCAGGAACCTTTCCATTCTCCTTTGAACACATAGGTTCCCATTTCAAGCACATCCCTAGTATTTAGTGGTTTTGTTCTTAGAGACCTATTTGTGCTCTTTTGAGTACTTAGTTCATGTTTATGAGTAAAGTTTATGCAAAGGTGTTTGACTCCATTTTGGGGTATTTTAAGTAGTTTAAGGCCACACCAAAACCTAGTTTCCTTTATAAGGGAGAGTTTTGCATCACATTTCTAAACTAAAGAAGACCAAGAATGAAATCTTCATATTTGAGTCCTTATTAACACATTTGTTTTTCTATGCAACAAAGAAATTCCTAGGGATGGCTAACTGGGAAAGTAATGAGTACACAATGAAGTTGATGACTCAGTGCTATAGGATAAGGCTAGAAAATGTTAGAGATAGTGACATAGATAGAATGATGAATAATTTTTAGATTGATATGAAATAGAGGTACACAGTACCTCCTTCCATAGTAGAGAAGTACACAAATGATTTATGCTTCATGGTGGAGACTGATAAAATATGCATGGAGGTAGTAGAACTAAGGGTAAATTTTATTGAGCCCATGGGATATGAGATGAATGAATAACTCATAGAATAGTATGTACAGATCATACTCCAGTTAGAAAGGGACAATGAGTGTCCTAGATGGGGTACTTATGAAGAGAAAGTGAGAGAAGTTCATTTTGAACTTCACAACAAGGAAAGGAAGAAGAAAGTAGAGAAAGTGATAGATTCTATCCTTAAGGATTCAGGCATGACTCAAGAGAAATTCAATAAAGTCAAGGGAATTGAACTCAAAATGAAGGCAAGTGGGAAATATGAGGTGATAGAAACAACACCTATTGTTGTTGCAGCACCTTCCATAGGTGTAACTATTGCTAAACCAAGTGGAAAAGCACCATATGTAGAAGTTGTGCAAGTGAAACTAGTAACACTTTAGGAACCTAAAAGGAAACTAGAGGTAAAAGCACTTGTTGCATAGAGGAAGTCAAGAATATTGGTGAAGATAAAGCAAGAACCTGTATCATCTACTAGGAAAAGGGTCAACCAAGCCTCTAGTGGACCCCAAAAAAGGAGAAAGACTTTAAAAGTCAGTGATTCTAAGGAATCTAAAGATGAAATTGAGGATAGACCAGTGGAGTAGGTAGCGCAATAAGGAAGAACACCAGTATGAAAGAAGGCATGGAAACCTAAGGTAGAAAAACTTAATATGCAAATAATAAATGATGATAATTTTATATAGCTAAATAAGTATTATAGTTTGTATAATAATATGGATAGAAGGTTGCTAGAGAATTCCATAGTGAGGAACATGATGTTAAGGAACAAAAGGTTCAAGTGTATCCAAAATAAGATTTTAGAAGACTTATATAATAGGTTATTGAAAAGAAAGAAAAGATTGATAGAAGAGGACACTAAGTTGAGAGAAATTGTGATTAATAAGTTGTGAGATGTAAACTCTAAGGAGCACATGGACATAAATTTGAAGGGTATTGAGCCCTTACTGAGGAGAAAAAGAAGAGAAATTATTCTAATGGGAGGAAATTATGAGGATATGAGAAAGGAGATAGAGGACACTATAGTTAATTATATGACCTCAATACCTCTAGTAATAAAGGTGAGTGCATAGTCTAAACCTATGAGCCTAGTTTATGTGTAAGCAAGTACACTTTCTAGCAATGAGGAAGAAGTTGAGGAGACAAAACATGCACCATCTTCACCTCACATAGTTATAGGTATTGAACCCATGCAAGTGGATAGTACAAACATAACTTTAGATACAGAATAAAATCAATTTTCAACTTTCAGAAGAACCATTGTTGGTAATATCATTTCCTATTCAAGCTCAGATGATGAAGAATAAAAAGAAGCATCAAAGAAATAGGTAGAGGAGACAAGGAAAGAAGAAGTAGAAAGGCTAGAAGAGGAAAATAAGAAGAAATAAGAAGAAGAAGAAAGAAAGAAAAAGAAGCAAGAGGAATAGGAAAGGAAGAAAAAAATAGAGATACTAGAAGAAGAGAAGAAGAAAGCTGAGGAGGAGGAGGAGAAGATTGCAAAACTAAAAGTAACTAGTTAGATTTACTTCAGTAGTAACTTTGGTAGCAAAAACAATAGTAGCAATACCATTTGATGATGATGATGACCAGAAAGGGTTAATGAGCTCATTGAGAAAGTTATTTAGAAAGAACAAATCTATGAAGTCTTTGGAGAAGATATTATCAGAAGTCTTGGATAGGATGCAGAAAACAATTACTACAACTGTAGCTAATCGAAACTTGTAGATGAAGGCCAAAGAATTGGCAAAGTATTTTGATGAAGAATTCTCAATGTTATTTGAAGTAGCTTCAATGCAAGCACAAGCCAAGCATGATGCATCACTTTTTGATATAGTGTGCATAAATTTAAGAAATGATTTAAAGGTACTTGATGTATGCATCAAAGAATTAAGGAAACATATTGATGAGAGAAAGAGGTTGTGTGGACAATGTGCACTGTTATACAAGTACCTACTAGATTTTGAGGATCAAGTAAAGTATCAGATGAGTGAACTTCATTCACTCACTGCAAAGTTACAACTCCCTGAGGCCAACATTGAAGAATGTGGAATAGAAGTGCAAAACATCCATAATATAATCAAAGGTTTGGAGTCTAATAAAAAAAGTGTAGTAAAGATGTTCTCTACTTTTAGGGAAATCCTATCACCTAAGATCAACATTTTGTAGAGGTAATTGGAGGAATGTCTTGCAGAAAAGACTTCCAATGATAAGTTTACCTATACTAATTTGAGCATAGTAGAAGTGGCATCGTATGTACTATGAACACTAATCAATATCTATGATATAGTTAAGGAGAACTGGAAGAAGGAAGTGGAAAGACTAAGACTAGTATATGCATATTTTTTTCCTAGATATGAAGTTGATCAACAGTAGGCTACCCAATTTTTTGTATATAGTTTTTGACACCTTTTCCATCGATGTCAAAGGGGGAGTAATATATGTAAGGGAAACTATATGTAATGTAAGAATTTTTTTTTATGTAAGGGGCAATATACTTATGTATCATGATAAGGAGTGATAAGGAATGTAATGATCCATCAAAACATAAATGAAATTGTTATGTTTTGAAGGCAATTTTTGTATGGTTACTTTTATTTGTTTTATTTTGTATAACATCATTTTGGGACTTAGCCAATTTTCCCAAATATTTCCATCAATTCCAAATGGGGAGATTGTTGGAAATATGGTCAATTAGATGTCTAGTGAGTTGTCATTTATGATAACATGTATTCAACATTTCATTTATGCATTTATAGATAGAAAATTGTCTAAGTGTTAGACAGTTTGCAGTAGTAGAGTTAGATGATGCATATGGACAATAAACTTGGAGTTAGCTTATGTGCAATTGAGGATAGCTTTATGATAATGTCATAATGACATGGTTAAGTATGCAGATGTGTATGATCAATATGACACAAGTTATAGTCAAAATACCATTATGGGTATTCAACAGGGCATAACATAGCATAGAAAAGAATTGAGTTGTACAACTTAATGAATTATTTTGGTAAAAAAAATTACTAAGTCATGTTGAGATGAATTTTTGGATATTAATCTATAAGTAATTTTATATTATGTCAAGTGTGTGAAGACATGGAGGTTGACTAAGCAGAGAATTATTAATTTGAGAGGTATAAGTAAAGATCTTATCTTGTACAAGGAATGTGAAGTTGATATGATGACATATGATATGTAAACTATTGTATGGTAAACTTGAAAGACATATAAGCCTTATGTGATGTGAGATTTGATGTATGATTAGAGAATGTGTGAATTACAATAGTCATAAAGTATTGCATGTATATCTATTCTTGTGAAGATTTTTTTTGTATAATTGCATGTTAGGGAAGTTAGCTCTTCTTGCATACATTATATTTTTTCTAACAAATCCTAATAGGGTTTAAGAAACTCCAAACATGGTTGAGGCTTCTAATAAGGCCTAGTCCTCTAACAAGGACTCTAGACACTATATGTACTTCATAGACTCCTAACAAGGTCAATATCCCTAACATGATTCTTTTGTTTAGTGGATCATCTAGTGGATATCATCCTCACTAGGGTTTTCCCTAGTTAAAAAATAATGGTGTTATGAGTTCTCTTTGTGCATTGTTATATTTAGTATTCAACATTGTTGGTTTACTTTCATATGCAAGTCATAAAGAATTAACAATATATAGTTGTGGGAAAAAGTTTGTAGAATACAGAGTCACCCCCACTTTTGAGTATAATCTATTTCGAACACATCTTCTTCATCACCAGGCATGATGACTAACTCTACTTGGTCTCCTTTGAAAATTTCCTGCTCTTGGGCATATCTTTGCCCTTACTTGGCTTTGATGTCTTTTATGTGCTTTTATTTGTTTCAACAACTATAGGTAGTTCTTCTTTGGATCCTTTTCTTGTGACTATACTCCTTTTAGGTTCAAGGGTAGAAGAAGTAACAACCTTCTTCACATTCTTCTTCAAGTCCATCTTCACCTCGGGATCCACTATCACAATTTTCTTTTATTTTGTTTCCTTGGACTTGACAACCACTAGTTCTTTTTCTTTGGATTCTTCCTCTTCTTCTTCTCATTCCTCATCTTCTCCCTTGCCTTCTATCATTTTCATGGTTTCTTCACCAAGTCTTCCCTCAAGATTAACAATCATCTTCTTTTTCTTTATGTCCATCTTTGACACTTTGGTCCACATCATAATTTTTATCTTGGCTGATTCATAATTTCCAAAAGGTTCAACATTCTTGTCAATTTCTTTAGATAACAAGATAGTAATAGATGTAGTGATTTCATCTACATTCACTTCGTATTACATTGACCTCAACCATGCAACACTCAATAGTACAACTTGTGTTGACATTACAATCATGTTTGTTATTAGTGACACACAATTATTCAGATTATAAGTATCTACCAAGAATATTGTACAGTTAATAGTGTTAACCGAGAATTTTAGTCTCTACCAAGTTCTACAATTGCTACCAAGTTTAAGAGACAACATTCAGTTTGTGCCAAGTAGTTTCTACCATGATGGCAATTAGTGGTGTAAACCAAGCTTCATAAAGTTTACCGAGTTGTGTAGTACTTACCAAGTTCATAGTTGTGGTGATGTGAATCAAGTGTTAACCAAGCCACTTAGTGTTAACCAAGTGATTCAGTTTATACCAATCTCATAGTGATAACATTCACCGAGCTATGTAATGTGAATCAAATGATAAGTATCTACCAATAATATTGTATAATTAACACTTATTCAGATTATAAGTATCTACCAAGAATATTGTATAGTTAATAGTGTTAACCAAGCATTTCAGTCTCTATCAAGTTCCATAGTTGCTACTGAGTTCAAGGGATAGCATTCAGTTTGCACTGAGAAATTTCTACCATGATGGCAATTAGTAGTGTAAACTGAGCTTCATAAGGTTTACCGAGTTGTGTAGTACTTACCAAGTTCATAGTTGCAGTGATGTGAATCAAGTGTTAACCAAGATGCCTAGTGTTAACCAAGTGATTTAGTTTATATCGATCTCATAGTGATAACATTCACTAAGCTATGTAGTGTGAATCAAATGATTTAGTTTATATGTTGAGTTTCACAATATTCACTGAGTCACTAGTTTAGACCAAATTTAGACTACTTGAAATGATCAATATGGATTGAGATTCTATGTCTACCAAATGCATGATGATGCCAAGCATTAACTATGGATGTCTATCAAAACCTCACCAAGCTAGTCTTTAGAACACGAGTTCCTATTATTGGGCTGACTTTGTGTATTTTGTGAAAACTTGTATTGTAGCCAACTTTTTTGAATTGTAATTTGGATTGGTATATATGTAATGTATTGTATTATGTCCAAAAATATATATGGAAGTAATGTAACTAGGAGAAGAGAAGAAGTGCAAAATAAAAAGGCTATAGTAGATTATAAGTATCTATTGAGCATATTGTACAGTAAATAGTGTTAACCAAGCATTTCAGTCTCTACTGAGTTCTATAGTTGCTATTGTGTTCAAGGGACAACATTTAGTTTGGGCCGAGTAGTTTCTACCATGATGGCAATTAGTAGTGTAAATCGAGCTTCATAAGGTTTATCAAGTTGTGTAGTACTTACCAAGTTTGTAGTTGCAATGATGTGAATCAAATATTAACTAATCCACTCATGTTAACCAAGTGATTCAGTTTATACCAATCTCATAGTGATAACATTCACCGAGCTATGTAGTGTGAATCAAATGATTTAGTTTATATGTTGAGTTTCACAGTATTCACCGAGTCACCAGTGTAGACCAAATTCAAACTACTTGGAAGTGATCAATATAGACCGAGATTCTATGTCTACCAAATGCATAACAATGCCAAGTATTAACTATGGATGCTGAGAGTTTCTGCAATTGGACTGACTTTGTGTATTTTGTGAAAACTTGTATTGTAGCCAAATTTGTTGAATTGTAATTTGGATTTGTATATATGTAATGTATCATATTACATCCAAAAATATATATGGAAGTAATGTAACTAGGAGAAGAGAAAAAGAGCAAAATACAAAGGCTACAATAGTATAAGGAGTAGCAAAGATTTATCTATCACAGTAAGGTGATCATTACACTCAAAGGAATCTCATTCAACAAACCAAGTTGTAGATTAGAGATCAGCTAGTCTTTCATCCTAATAGGTGGATCAGTTAAATCCTTTCACAAGGTAGACTTAACAATATTTCATAAATCTCTTTATTGAGTGCATACTTTATTTTATGTTTGTAAATCCTTTTGCAAGGTGGAGCTAGCAGTCCTTATTGCTCCTAACAGGGAAGATCATCAGAAGTAATCATTGTAAGCCTTAACATGCCAACTTTATACTACAATATAAAAGCTTGTGGGTATCATCCCCACCCTAGTTTTACTTTCTATTTGGAAGGTTTCTAGGTCACCAAATTGTGTGTCAAAGTGTTATGATTTTTTTAATGCTTTCAGTTATTCATGCATACTATTAGACCATAATACACGTGAAGGATTAAATTTGGTAAATAAGGATTAAGTTGATAGGTTATTGATTCACCCCTCCCCTCTCATTAACTTAGCCTATCATATATATTTCCAACAATTGGTATAAAAGCCTTGTGGTTCTTAGAGAAAAGTTTAACAACTTGAGCAAAGATCAAAGGCTATGGAGGTATTCAGACTTGACAAGGCCATTGAGAATGAAAAATTAGATTTGGAATTGGCTATTGGATAGCTCAAGAAAGAAAAGGAGCAACTCTCTCAATCCTTGAAAAGAAGAAAAGATTTTGCAGTACAAATGAATGACCAACTCTACATTGAAGAAAGAATTGAAGATATCCATTCAAGCAATTTAGATGAAGCTAATGAGGCAATCAAAGAACTATTGGTAAAAAATGGTACACTTTAAGAAGAATTAAGAAAGCTAAGAAGAGAGTAAGAAATCAGTCAGTAAGATTATGTGAAGTCATGGAAGAAAAAAAAAAGATAAAAGAAGAGATAGAAGGAAAGAACAATGAGATTCAACATCTATCCCTTCAATAGGCAGACTTCATTAATCATCTCACCAATACAAATGAAGAAATCATGAATTTAAAATTAGAAAATGATAGATTGTAGAATGATCTAACCACTGAAAGGAAAACCAATGAGAGGATGATGAAATCTCAAGTAGACATGAATCAATTGAATGAGCAAAGTCATTATAGACAAAAAGGAAATGTAGGAATTGGATATACACAAGAAGGTGAATCATCCAAGCAAGGAGCTCAAAAGAATCAAAGATCTACTTATAGTCACTGTGGTAAGATAGGACATACATCAAAGAAATGTTGGAGCAATGAGAAAGCTAAATTCAATTGAAAATGCTACAATTGCAATTAGCATGGATATAGAGCTAATGAATGTAAAGAGAAACTTATGTTTGAAGGAAAATGTAACAAATGAAAGAAGCATGGACACAAATCCTCAAAATAAAAAAATAAGATATTGAACCTAGTAGAATAGATTGTGAAAGCTATATTTGGTTGGGACTATAACACTTGGTGTAGATGTCATTATTACTATGGAGAATTTGGACACATTGGAATGAATTGTGTAAAACATCACATGAGGACAAGAGACACCACCATAAGACGTTTTGTTTGTACAAAACTTGGTTATCTTGCCAATAACTATATGAAAATAGGAAGAATTGAAGATGAAAAGAAGGTAAAAGTTGATAACATCATAAAGAAGATGAGACAACAATGGATTCAAAAATCTTCTGAGATGCAAAGGGATCACCGAGCATTCAAAGATACCAATTATTACCGAGTGAGGTTGGGTTACAGACTCTACTGAGAAAAGTTGGGAGTAGCTAAGCTTTATGTGGTTACCAAGTCATAGATGACTCTACTGAGAATTCAATACAAGAGAAGTGGATGACAGTCTTTCATTTGAGCAAATAATCATACCATGCATTTATGGCAATCAAAAGAAGAAATTTGATAAAAGGGTGAAATTGAAGTCATTTCTCATCGGGAATTTTTTAGAGTTATTTGTACAAAGTGATTTTTGAGCATTCGATAAATCTGAGTGAATCACTATTGGAGATTTCTATGTCATTGAAAATCCTACCAAGCAACCAGTACCTCTCTCTACATTAGTTTTGGTTACACTAGGTATTTCAACAATAAGCACAAAATCTACCTTTTTAGCTATTCCTACTATATCTACCATTGTTTCCATTCTTAGCATGCAAATAATAAGTGCAAGGATAGTTGAGACCAAGCCTCAACTAAGTACAATTTTTTTGAATAAAAATAAAGAGAAAGAAGAAGAAATTGATCTTGATGAGGAGATTATTATTCTAAATTGGGACATCTCCAATCTTAACCTTGATCAAATGCATATATTTGGAGAACTTCTTCAGAAGAAAGCTTAGAAACAAAGGCTTAAAAAAGAAAGAAATAAAGAATTTAAAATAATTGAAGATGCAAAGAATATCCTAGTAGAGGGACTAAACATAGAGGTTGACACTTCTCAGCCAATTTTGATTTAGTTAGTAGAAGTAGTTCAGAAATTCAATGATGATTTGAATAGATAGTAGAAATTATTGCAGAGAGTTGAGAAGAAGTTTGAGAATAAGGTCTTGGAACTGATAGCTCAATAGATTTCTATTCATCAAGTAGAATTATCTACTATTCTAGGCTCAATGGAGACCTCTTGCAATAATGTGTCTTCATTATTCAATAAACTCTATGATATATCAATTTTTACCAAGGAAATAAGAGATAAATTGTCAAATATTGATGAGGATTTGAAGGCAGGTGCACAACAGTTGTAACTTGACCCAAGTTATAGCTTTGCCCACTATACAAAGATCAGATTCTTAACTGATATGAATGCAAAATGTATGAGAAAAGAAGCCAGAATAAGAGCTACATTGATAAATATATAGGGCATGATTCTCCTAAACAAGGATGCATTGTAGAAACACATTGCACATGTTAAAAAACTAATCCATGATAACAACTTATCAATTGCAGAATACATGATAGAACTTTCAACAGAAGTTCAAATTGCATTGCACACATGCAAGGTGTTGCCAGAACATTGGACAAGATAATGACACTGATTCTAAAGGTACATTCAAATTTCTTGTCACATTTTGGAATTACTATATAATATATAGCATACATCTTTGGAATTAATGTCAAAAAGGAGGAGAAGATGTATATTCCAAAGGAGATATATATTCCAAAGATGTATATTGTAAAGGGGAAGTATACATAAAGGGGGAGAAAATGTATATATCAGATGTGAAAAGATGTAAAGTACATTGTATATATGTATGACGGAGCATTATCGTATTATTCATATATAAATACTTAGAGATACATCTCGTACAAAACCAATTTTGGAAAATATAAAAAAATAGAGTTGTCTACTAAGTTGGAGACACATGTAATGAATAAAAGGTGTTCTTGAATTCTTTGGATTCAATTTTAACTAATAAGTGTTTTTGTCACTAATGCTAAAGGGGGAGATTGTTGACATTATAGTCATGTTTGTTATTAGTGACACACACTTATTTAGATTATAAGTATCTACTGAGCATATTGTATAGTTAATAGTGTTAACCAATCATTTTAGTCTCTATTGAGTTATACAGTTGCTACTAAGTTCAAGGGATAGTATTCAGATTACACTAAGTAGTTTCTACCATGATGACAATCAACAGTGTACATCAAGCTTCCTAAGGTTTACTGAGTTCCTTTGTGCAAACTAAGTTATGGAGTACTTACCGAGTTCATTTTTGTAGTGATGTGAATCAAGTGTTAATTGAGACACTCAATGTTAACCAAGTGATTTAGTTTATACTAAGCTCATAGTGATAACATTTACCGAGCTATGCAGTGTGAATCAAATGATCCAATTTAAATGCCAAGTTTTATAGTATTCATCAAGTCACTAGTGTAGACTGAGTTCAGAATACTTGGAAGTGATTAGTATGGACTGAGCTTCTACATCTACCAAATGCATGAAGATGCCGAGCATTGACTATGGATGTCAAGTATCCAAACTTCACCGAGCTAGTCTTCAGAACCCAAGTTCCTGCAATTGGACCGACTTTGTGTAATTTGTGAAAGCTTGTATTGTAGCTGATTTTGTTGAATTGTAATTTGGATTGGTATATAAGTCATGTATTGTATCATATCCCAAAATATATATGGAAGTAATGTAACTAGGAGAGAATAGTAGAAGTGTGAAATACAAAGGCTATAATAGTATAAGAAGCAACAAAGATTTATCTATCATAGCAAGGTGATCATTACACTCAAAGGAATCTCATTCAAAAAACCAATTTCTAGATCAGAGATCAGCCACTGATTCATCCTAACAAGTGGATCAATTAAATCCTTTCCTAAGGTAGACTTAAAGTCTTTTGTAAATCTCTTTATCAAGTGCATACTTTATTATATGTTTCTAAATCCTTTTGTAAGGTGGACCTAGTAGTCCTTATTGCTTCTAACATGGTAGATCATTAGAAGTGATCATTGTAAGCCTTAAAAGGCCAAATTTATACTATAGTATCAAAGCTTGTGGGTATAATCCCCACCCCAGTTTTACTTTCTATTTGGAAGGTTTTTGGTCACCAAATTGTATGTCAAAGTGTTATGAATGTTTTAATGCTTTTAGTTATTCATGTATTCAGTTAAATCAAAATACACACGAAGGATTAAATTGGTAAATAAGGATTAAGTTTATAGGTTATTGATTCACCCCTCCTCTCTTAGTAACTTAACCTATCATATATATTTCCAACAACTTGTGCATATGTATAACCAATGTCCACCATGAAACAAATATCTTCTTAATAGTGGTTAACAACTGATTGAGGAATTCTCAATCTATTTTTCATCTTTCCTTTAAATTCTTCAAATTAACCATCCATAATGATTTCAAGAATCTCACCCAATTACTCAATAATAATTTTTATTTCCTTGGTCATGGGTCTAGTCCTATCCCATACTACAATTCCAATACTTGTAAATGAATTTTGTACATAAAATAATATACAAATAAGAAGTGACCCAAAATTACATGATGTGTTCTTGGCCTTATTTCTCAAAGATTATCTACCAGTTGTTTCAATTTTAGTTTGGCAAGATCATAACTATGATCTTTCTTCATAATCTTATAACCTAAGTCCACTGCTATCCATGGAACACTCTTCAGTTGGCTCGATCGATAGATCTTGTGTGAAATCACATGTACATAAAATTCAATAATGGGATCTTTAATTCCATCTATTAAAATTTCTCATTTGATCCACTTGGCCTTCATTTGATCTTCAATAACATTTTTTGCTGCACACCTCATTGTCTTTACCTAGTGTAGGGTTTGATATCCTATCACTTAGTGAATTATTGCCTTATTGATCTTTATTGGTCCACCTTCTAGCCATAATTTCATGTCGTTTAATTTTCTTAAGGTAATCTTGATCCATTCCACTTTGAAAACCTTTGGAAAGGCTAGGGCATGAGTAAGCCCTTTCTTGGCAATAACCTTGTTTTCATCTTTCAAAATTCCATTTTCACATAACTTATCATAAGAATTTATCAATTCATAGTCTACAATCTCTCCAACCTTGCACATGTAACATGAACAAATTTCAAGTACCATAATGACTCTAAGAGGAATTGATGATAAAGTTCCTGATTCATCTCCAATCACCACAATGTTAGGGTATACTTTAAACATTGGTAGAGGACATTGATCATTCCTCATGATCTGCACATTTATTCCCTTTAATATTTCATTAGTAGATGCATATGTAGAAGATTATATTCTCAAAATAGGGCTTCAAAAGAACTTCAATAACTTCTTGAAACAACTAAAATCAATTCTTAAGTCTTACTTACTTTGCTCTATAATTTCATGATGATATACTGTAGAATCACACAACCTTTCTCTAAAAAAATCACTCTTTGATTGTTGTTGTGTCATTTTGAAGGTTCAAAATCACTTGATGAATGAAAAAAATCTTCAAATATTTGATAGAAACCTTCAATCTATCAAATTAGGTCTTCAGTGAATGCTTCATTCTGTATTAGGTGCATTATAGCTATCTCGGTCTTCACATATAATTTTGTTCACATGATTTTCTTTCCATAACTTGGTCTTCATTATAATTACATGCTTAGGTCAGTCAACATATCAAATTAGCTATGTATGGGAACTTGACTCTTATAACAATACTCGATCACTACAGGCAATAATATTAATACTCAACATCTATTATGCATATGATTTCTTTTGCTCAATTCTTTCCTCAGATTTGTCCTAGTGCATCTTAATTCATGTAAATATGGACTTTTAACATATCTCCTACTAGGAACTAGTATATGGTTTATTATTCAAGTGTACAATTCCTTACATACCTTCTTTTCTTAGTTAGAAATGGTGTAATCGGGTGAACCCACAATAGTGGGTTACACTTTTTCAGAGGAAGAAATTCCTCCAAAATCACAAAAGACAATTTTTTTGCCTAAAAACTTTTGATAGAAAGTACCCATATAGTTTCTCTTGAAACTAATTTGCACCCTAGTTTCGATCGAAACTAAGTAAATGGAAGAAAAGGGTCCTTAATAGTTTCAATAGAAACTAAATAGTTTTGATCGAAACTATTTAGGAAAAAAAATCAACCTAAATAGTTTCGATAGAAACTATTTAGTTTCTATCGAAACTATGTAAAAACTTTTGATAGAAAGTTAGTTTCTATCGAAACTAGAAAATTAGATGTCTTTTGCAAATTCTATAATAGTTTCAGTTGTTTTCATGGCTTCCAGGCTCAATTACTAGGTCCAGAGGGAGCACTGAAATCATGTCATTTTTCATGATAGAAGTACTCTGAACAAGCTTTCTAATGACTATAAATTTGATACATTTTGAATTTGTTAGGTATACATTTTTACATGTGAATTGAATAGAGGTTCATTCTAAAAAATAAATCTCTATATTGAACGCTCATGGAAAAATAGTAATTAAGAGAAATTTTTTTTTAAAAAATAACTATGGTCTTTGTATTCAAGTCCTCTATCAATCAAAAAAAGAAATTTTGAAATTAGGTAAATATATAATAAGTTACATGTGTCAAAAGCCATGTATGTCTAGATTCATGTTAGGTCAACTTTAAATGCTAATAAAATATGAAATACTAAGGATAAAAACATCATATAACCTCTATGGTTTTGGTATGGATGTTAAAAAACTAAATTTGAAAGAATCACATTGTTATCTATTGTAGAAAAAAAGTTATGTGTGTCAAAAACAATGTCACTTTTTAAAAACCAGGTTTTTGATAACATACCAGTTTTCATGGGAGAAAAAATAATTCAATCAAATCAAGTCAATTTTAAAAAAAAAAAAATATTTAGATTCTATACAGAAAATCCTAAAAGACTCTAGTTTAGTTCATCTTCAAATTCCTAACCATTAAATGGAAATTTGCATCCGAAAGTGAAAGTTTTCTTGAAAATTCATAGTTCATTGTCAGTTTAGGAAAAAAAGTGTAACCCACTATTGTGGGTTCACCCATTATCATTGGATCTATTGGATTGATGACCTCATCTTCACTTGATCCACTACTTCCATCATCTACCTTCTTTCCCCTAGTTTGATTCAACTCAATCTTTGTCTTCTCTACATCAACTTTTCCTTTTCCTTTGACGTGTTCATTGCTTCATGTTGGCACTTGGGTCCTGTAGTTCTTGTTGACATGTCCAACCTTGTAACAATTAAAAAAAACCAAGCTCCCATTTAACCATTTCTTGTAATTTCCTATGAAATATGTCCTAATGAAATTTTCTAGGATGTGACCATATTCTCCATAATAATTACAACTATACCATATGTTATAATCCCAATTATGAGAATTACCTAGCTTAGGTGCATGCTCTTGCTGCTTGGATGTCCAATTAGATTTTCCCTTGGATCTTCATTCTTGAGCTTTGTGTCAATACTTCTATCAATTGTAGCAATATCCTTCAAATCTAAGTGCAATAGGTATATTGATTTTCTTTGACCCACATTAATGTTCTTGGTGTCCTTGTTTCTTGTCTAACTACAGTTAAAACATTATCCATTGAATTTTGGTTTATAATTTGTCTTACCAATCTTGCTTCTGAAAATATTTTCTAGGTGTGCCATGTTTCCACAATGATGACATGTAGGATTTCCTTTTAATTTTGTATTTGTTTTCTCTTCAGTCTTGAATGATTCTCCTTCTTCAGTGGATGAAAAATGGTTGGTGTATCATAGTCTAGAGGTGTCCCTAGGTGTTCTTGGTGATCTCATGAGTTCCTCAAAATATCTTATAGCTTCATTAGGTTTGTTCATCCTCTCCATTAGTTACTTCTTAGATCTTAACTTATTCCTTAGTTAATCAATTTGTGATCTCAGATTTGCAATCTCTACATCCTTTTTGTTCAGTTCCTGATTTGCAAGTAATAGTTGATTCATCATGTCTAGCTAATTGTTTGTGAGATTTTGCACATCTGACCTCCTTTAGTCAAGTTTGGTAGTTCCATTAGTATCTTTCCCTATTTTACCATGACTTTGTCTTCTTCAACTTTCTTTTTCTATTTGTATTTCACTAATTTTATTTCATACTCTCTCTTCAATCCTTTGATTTCTTCATTTAGAATGTTGTTCTTCTCCAATAGATCTGCTATTGTTGCATCACTTTCACTAGAATTAACATAGTCAAATAGTCCTTTGGTGTCCACTTCTTGCATCACTTTCACTAGAATTAACATATTCAAATAGTCCTTTGGTGTCCACTTCTTGATCTAGAGTGTATCATTTTGTTGAATGGCCATATCTTTTCTTTTCTTTAATGATTTCCCTAGTTCCTCTCTTTCTCTTCCAAGCTTCTACAATATGATATAGATGTCAAACATATAATTTTCAATGACATTTCCCAATTCGTAAGCCTCCATCTCCAAGATTATAACTCTCAAGTTGTTAGAATTCTTCTAAGAGAACAAAACTATGGTACCAATTGTTGGAAGTATTATTGGAAGTAAGATATGGGGGGGGGGGGGGGGGGGCTGGGTGTGAATCAAGATCTATAAAAAAATACATTCACCATTTCCCCATCTCATATCTAGATCATATACCATATAACCATAAACTATAAAATTGAAATTTATGCACCATATCCATAAAAATAAATGTAAAAACATAACACAAAATGTTTTGGTTACCCATAAACCTTTCAAGGTGAAGATAAAATTAGGGTGGGGATGACACCCACAAATCTTCACTAGTGCATCAATAAAGTGTGCCTGTTAGGGATACAATGTTTGATCACTTTTAATGATCTACCCTATGAGGGGTCATCCTTATTATGAGCTTACGAGGCTTATTCTTTCTACCTTGATTAAAGGATTTAAACATACAACTAAGTAAGCACTCTGTTAGGAGATTTAAAAATAAGTATGCTAAAACCACTTTGTTAAGAGATTTACGGGTCAGTGTAAGAAGTTGGGTCTCGCTTTTGACCAAAAAGTGGAAGTGTTTTTCTTGTTTTTGAAATTTTTTGTCAATTGATGTCAAAATTTGAGGCATTTAGAGATTGAATATAAAAAAACTTCAAAAATAAATTTTTTAGTGTTTGGAATCTAGTTTCTGAATATGTAATTTATTTGTGTACCCATATATGATAGACTATTTTTTTGGTAGGATCTTTAAAAACCACTTTTTCAAAATGCTTGTTTAAAGACCATACCACACTCGTGTATGTATACCATAATTTGACTCAAATAAATGAATTTTTGCCAATCCTTTTAAAGAGAGTTACATAATACACCTAAGATTGATGACAATATTTTTGCTTAATATTTTATTGAATAATTTTATTGTTATTAATTATTAATTGGCTATAAAGGTAAATTTTAAAACCTCTCGTATACAGACCACATAATTTGATCAAAATCTCACTTTTAAAAAAAATTCTTTTTTAACCTCAAAAGAATTGTATGTAGATTGATGACATATAAATTAATTTAAGAAAATGAAAAAGTTATTAAAGTTTTAGTGAACTTCACTATTTTACATTTAGGTACCACCTTTCATTAAATATAATGCAAAAATAGTAAATAAACTCATAGCACTATAAAATTTATATTTCTAAAATTAGGATAGTAAGAGCTCTAATGGGTTTTTGTTTCATAAAAAAATTTGATCGGGAAGACCCTCTAAAAATTATGGCAAGGCATAAATTTGTTAGTTCAATGCCTTAGCCAAACCTTGAGAGGTCAAGGCATAGGCTTGGTCTCACCAAGCCTATCCCAAACCAAAATCCGAGGAAGGAGAAAAAAATCCCATCCAATGTTGTAAGAAACGGGTAGTCATTATTTAAATTCAAAAAATGGGTAGCCATTTTGAAAAAGTCAAATCGACATACCAAATCCCCCCCAAAAAAAAAAAATTTAAATTTTTAGAAATGGGTACCCATTTAATTTTTTTATGTTTTAAAAAATGGGTACCCATTTTTTGAAAATTAAAAACGGGTACCTGATGTTTAAAAAAATAGGTGCCCATTTTTTAAATTTTGGATCAGGTGACCGAGCCTAAAATGGATACCTGATTTTTAAAAATGGGTACCTATTTCTAAAAGAGCATGATCTCAATCCGTGGACTTCCGCAAAATTGAGACCCAACTCCTTTCTTCTACCCTTACCCTAATCCTTCAATTAGCACTTTATGCTAGATTATAGATATTCTCTTTCCTTGGTTGATTTGATCTCCCTATCTAATACACTCTATTATTTCCTTCATTGCTAGGTTTCTCTATCTAATCTCTACTTCTGATAATCAAACTTAGCCTTCCTTGTTTTGTCCTTAACCTTCTCATGCATACACAATCATCTATAGTGATTTATGGTGTGAAACCTTTTTAAATAGATAATTGGAGAAGGTTCTAGATCATGATAAACAATCTAGAGTTCTCCCTTTTTGCTGCTTAGTCCTTCTAATTTTCTAATTGGTTACTCTACCTTCCTAGAGATTTATGTCCTCTGATATAAAATGTGTAATTACCTCCTTGGTTGTCTCTACAATCCAAAAATCTTGCATAGAAGTCAGCCAAAATTATTTACATAAGTGTTTGCTCCATTAAAAACACATATGTCAAAACAAGCTTACTTGGAACTATAATATCCTGATGCTTAGTTATAACTGATATAAATGTTATCCCTTGACTTCTGTATGCTCAATAGTAACTAACTCTCTTGGCATATACTATATTTACTTTTCTCGGCTTCCTTTATCTTTACTCAACATATACTATGACTTAGTCTATAACGGGGTGCTCAACAACTTTAGACTTTCTCGGCTTGTAATGAAATATAAATAGGTCCATGAATACTCCACCTTCATTGGGTGGCTTGGTTGCAGTGATGAATGACCAACTCTACTTAGAAAATGACTAAGTGTTGGACAATAATAGCTAACAAGGGTTAGAGATCAAAAAAACCTTCCACCATAAATATAGCATTGAACATGGT
This sequence comes from Cupressus sempervirens, assembly GCA_028749045.1. Classification (NCBI taxonomy): domain Eukaryota; kingdom Viridiplantae; phylum Streptophyta; class Pinopsida; order Cupressales; family Cupressaceae; genus Cupressus; species Cupressus sempervirens. Next base: position 156,011,997 of record CM053790.1, on the reverse strand, counting down.
AATGTCAATGAAAAGAGACCAAAAAAAATAGACAAAATACTGAGCTATGATGACTTGACAAGAATCAATAAACTTGTGAGACCTAGATCTAATCAAAAAATGAAAAGGAATGAAAGTGAGAAGAAATAAGCAGAGAGCTACCACATAGATTGAATTTTCATGCTACTAATCAATTCTTAGTATTGAAATAAAGAAGTCATGGAACCAAAAGCATTCCATGGAAATAAATTATATTAACATATACAAGAGATGAAAGTTTGATGTAGACATACCTTGTTGAAGGAAACAACTACAACCATCTACACAAAATGACAAAATGGAAGATCCTTAGAAAAGAAGAGAACAAGTACAAGAAATATTATGAATCAGGCAGTGGCTAAATAATAGAATATTTTTACTAATAAGAGTATTTTTTTGCCTTTATTAATTAAGTTATAAATTAATAAAGAAAATATAACAATATAAAAAGATAAATGTTGATGCATGTGTTATCATATGTATTAGAAATTATTATATATGTTAGCACTTATCTTTTTGTTGGAAACTTACAATTGGAACACTTGTTTTTTTTTCATTGATGTCAAATCTATGGATGAGACATATTACTACCTAATCTAAATGTCATATCTATTTGATTGATGAAGATGATTTGTGAAGTTACTCATAGATATAACACCTAGAAGAAAGGTTGAAGTATGAAAAGGAAGTTACAATGGAAATTTGATTAGATAGACTTTGATGAAGAAAAGTAATTATTTATGTCAAGAAAGATAGGCTAAGCTGAGAAAAAGAGTTGAATACTAAGGAGTGTTGAGTAATTCTAGTATCAACCAAGCTACAAATAGTGCTGAGTAAATTTAGTGTTGATTGAGCATTAGCATCGACCAAACAAGTTAGTTGATGCCAAGCAAGAAGCTTTATAGAGATCAAGTATTTCAATGTTGACCAAGTATCAAAATTTAGAGATTGTTGAGTGATAGTAACATAAAAAAATTTAAATAAATCATAAGATCAAGCAGATGTAATTGATTTCTTGGGAGATGTAAAATGTGTTAAAGATAAGATTGATGAGTTGGATCATTAAATTCAAAGAGGTGATTAGGTAAAGAACTAATAGATAGATTCTAGAGAAGATTCTAGAGGATGATCAAGAAGATGAAAAGATACATCAAATTGAGTTGAGTATGATCATAATCCCTAAGGTATATGGTGGGTATAGAAAATGGTAAAGCATGAATTGCTTATTCAAAGACATACATAATCAATCATTTGGTATGATGTCCAGCTGTGTCTAGTCAAGCCAAGTAGAGCCCAACTAGTGTGTGTATGAGCAAGTTTTTATGTGAAGAGAGACATATAGAGTGAGGTTGTCATGTCCCCTTTTCAAATAATTAAAAATAATAATCTTTGCTAAGGCAGGAAAGTCCAAAAAGGTGAAGTTTTGGAAAAAGGGGATAATCTTTGGAAGCTAGTGGACTAATAAATGAAGATTATTATTAAAATATGTTTTATTAACCCCTCTTGGATGTGAGTTAGGGTTATGCCATCTTTTAAGAGGTTTGGAGGCATTTTGGGCTGATTCCAGAACTTGATTTTTGCTCATTTCTTTGTTATTCTTCAGAGGCTGCCAAACTTGTGGAGAAGGAGACCCAAGAATGGGAGTTTGCAGGTTTCTAGGGAGACCCAAGAACAGGAGTTTGTAGGTTTCTAGGAAGGATAAGGATGGGATTTTGAAGCCATTCCATGTGCATGCTCATGCAGAGTTTGCCTTTGTGCTGAACAGTGCAGATTTGTGAGTTTTCGGGTGTATATTTTGTAAGAGTTTGGTGTTTTCAGTTGAGTATTTCATATCAGTTTGGGTTGCTGCTGTATATCAGAATTTTAAATATTATAATAGAGCTGAATATATGTATTGGAACATGGTTAAACTTCTGAGATAGTTTATTAGTGTTTTTGTGATGTTTTCAGGCATTTTTGTGTTGTTTTCGGGAGCCTGATGAGCATAGTTTTTGTCCTACGTTTGTGAGCTGTTGTGTAGATGATATACAGATCTAGAAATGCCATTTTATAGGATTTTATGCTGCTTAAATTTCTCTAATAATTCCACTTTCAGATTTATTAATAATAGGTGAACCTGTGAAGCTTTTGGCACTATTTCTGGCATACTCGATTTGGGGTTTCTTGAGAAATTTGGTGGATCTTTGTGATATTAGTTGTTCAATTTTAAAAATCTGATTAGAGGCGTGAAATATCATTTAAAATTAGTAAAGGGAAATTTCAATGGTATCAGAGCTATGATCTTGCCAGCCTAAGGGTTTGTAGAAGTTTGCATGTCAATTTTGACAACTACCCAGATCTTGCATGTCAGTTTTGACAACTACCCAGATCTTGCATGTCAGTTTTGACAACTACCCAGATCTTGCATGTCAAAATTTATGGTTGCATGTTGCTTCTAATAAGTTGCATGTCAAAATCTATGGTTGCATGCTACTTCTAATCGTTTGCATGTCAGTTCTTGGTGAATTTGGTGGTTGCATGTTGCTTCTAATCAGCTGCATGTCGAAATCTATGGTTGCATGCTACTTCTAATCAATTGCATGTTAGTTCTTGGTGTTTGAAGAAGTTATAACCTATTGGGGTTACACTCTACTTTATCTAGAATGGACAGGTATAGTATAGAGTCTTGGAGGACACGATCTTGGACAATTGATATCCAGAGTCAGAACAGTAGAAAGGATGGTTATTTAAACATTCGAGATAAACTTAAGAAAATAAGCCATGACATGTCTGAACAGTTGGTTGAGCACCACCGTATAATGAATGACATGTTGTCTGACCCAGCTAAGGTGGATAAGTTGACTGGATTTCTATTTGGCAGATTTTCTCATAGGGCAGATGACACAATTACCAAGAACTTGCATGAGGATTTTGAGAAACTAGCTTATAGCCAGGCAAAGGTCTCAGATTCTACTCTGCCACAGGAGGTAGTGGGTTTAGATGATGATTATGAGGATGTTGTGCATGATGGTGAGATACCTGGTAGAGATGAGCAGACATTGAGCATTCATGACTTTGCTGAGAAAGAGTACCAAGCACAGTTAGATGCTTTATCACATGAGGTTGAGGCAAGTAGTACTCCACATGATTTGTCCAGCCAGCTGAAGGTGAACAAAGACAGTATTTTGACTTCATTATCTCATCATGATAGGTATGTGGAGTTAGTTGGTATTGGTCATATTACTCAAGTTAGGAGTTTTCTTGAGTTACCAACTGATTATAGTTTACGTAAATGGACTCGAGATTGTTATATTGGCATTTGGGATTTAGTTGACTGGAAATCTTTAACACTTTTTGGTAACAATGATTGTTTGGGTGCTATCATGGATTTGATTAGCAGATTGCATGGTGTTTTCTTTTCTTGTGCCAGGAGCTTATCCGATGTTGGTATTAGTTTTTATACACCGGTGTTGGGATTTGTTCATATATCCAGTCGACCATACTTGCTGGAATGTGTTGATGATCTTTCATATTTGGTAATGTGTACAGATGAGCCCCAGGATCATATTGGCATTGATGACATGCAGGAGGATGCAATGGATAGATGTGAAGACTTAGTTTCCTTGGGTACAGAGGAGTTGGACAATAGTGCTACAGTTTTTGATACTCCATATGTTGATATGAGCTTTAGAGTTGATTCACAGGACATGGATGGTAATACTCCAGAGACTAGTAACTTTGAGGATACTCCTTTAGACAGTGCATCAGAGGAGGTTTGTAGGAGACAGTCAAGCCAGTGCCATCATGTGTCTAATCAGTTGAGAGTTAGTGACCAAGACATTGCTATCACTTGCCAGCATTTCGATGCTGCTAATTAGTTGTTAGCAGTTTATGGATGGGGTTCTCCTACTAGTGATGAGCAGGAAGGCAATTATCTTTGCTTGATAGAGTTCCACTCTTTATGGGAGGCTATCCAAATTTTGAGACAGGATTATATGCAGTTGGTAGCTGATAGAGATTATCTTATGGAGTGGGGCAGTACAACATACGATGCATTTTTGGCCAAGGAAGATGAGGTGAGTGAGCTTACTCAACAGCTTGAGGTGACTTCTGAGATTCTTGAGATTACACAGTTGGCTTTCAAGGAGTCACAGTTTCATTTGGATAAGGTGACCATGGAGTTAGAGCAACTATAGTCTTTACCTAATTCTATACAGTCACAAGCTATGGTGTTTGGTGATCTGAGGATGTCCATGGCCGAGATTGTCAGAGATAGTGGAGATGGGGATGCATCCATCCTTGATACTAACATTGGCATATTAGGTTCATTCCCACTAGAGTTAGGTTCAGTTGAGTTGGGTGTTGTAGCAGATTGTTGTATGCCTGACATGGTGGTGGCCTCTTGTACTGATGGCACAGAAACTAGAGATGTATCAAAGATCATGTGTGATGTTGGTGAGTCGACAATTGGCATGGTTCCTGCTAGTAATACTACTCCTTTGGCGATGTCTTCAGAGGTAGTAGTTAGTTCCAACTTGATTAGTGATTGATTGTAGTTAGTTACATCTAGATTGTAGTCTGAGCCACTGACTGAGATTGGTGCATTCTATCGACATTACATTGTGAGGTATGCTCATCAATTTACCTTTGATGACCATGTTGATGAGATGATGATACAAAGATGTATTTTGGTTTCTAATGCTTATCATCAATTATGGGATAGTTTGACACCTCGGGATGAGAGTCGTGATGGGCACGACATGGAAATAGGTTCTACAATTGACAGCTTGATAATACATGACTTAGAGCAGGAGTTTCAGAGTGATGCTTCAGTGGGTGTTGTTATTGATTCTACTCCTTTGGCTCTGACATCTCCTGACTTAGCTGGTGATCAGTCACAGTGGGTTGTATCACTTGTTCATGGTGAGTTGTTGACTAAGGTTGGTTTTTTTCATCAACATTATATTGCAAGGTATGTACATCAGTTAGCATTTGATCCTTGTGTTGAGGAGTTGATGGCAGGAAAATTTGGTTTGGGGTCCAATTCTTGCTGTTTATCTTGTGATGGCTTTTCACCATCAGGGGTGCATGGTAGTTATGGTTATGAGACAGTGGTCAATGATCTACAGAGTTGTGTTGACTATAGGCATTGTATAGTGTGTGGATTCTCCATACTTGGTACAGTTTCATCCGGAAGCATTCACCATTGTTGCAGAGTTGGATTGTACATTTCGTATAGGCTAGTGGAATGCATTGATGGTATTTACTGTGTTGGTAGTCCACTTTACTTGGGTTTTGATGTTCTAAGAGTTTGTGTCTCATGGATTTTTGACTATGGAAGTTGTGATTTTGGAGTTTGGTTGAGCTATAATTGTCAGTTTGATTATGGATTCCTCTTGGTCATATTGCAGAGGATATTGCAAGAGCCTGTGTTAATTGGTAGTAGTATAGTTCATGACTACATTTGGGATCCAGGTGGATTGATTGGTTTATTGTTCAGCCATTTCTTGAGGACAAGCAATGTTTGGGAGGGGAGGACTTGTCATGTCCCCTTTTCAAATAATTAAAAATAATAATCTTTGCTAAGGCAGGCAGGCCCAAAAAGGTGAAGTTTTGGAAAAAGGGGATAATCTTTGGAAGCTAATGGAATAACAAATGAAGATTATTATTAAAATATGTTTTATTAACCCCTCTTGGACGTGAGTTAGGGTTATGCCCTCTTTTAAGGGGTTTGGAGGCATTTTGGGCTGATTCAAGAACTTGATTTTTGCTCATTTCTTTGTTATTCTTCAGAGGCTGCCAAAACTGTGGAGAAGGAGACCCAAGAATGGGAGTTTGCAAGTTTCCAGGGAGACCCAAGAATGGGAGTTTTCAGGTTTCTAGGAAGGCTAAGGACAAAAGTTTGAAGCCATTCCATGTGCATGCTCATGCAGAATTTTCCTTTGTGTTCAACAGTGCAGATTTGTGAGTTTTCGGGTGTATATTTTGTAAGAGTTTGGTGTTTCCAGTTGAGTATTTCATATCAGTTTGGGTTGCTGCTGTATATCAAAATTTTAAATATTATAATAGAGCTGAATATATGTATTGGAACATGGTTAAACTTCTGAGATAGTTTATTAGTGTTTTTGTGATGTTTTCGGGCATTTTTGTGTTGTTTTCGGGAGCCCGATGAGCATAATTTTTGTCCTACATTTGTGAGCTGTTGTGTAGATGCTATACAGATCTGGAAATTCCATTTTATAAGATTTTATGCTGCTCAAATTTCTATAAAAATTTCCACTTTCAGATTTATTAATAATAGGTGAAGCTGTGAAGCTTTTGGCACTATTTCTGGCATACCCGATTTGGGGTTTCTTGAGAAATTTGGTGGATCTTTGTGATATTAGTTGTTTGATTTTAAAAATCTGATTAGAGGCATGAAATATCATTTAAAATCAGTAAAGGGACATTTTAGAGGTTGATCAGAAGCACACAAGTGTGTGAAGGAAAAGTTAAAGTGTATTGAAATCCTTTTAACAGAGGTTGACGTAACAATCATTTGAAGACTTAACAGTCTGTGTAAATCCTTTAACTGGGTGATATTCTAAATGGAATAATCAAAGTCCTCTTACAAGGCCACTCTTAATTTAGGGTGATTAAATCTTCTAACCAGACCACATTTAATATGTGTATTGTAACCTTTAGCAATAGAATTAACAAAATAGTGAAGTGATTAATGTTTAATTGTTCAAGTGGTACATATAGACTTTGAGTAACTAATAGTTAAGAGTTATTAACTCCTACACATATATCCCTTGTGACATGCATGATTTATAAGTTTTAATTGTAGTTTGCATGATTATGAGATGCATTATAACATACAACAACCTCTATGAAAGATTGCATAATGTAATAATTTAAAACAACCTGCATATATGTAAAAGATCAGCATAGAAGAGTATGAATAAAAAAAATTGTGTTTGTGTAAAATTCTTATAGTGCTCTGATTTCTTGTTTTCTCTCTTCTTTTCTCATATTTGAGATTCTACAATTGGTATTAGAGATTTATGAAAAGATCTAGAAAAAGATATTATCAAAGTGGATGAAGATCTTGGGATGTGATTGAGATTCTACAATTGGTATTAGAGATTTATGAAAAGATCTAGAAAAAGATATTATCAAAGTGGATGAAGATCTTGGGATGTGAAGAGTGTTCATGAGATTATATGGGCTCAAAAACAATTGAGAAAAAATTTATGATTTGTAGAAGAGACAAAAAACTATGGGAAAGAAAAAGATGTTAGTATTTTGTATTTGTCAAAGCTAGATTAAAGATTTGTAGAGATGAAAGAAGACCCATCTAGTGCAATCTAGCTATAATGCTCATCATCAAGGTAATTTATTTGTGTGGAATGTTTAAATTATTTTCAATTAAAAAATTTAGAGAGAAGGTTAAAAAATAAAATTCGAGTCTCATTTGTGAGAGATATGTGTTGAGAGATGAATTTTTGAAATTGAAACAGTCGAATTCAAAATATTTAAATATGATGAAGGAGTTGAGAAAGAATGTTCATGACAAAGTTTGAGAAATTATGATAATCTTGCAAAAGAATTGGAGAATGTTAAGATGGAGAACAAAGATTTGGGTAAGAAGTTAAAGATTTTGGAAAAATATAATAAAATTTTGAAATTGAAGAAATCAATTTGTGATTGCATGTGGTATGAGTGATCCATGTGGATTCAATATAGATGATATAGACAAAAAATCTCTAGATAAGGAGATTAAAGATGAAGGTAAAGATGTGTCTACAAGTGTGGATGGAACTTGTCAGGATGATAAAGAATGTTGTTTTAAAGATAATATTGGTTTGAAGATTATGGAGAGAATGCATTTTAGAGGAAGTATATTAGGAAAGCATGAGAAAGGCATGAAGGATCTCATCCATCCCATTTAAAGGCCAAAGTATGAAGGCCTAGGATTTGGTAAAAGAGAGAGATCTAATATTTCTCATGATAGATCCAATGTTTCTACCATGAAAGGTTCAAATATATCAATTTAGAGTAAAGAATATATTTCATTTTCCCATTATGGTAGGGAAGGACATAAGGAAGATAAATGTTGGGATCTTCACCCTTGTCAAATTTGTGGGTTGAAGAGTTAGGTGAAGAGACATGTTGAAATAGAGATTGTGATGGACAATCTATGAAAAATTGTATGCATATTATGGATGAATCTTGTTGGAAAAAAGTGACAAGTATTTGGAGAAGGTTGTACAAACCTCCAAGTTTTCATATAAAAAGTGACAATGGTGGATCAAGCTTTTGAAGTTTGAGTGATGTAGTTGATGACTACTTGTTTTGATTGGCACATGGAAGTACCATGCATCTTCTCTATATTATAGAATGGAAGGAAAGAATGGGTTTTGTGATCCCTCATGGAAGAGAGAAATTAATAAATTGATAGTTGACTTCTATTAGAAGTGGTATGCAAGTCTATAAGACTTTACTGGTGAGAAGTTGCATTGTGAGTTGCATGGGTTAAGTTTGAGTGCTTGGAGATTGAATTGTGAGTCTCAACATCAAGGGGGAGTATGTAGATAATTGATGCTCGAGACACAATCCCACCATCCTAGTTCAAGTTAACTATTAGTTTACATTCACTGCTATTTGGAGTATATGGGTCTCCATGCACAATAAGCTCTCCAATTAGTGTCATGCATAATTTTCATTTAGTTCTTTGGATAGTTAAGAGTTATTAACTCCTATGCATATATCCCTTGTACCATACGTAATTTATAAGATTTAATTGTAGTTTGCATGATTATAAGATGCATTAAATAATCCATGATAAATGCATGGAATATAAAATATAAAATAATGTTATGATAAGAAACAACCTCTATAAAAAATTATATAATGTAATTATTTAAAACAACCTACAAAATGTAAAAAATCAGCATGGAAGAGCAATGATAAATGTTTGTGTAAAATTCTTGTAGTGCTTTTTTTTCTTGTGTTTACTCTTCTTTTCCCCTATTTTAGATTCTATAGTAATTTTCCATAAAAAAAGATCATATTGCTGATGAGGCATATTAATGTCTTAATTTTGATATAGTTTTTATAGTTTGGACTTACTCTTTGTGCTTTGCCAAAAAAATTTTCGAAACATTTGTGTAAATATCTTGTGAACATATGCCAGACACAGCTAGAACTTACTAAACCTATGGGTAGTGTGTATGACATACTTTGCTTAATATTATGTACATAGAATGCAATATTTCATATAAATATTTTAAGCTATGTTCTAATATTTGAATAAGAGTAGGAACATTATCTTGCATATGTGTTCCAAATGTTTCTAACTTTTAGGAAATGAAGAGTGATGCAAAGGGTGGTGATTACTACATTAAAGGAAGAGGAATGATGGAGACTGATCATGGCAAGGAAAGTACAGTTTAGTTTCTATGGCTAAGCTGCACTTGCAAAGGAGTTACTGTTCCAAAAAATCTAGGAAGACCCGACATGCTATATTTCCTATAAGTTGTTATTATGTTGCTTAGTAATAAATGTACTATTTCATGGTTGATCTTCTGCCTTCTTTTTTTGCGATGTTTGTTCAAGACTTTTATGTCATGTTTTTAATAAGTATCCAATCCTCTATATAATGGATTTGGATCATCTGAGTAAGGAGGTAATGAGAAAATAGACAATGATGGTTTAAGATTCAGAAGTTACTCTTTTTTCTGTTCTTCATGAATTATTTAGTCGATGTAAGAAGGATTTTAATGGAGTGATTTTGGAATACTTGTTGCATTCTTAGTTAGTTGAAACCAACCAAGTGGGTCCACTTGGGAGGTGGAATAGATTTTAGATAGAGTAGATTCATTCCTTGCAATTTCCTATTTTCAAGATAGATTTACTATATTACTCCTGCAACATTTTTACTGTGAAAGTTCTTGCAACACTTGCGGAAAATGATCATGGTGGATGTTTTGAGTTGTTAACTAGTTTAGGTTCATTTTCCAAAGCTTTCTGTAGTTATCTGTTGTTAGTCCAAGTCTGTTTACTATTTTGTAACAATAGTATAGATTCTTTTCACGCATTTTACTTTCCTGTAGCATAGGTATTAAGACTCTTAAAGAAACTTAGTGCAAATACCGTGCTGGCCTATTTCAAGTTCTACATCCTTGGGTTGACAATTCAAGTGTATTTCATGATGGAATAAATAGTCTTTAGATAGATATAGTATCCTTGAGAGAGATAATGGTGCGATTATCTTCATCTATTATGAAATTGTACATTTTTTGGTGTTGTTGCTAGGGATGTTATTAAACTAGGAATCTTTATGAGTCCTTTATTTTTAGATTAGTTTATTAGCTAAAAATCACAAAGTTGTGGGCTTGATCAACAAGTCACCAATTCAATTGCATGCATCAAAGAGGAAGACAATGAGATGAATATGGAAGATTTCTTCCATGGAAGTCTATTAATTTGAACAAAGAAATTGAAGAAGAAGTTGAGTTTCCTTTTGAGGACACAAGCCCTGATTTTCCTACAATCTTCCTCTAGAGAAAAACCCTTGGACACAAGTGGTCTTCAACCTTTTGCTGAAATTTTGGCCAGCTTTCTTGGTAGTTCTAGTCCAAATCCACCTATTGTTAACAATCCCATAGCCAACATTCCTTTTCAGTAGTAACCCCATAATCAAATACCTCCAATAATGACACAACCTACTTTTTCATTTCCTCTCTCAAGCCTCATAACTAATGCTAATCTCAAAAGTATACTGGCAGTTGCTCTTCCAAAGTTCTATGGCCTTGCAACTGAGAATCCTAATACTTTCTTGTTTGAATTTGACATACTTTATCATAGATTTGACTATAGAACTGATGCTCATAAGCTCAAGTTGTTTCTAGAAACACTAAAAGAATCAATCTTATGATGGTTCATGGGCTTAGGAGTCAATACAATAGGTACTTGGGATGAAATGCAAACTTTGTTTCTAGAGAAATGCAAAGAATATTGCAAGGGGAATGATCCAAGATGAGATGATATGTTTAGAATATCACAAAAGGAAGGTGAAACATTGGAAGACTATGTTTCACATTTCTTGTATACATTGTAGAAGAATGCCCAACATGTACTGGCAGAGGATTCATAGAAATTAGTCTTCTTGAGAGGGGTGAACGATAATTTTCTAGAAGCACTAGAACTGATGGCTGGTGGTGATGTATATCAATCCTCTTGGGATGACCTCAATAAAATCTATCTTAACTACTCAAGGTCAACTATGAAGAAAGATAGAGGACACAAGTTCACAGCCGCTAAAGGGATCAATCACGGTATTTCAAAGCTTGATATATCTAATCCACTCTTAGATTTCAAGCAAGACATCATAAATGATGTTGCTACACATCTCAACATAATGACTACAAGGAAGAAACATGTAGAGGCTGAGGTGTAGTTAGCTGAGTATTGTCCACATTGCCAAAAGTAGAAGAAATATTGTCAATACAAATTGGTCACTGGTCTGGAGAACCAATATCTTCGAATAAGTACATCAAGATAGAAGAAGAGGATGAGCAAGTATTCTTCATTACTCAATGTCAACCATGGGCCTCACGTCAAGGTATGCCTCAAGACCCTTTACAAAATTTAAATGCATATGGTAATCAATAGAAAAGCCATAGTACCCAAGGTCCTCCATAATATAGTCAACCTAATTGGAATAATGCTTTGCAAAATAATCAACAATAGCCTCAATGACCTTAGAACTCCCAACCTTCCTAGCCAAACTAGCAAAATAACTAGTGGCATAATTAGCAAAATTAGTAGAACCAATGGCAACCACCTCAAGGGAATTGGAAGTCTACAAACCAATGGAGAGGACCTCAACAATGGCCTAATAATGCTGGATACCTACCTTCACCACCTCTAGAAAATTTGCCTGCACTAATGCCACCACCTGCAAAAATTGAACCTCAAAAGCAGACTCAATTACCTGCACAACCTCAGCCAAATCCAAATAACCAACAACTACAACAACCCATGTATTTTGTTGATGCTCAACAATATTCTTCTTATGCTCTAAATATTGTAGATATACATTTGAGATCTAGTACAACCCTACCAATGCCTAAACTACCTCTCATAACTAAAATACCAGACACTTTTGCAACATTAGAACCAACATTTTCTCTACCACAAAAGGTTGACCCAACCAATGTAACTAGCTTAGCTCAAACTCAAACAATAGCTGAACCTCCTTTTCCACAAAAGCTCATACAAAGTAAACTTGTACAAATAGAGGAAAAATCCTTTGACATCATTGATCAGCTAAAGAACATTCATGTCCAAATTCCTTTGTTCCAAGCTATTAAAGATGATCCTATTTATGGAAAAGCCATTAATGAAACCTATCTAAAAAATCCTTGGAGAAAGAAAAAGGACCCAACTATAGTCCATATTGTAGGATGATTGGCTGATATTATGTTAGGAAAATTGGTTATTCCTAAACAATCTAATCAAGGAAGTCCAGTTATGAATGTGGTTATAAGTGGTTAGTTAATTAAAAATGCTTTGATTGATCTTGGTGCTGCTATAAATATTATGACAAAGGATACTATGAAAAAGTTGAATATAGAAGGATTAAGGGCTACCCCAACAATTCTGCAACTTGTAGATAGTTCTACTATCACTCCTAATAGGATGATAGAAGACATCGTAGTAACCCTAGTAACCCTAGACTCTCTAAAGTACCCTACAAATCTCATGATTCTATTCCCAAAAGTCAACTTATCTGGTTACCCTATCATTTTAAGATGACCACGATTAGCTACGACCGATGCAAATATAAGTTATAGATTTGGGAGTATGACCATATTAGATGGATAGGTAACAAAGTAATTTGATTTGTATCCTCTAGCACAACCCCAATTGGATTTAAGCACATCCATATGGCTAGATTTAGCGGATGGAGACAAAGAGTTAAACTTTATAACATAGCCTATGATGTTACATAAACAATATTTTCCAAAGCTACAAGAGAAGGATTTAGTAATTCTGAGTATTCTTAATAATACTTGTGTGGTAGAAAAGGATGTATCTGATAGTTCTATGTTGGAACTAACTACATATGAGGAATGTAATGAGAGTTGTTTTTTGCCCAAGGAGTTAGACATTATCCATCATCTTTTACCATGTGAACTAGATACAATTCCAATCTTTGAAGCTGCTATTTTTGATCTCACAACTATTGTTGAGTTGTCAAAAGTTCATAATCTCCATGTCAATCACAAACTACCTCACAAACAAATGAAACACTTAATAGAGCTTCTTCAAAAACATGAAAAGGCTTTTGCATGGGACTATGGGGATATGAAAGGGTTAAGTCCTATATTATGCACTCATAGAATATATATCAATGAAGGGTGCCTACCACTCCGTCAACCCTAGAGGAGGATTACTCCAACACTTAGAGAAATAGTTAAAATTGAACTGTAAGAGTTTCTTGATGCTAGTTTTATATACCCTATATCTGATAGTAGATGGGTCTCACCTCTGGTCATAGTACCTGAAAAGGGAGGGAAATGACAAATTTGTGTAGATTACAAAGAATTGAATAAGTCAACCAAAAAGGATCATTTTCCTTTACAATTTATTGATCAAGTTTTGAACACTCTAGCTGGCAAGAAATATTTTTCTTTTCTTGATGGGTACAATGGTTATAATCAGATAAGTATAGCTCCCGAAGATTAGGATAAAACCAAATTTACATGTCCATGGGGCACTTTTGTATATTTTGTCTTTCCATTTGGCCTGTGTAATGCTCTCACAATATTTCAAAGAGTTGTAATCAGCATTTTTGCTAATATATTGCATGATTGCATGGAAATATACATGGATGATTTCACAGTGTTTGGAGTCACCTTTGAGGAAGCCTTGATGAATCTTGAAAAGGTTCTTGTCTAATGCAAAGAACATAATCTATCACTAAATAGTGAGAAATGTTTCACGCTCATGTAGGAAGGAGTGGTGCTTGGTAATTTTATATAAACTACAGGGATAAAAGTGGACCCAGCTAATATAGAGGTAATTCTAACATTACCCATACCTACAAAACCAAAGGATGTAAGATCTTTTTTAGATCATGTTGGCTATTATAGGTGTTTCATAAAAGATTTTAGTGAAATAGCTAGTCCTTTGTATACACTATTGACTAAAGAAGCTGAAATCATTTGGACACTCGAATGTAATGAAGCCTTCCTACAACTTAAGATACAACTTAAGAAACTCCTCACCACAACACCAATTTTGAAGGGACTAAATTAGTCAATTCCATTTCATATCCGTACTGATGCATTAGACTATGCTATAGGTGATGTATTAGGACAAAAGCCTACTAATCTTGAAAATGCAATCTACTATATTAGCAAAAGCCTCCATGGTATTGAACTAAACTAAATAGTGACTAAGAAAAAACTTTTAGTTGTAGTTTATGCATTGAAAAAATTCAGACATTATGTAACTGGATATCCTATTTTTGTTCATATTGACCACTTAGCTATAAGGTACTTAATGAACAAACTTTCTATAACTAGTAGATTGGCAAGATGAATCTTGTTGTTGCAGGAGTTGGATAATACCATTATTGATAAGCCAGGCAAGTCCAACATAGTTGCTAATTATTTGTCTAGATTGCACATTGCTGATGAAGATTCGACTCAAATTGAAGATACCTTTCTAGATGAGCATTTGTTCCACATAGCAACTCATACACCATGGTATGCAAACATAACAAACTATATTGCTACAAATTGAATGGCCCCACACTTCTCTCACAAAGGCAGGGGGAAGCTAGCAGAGAAAAGTTTTCATTATTCATGGATAGATAACAATCTCTTCTATACTAGACCATATCAGATCATGAGGAGATGTGTCAGGGAGAATGAGATATGACATACTACATGTCTATCATGATGAACCATATGAAGGCCATTTTACAAGAAAAATAATAGCACTAAAGGTACTTACAACTAGATATTATTGGCCAACATTACATAAGTATGCAACAAATAATACCACCAAGTGTGAAAAAAGCTAGAGGATAGGTTGGGCAACCAAGTTAGATGAGATGCCACTCAATCCATAGATTATTGTAACACCCTTTGACACGTGGGGTATAGATTTTATAGGTCCAATTGACCCACCATCAAATGGAAAATCCTACATCTTAGTATGCATGTGTTATTTAACTAAATGGGTGGAAGTCAGGGAAATGAAGAATGCAAGAGATGAGGAAGTAGCTAAATTCTTATATGAGGATATCTTCACACATTATGGAGTTCCTATAGAACTTGTCATAGATCAAGGCACCCAATTTACATCAAACTTGATCGCTAAAGTTATGAAACAATAAAACATAAGGTACCAAAAATCTAGTCCTTATAACTCTTAGGAAAATGGGCAAGTAGAGGTCACCAACAGAGAAATTGAGGCCATTCTTACCAAGATAGTGCAATTACATAAGAAAAATTGTAGTAGGTTAACTAAAGCTATTTGGGCATACTAAACTACATGGAAGACAACAACTAGATTCACTCCATTTGAACTTGTGTATGGAAAAGAAACAATGTTGCTATTGAATTTGAACATAAAATACTACACACTACTTTGAAATTGAACATCAGTCTTCCTACAACACAAGAAGAGAGACTTCTCCACTTGAACTCACTGGATGAAATGATAAAGACAGCTTTGGAAAGAATAAAGATCATTCAATAGCAATAAAAGAAGTGACATGCCACACATATTCCTAATAAACAATCCCAAGTGGGAGATTGGTCTCTCCTATATGATTCTTGTTTCAAAGAGAATCTAGGAAAGTTGCAGACTTGGTGGCTAGGGCCTTATGAAATTTAATTTATGTATTCAACAATGGAGTAGTCTAGCTGACAACCATTGATCCTGTCCAATTCAAACTTCTTGTAAACAGCCTTAGGTTGCACCTCTATCATAAGCCATAGACCAAAGATGAGTTCCTTTAGTAGTTCCAACCAAACAATTTACTAGCTCTTACAGACATAGTTCCTATAGCAGAGGGTGCAAACCTTTTTCCTGCAGCCATACCATGACAAACCTTCAATGAGCACTCATAATGAAACCTCATTTAATGTGAGGTCCATTCTTTCATTCATTTTTATTTTTCTTCATATCAACTCATCTCATTTCTTTATTTATCATCTGCTCACACTTCACGTCACCCACAAATTCTATTTTAACTGCTTTCAATAAATCATACCATCAACACCTTTTTTGTGGTCGTTAGACTACACCACCTCACAAATTTGCATGTGAAAGTACACTCTAAAATTTTAGGTAGAACATTTTTACTAATGCATAGGTTTCAATATTTATATATAATATTGCATTAAATGTATTGTATAAGCCTTAAGTTAGCTTCTCCTTCCTATGCCAAAATTTTTAAGTGTGGACACTTGTCAAAATTTAGTGGGGGGCTAAGAAAGTGTATTAATTTCCAAATTTCATCTCCATATTACCCTAGTCATGTCCACATTATAGGTTTTACTTTGGTGGCGGTCTAATTTTAATCTTAAAATCTTTTTGTATCTACTATACTTTTTCATTGCGATTTTGGGAAAGATCTCCTATGATTGACATGACTGAAAAAGGGCTATGATTTATTACGAGAAAACTTCCAGTTAAACCTTGATGTCCTTCATAATTAATTGCATCATTATTTTACATGCCAAACATAATGGAGTCTTGTTAAGAGAATGTGGTCTCAAAAAGATCAATGTGAAATTCTAAGAAGAGGGTATTTGCAGAAGTGTTAAAGGGGTAAAACTTAACAGGGTGGTGAGAATAGAGAAATTTGAGGCTAGGCATTTTGAAGATGGGAGAACAATTACAGAGACATGAGCTAGTTGTTCATACTAATCTACTTGTAGACATAGAAGCAGTCCAACGATTTCATGCCTATGGATGGCTTGGCCACTTCCTATAGATAACTAAGCTCAATGAAGAAGTAGCAATGGAGTTTATGAGAACATTTGATGAAGGGGAAGCCACAATATGGGGATTAAAAGTAATTTCTATTGAGGAGCAGATAGAAAAAGTCACAAGACTACCAGCTAATGGGGAGTCTTATCCAAATGAACATGATGCTAGGTCATCATGGGCATAGTTCTCTCGGCTGGGTGACCCTCTACTAGACATTTAAAAGAAAGGGTATAAAATAATCTCTCTTCCAGCACCGTATCCATAATTAGCAACCCATATCATCAGGTATTTGAGCTATGAAGGCAAGTTTTCAAACTTGCATGCTCACCATTTTAAGCGACTTAGTTGTATAAGACACAACATTAAAGTTAATGTTCCCAATTTCCTTTATAATATGTTGTGTATTAGCACTAAAGAAACTTAGAAAGGAAATGCAAATTCTATTTCTCATCATGCCCTCATCAAACTTTTAGTTGAAAGGTCTCTTAGGGATTCCTCCCCTATATCATGGACATAATTTGTTGAATTAAAAACCTTGTAGCCTCAAGCCAACCTTTTTTCGCAAAATTTAGGGAATGAGGAAGAAATTGTAGAGCCTAGTCATAATCTAGCTAACATAGAAAAAGAACCAACATTACCCTCTCTTGATAAACCTATTGAGTCTATTTCAGAGGGTGATATACCTAGCTCTTCCAGAGACAAAGGCAAGTGCAAGGTTGGTAAAGAGAGCCCTAATCTTGAAAAGGAAGCCCAAAAACCTCCTGTTAAAGTGACAAAGAGAAAAAGGCCTATTCCTGCAGTAACCGCTCCTGCAACATCTACCCTAGTCCAACCTAAACCAAGGTGGACCTGCAAAATAGTAGAAGTTAAAGAGGTTCTTGTGCATCAAAGCCCTTGCATGAGAGGTTGAGTATCCCTAGTTTCCACTAAAAACCTAAATGCTTCAATTTCAAAATCTCATATAGAATCAGTGGTTGTGAATATTCCAGATGACTCTCCTATACACTTGGAACCCCAAAATGTGGAAACAAATGAAAATGAACATGTTAATGAAATGCCACAGAAAAATCAAGAAATGTGAGTCGAACTCTGTTGTTGTCTCAAAAAAAGCCCCTAAAAGTGATCAACCTACCTTGCCACTAGTCCCTATATATTCTAATATTTCTATCGTGCCTTATAGATCCTCTTGGTATACCCATTACTTCTAGCAAGTTGCTAAGGTACCAAAGAAGAAATCTATGGCTCAAGAATTCCTTTCATGTACAATTCAATCTATATTATTTGGTTTGTACAATCACTTCATTTTTCAAAAGGCCTTGTGGAGGCAAGAAAGAGACCAAATGTAGAAATTAATATTTGACAAAGATGAGGAAATTGAGTCACTGAAAGAGAAACTTGAGAAACAGAAACAACAAATGAATAAGGCTTTAAAGTTAGCTGACTAGGTAATGGCCTATAGACCACCACCAAGGGTGTATTCCATTTGTTTGAAGGAGTAGTTTCTACTATTTCAATTGATGATGAAAATAAGGGATGTTGATTGTGAATTTAAAAATGCTCAATATTTCTACAATGTGTATCAGATTTTGCCTTCATGGCAGAAAAATTTGATGTGTGAACTTTATTTACATAATTTCATAATTCCACATGAGGTAGAGTGTAACCATCTGCTTTACATAGGGGATGTTCACCTCAGAGCTTTAATGTCTTGGATGTACAATGAGACAAACTATGATAGGCAATTAAATTTCTATAGAGATCTTGAGAAATTTGAACCATTACCGCTATGGGATGAATCATGTAAGCTTGATGACCTTCTATGAGACTGGTTCAGACTAACCTATGGGAGACCGAAACTAGATTTAGGTAGAAAGTGTTTGTAGAAAGAGAAAAAGGTTATAGAGAGTACTAGACACTTCCAAACTTTACACAGCTAAGAGCTATTGCAGGGCTTAGGAACCAATGGAACTGATTGCCAGAAGCTTTCAAAAAGGAAGAACCACATAGCCCTATCAATTATGAGGTAGCTGTTAATAGGGTGGTCAAGCGTATTCAATTGGGAATAAAAATCTTAAAGGAACTATGGATGCCATTGACTTTTCAACCTCCTACCCTTCTTTGGCCTCTTTATAATATTGATGCTACTAGACTAGATTCATTGGTTGAGGAACACCTAGGTGAACAGTGGAAATGCACTAGAGGATTCTTCTACACTTTTAGAAGTGGGAAGCAAGGGAAAACTACAGTGGGAGACTTTAGAGCTATGGCAAAGAAGTATAATGCTTGAGGAAAAGCATTTCAATAGTGGGGGGTAGATGATGAGGCATATTAATGTCTTAATTTTGATATAGTTTTTATAGTTTGGACTTACTTTTTGTGCTTTGTCAAAAACATTTCCAAAACATTTGTTTAAATATCTTGTGAACTTATCCAAGAGATAGCTAAAACTTACTAAACCTATGGGTAGTGTGTATGACATACTTTGCTTAATATTATACATATAATGTCGTATTTCATTTAAATATTTGAAGCTATGTTCTAATATTTGAATAAGAGTAGAAATGTTATCTTGCATATGTGTTCCAAATGTTTTTAACTTTGAGGAAATGAAGAGCATCACAAAGGGTAATGATTACTGCATTAAAGGAAGAGGAATGATAGAGACCGATCATGGCAAGGAAAGTGCAGTTCAGTTCCTATGGATAAGCTATGCCTATAGAGGAGTTACTATTCCAAAAAATCTAGGAAGACCCAACTTGCTATATTTCTTGCAAGTTGTTATTATGTTGCTTAGTAATAAATGTACTATGTCATGGTTGATCTTCTACCTTGTTTTCTGGTGATGTTTGTTCAAAAATTTTATGTCATATTTTTAATAAGTATCCAATCCTCTATATAATGGATTTGGATCCTCTTAGTAAGAAGGTAATGAGAAAATAGACAATGCTGGTTTAAGATTCAAAAGTTACTCTTTTTCTATTCTTCATGAATTATTCATTTGATGTAATCAAAGAAGGATTTTAATGGAGTGATTTGGAGTACGTGTTGTGTTCTTAGTTAGTTGAAACTAACCAAGGGGGGCCACTTGGGAGGTGGAATATATTTTAGGTAGAGTAGATTCATTCCTTGCAATTTCCTATTTTCAAGATAGATTTACTGTATTAGTCTTGCAACATTGTTACTATGAAAGTTCCTACAACACTTGCGGAAAATGTTCATGGTGGATGTTTTGAGTTGTTAACTAGTTTAGGTTCATTTTCTAAAGCTTTTTGCAGTTATCTGTTGTTAGTCCAAGTGTGTTTACTATTTTGTAATAGTAGTATAGATTCTTTTCATGCATTTTACCTTCTTGCAGCATAGGTGTTAAGACTCTTAAAGGAACTTAGTGCACATACTGTGCTGACCCATTTCAAGTCCTACATCCCTGGGTTGACAATTCAAGTGTATTTCATGATGGAATAGATAGTCTTCAAAATAGATATAGTATCCTTGAGAGAGACAATGGTGTGATTATCTTCATCTATTATGGAACTATACAATTGCTATATTCCTATTAGTTTTAAACAAAATGTTGGAGATTTGTAAATCTTATCATTATATGATATGTTTGATAATTCAACAAGAATGGAAGGAATACTTACATATACACATGGCTATTGTCGTACAATCTGCCCAAGGATAGCCACAAATCAGGTAACCAACAACTAATTCAATTTGTTCTAGAAGATTTTAGAGATCCACATGAAAGATTGTTCTTGTTGAAGATGAAAAACACCCATTGCCATTCTATTTCGAGAGTGATATTATTAACATGCATATTATACTCTATCTATGAATGGGTTCATTTAGTATTATTATTATTATTTTGTGGATTCTATTATCACAATGAAAAGCAAAATAGTAAGCCATTTTTTTTGAAGTTTAAAGAATTTGACTAAGAGCTAAAGATTGCGAATTGTTTTTTTTACAAAATCTAGTGGAAGTACAATCTCAACCTCATTCTTTGTGGTATTAGAGTCATGCATTCAATAAGACTTGTTTCATGGTAGGCTCATTCATAACTATTCAACTTCACCAATAACGAAGAATCTATGTACCACAGACTAGTTTTTGACACATCCGCCCAACAAACGGATAGCTTAAACATCATATACTAAGACTTGATTCATAGACTAAAAGTAATAAATAATAAAAATTGACTTATGCCCAATTTTATCCCCCACAAACATCCATGCATGACCCTTGTGTGATATGTGAAATGTAAGCATTAGCTGTAAAGATAAGGATATGACATTTCAGACTGATGGATTACAGAGTCTAACTTGAATTAATGCTTCCCCTCCAAGACTAGTTATCTCTCAACTGTTTCTACCCAGAATGATACAAGATATAATTGAGTGAGCCGTGACTCTTCGGATGAACTCCATATTGGAACCTTTCATTATTCCTCCCTTTCTTACCATAATATATATTCGTGATAGTTGGATTATCATCATCGTTGTCTCTCAGCATTAAGGACCCGATTAGGAATATAGCCATCATAAGCATTGTATCACCAATCTTGGTCGACGGTAACGATATAAGTTTTATCTTCTATCTAGAGATTACTACTAATCTGTATGACTATAGATGGATCATATAACAATAGATAACTTGATTTTTCTTTTTTCATTGTTTGCATTGATGTGCCCGATGTGCCCTTGACTATACTTCATGATGGTTATATTAATCATTTTTATTAATAATAGAGTGTTAACACTTCCAAACTTAAAACTCTATGTTATTCCTAGTCGATGGCATCAACTATCAGAGTATTGGCAATTGGTAACTGTAATTATCCATCACATCTAGTATTTATCGTTTATGGTTATTACTAACTATTAACTTAATCATGCTAGGTCCCCATAATACGGTTCTACAACTTATCAGGCCAAGATGATAAAATCATAGTTCATGCATCCTTATGTATGAATATATCCTAATCCCTTTGTTGCTCTACATATTATAGAACTCCTTACCTATTGATGCCTATTATTGGACATACGAGTGATCAATACTTACTTTTAGGGTGATGCACCAAAATGGAATTGGAATACAAAGTAAAATAGGAATACATATTCCAATTTTGGCCCAAAAATGGGGTTTTGTAATTCCACCCAGATAGGTGTTAATTCCTATTCCCCTATTCCTATTCCTACAGCCAAACGGGCCCTTAGTTATTTTCTTATTTTAGTCAACTAAGTTAGAACTATAAAAGGAGTAAATATTTTAAAATGTGAATATACATATGAATACATGGAGACACAAAATATACATGAAAAATAATTTTTAGATTTTTATCTACTATGATAATGTCAGAATAGCAATATTTTGCCAAAGTAGAATTTTTATTTTATTTTGCCAAAGTAGAATTTTTATTTTATTTATTCTCATGTATACATTACAAGATTTTTATTTTACACACGTGAAAATATATGATATGAAAAGGAAGAAAAAAATGTTAATTTTTTATTTTTATTTTTTCATTCTATAAATATTGATATCTTTGTTTTGAGAAAAGAATAAGTTATTTCAAATGCATACATAAAAAACTTATGCTTGATGACATACAACTTTGTCTAAATTGTGTGTGAGTATACAAAGACATATCATGTATTTTTATAAAGGAAATGTCGGACATTGACTTAAGTTTATAAATTAAATCACTAGAAAGTGACATATATATTGTGAATTTTGAAATGATGTAAACTAATAAAATGCGTATGATTTTAGTTTATTACATCAAAATATAGTTATGTGTAAAATTACTCTTATGTTTTATTACATCAAAATATGTCTTATGTCCTATATCTTATGTACATCAAAATATACGTATGTACAAAATCTCATCTCTATATGACATCATTTACTATAATCAATTTGTGATTTTCTAAGTTTCTTATTGACACTCTAGAAGTATTATCTAGGTGACTATGTTTACATGATTATAAAATGGTCTAAGTTCCCATATAAAAATGATTATTCATCTGAATTTCTTACATCATAACTAAATCTTACTCTCCGTTTGGTTGCTGGAATAGGAACATTCCATGTGGTATGTCAATGAGAAATAGGAATACATATTCCCATTTTGCTCCTAAAATAAACTTATGCCTATTCCAAAAAATAGCTTTTATTGAAATCGCAATCTACTCCCAATCTACTCCCAATATGCACTAAGCTTCACCCTAGACATCCAATATAACCAAAGCATTTTTGGAGCCACTTTTTATTTGACAAGCGAAATACCCTAATTAGGGATCAGCCGAGTAAAAATCTGAAAAAGGTTTTTTAATCTTGTATAAGGAGTATACGGTATCTCGCACCGAAAATAAGGAATCTTGTTAAATTAACAAGGATATATTTGAAGATCAAGCAGGAACGTTGGAAGTAGTCATAAAAATAAATGTTAATCTTCCCAACTATCTATATTGTTATTCAAAAACTGAATCATGTTTTTATATTTCAGCTCCAGGTTTGAAGCCAGTTTTGAGCAGTAAATGATGGTTTCTACATCTAAGATGGCTCCCAACGTTTTCTCATAGTAAGCTTATGGCATTTTTGTGTGTGTTTTTGTGAAGCCTCCAAGCTCTAAAACGCTCAGACATCTCCAAAAGCGGCCCAGTAATATTTGAGTTTGAAATATTATTTAAATTATTTGATGAAAAGCTGAAGATTGGAACAAGATAGATCATCCCTCAGATCAATAATGAAATGATCAAAACTTGCTGGTAAAAATGTACACAAATGTATTATATGTGATAATTAAGAAGACATAGAGAATATAGATTTGTTGAAAAAGCTTTTGAAACTTACAATCAAATATAATTGGCATGGCTACCACCAACATTATTTGCGTAAGTGCAAAGGACGGATATGCTGAAACGATTTTGGAAGCTCCCAGTAAATAGCAGTTTAAAAGAACACTGTCATGCCCGCACATTTCTTATATAGAAGTTCTGGAAAAAATATGACCATTCATGAAAGAATGAAATGCAAAGTTTGCAGGATGTGCAAGGAAATATAATATTTGAATAGGTAATTGGTAAAAATAAAATATTGACTCAAGAATATATGCACAAAAGTATTATTGCCAAAGAAAATTTCACAGATGATCTCTGTCCCGCTCGCCACTGCTGTACATAAAATTAAGGATTTTGGAAAGTTGCATTATCTTAAGATGCTAACCTACACGTCAACATCCATAGAAAAAAACATGAATAAAATAATATGTCAAAACCATTATAAATGCATTATCCATTAACATGATTACATCATAATGATCATCACGAGTTGATTTATGTGTGCTTTTTGGACATCTAAGACGAGAGTGTGGCCTGGGCACTTTTACCTCGCCAACTATGGAGTATTTAGCTCCCGGGACCCTGACATGAGAAGCCTACCAACTCGGAACATGCTACTACTTTTCACACATGTCTAAATATACTAATCACGGAATGAGGATTGTAATATAAAACAATAGCATATTTACTTGTATGCAATGAAATAAAAACAAACATATCTACTCATATGCAATAAAATAAAAATGACTTGGCCAAACACTTAGCCAGTTTTATCTAATAGAAGAAACAAACATAACGTATCCATTCTAAGCGGTACTTGTGGATAGAGAAAAAAAAAACATACTGTATCCATCTCTATCCCTCTCATTAAAGCCATGTGACACCCAACCTTTAAGAAGACTAAAAGTGTCCACATAGAACAAAATTTTATGTTAAGAATTAAACTCTAAATTCCAATGCTATATATAGAAATTCCAAAGAATGTTTCTAACTGATATACTCATTTCAAAGGATGTTTCTAACTGATATACTCATTATTTTAGTGAGCCTTCACAATGCAGTAAAAGAATACCAGAATACATTGATTCCAATAACATAAACAACCAAAATTCTCATGCTTGAGGATAATTCCATAACCTAACAGAATAGTTGCATCATGTACAAGGATATTGAGTTTGATTATTTCATCTTACATGTAGGCATACATGGGTGATTTCCAGTTGGAACAATTGTTTAGTTTTCTCTATGTTATGATATTTTACTTCTGATATGCACACACTCCTGTGTCTTCAACCAAAGATGAAATTGTTACAGCAGCTTGGAATAACACTATCACAATGAAAAATAGCGGCAGACAATACTAAGTGTAAGAATTTTTCAAGCATAACTTTTGATGTTTCCAGAATCTAGACCCTTTTCTAGCTGCCACTTTAACAGAATGGTATTGATTCAATATACAACAATACTCACTCTCAAGGATATTCCTGTGGGGAAACCAAGTCACAGCCATACCAAATCTTTAATAATTCAAAACAGAAACTTAATTCAATCCATCTAAAGAAATGAAAACTGAATGAGGAGGTACTTCCCTATGACCGAGGGTCTGCTGAAATAGGGGCATCCCAAGCAGCAGAGTTCCCCAATTAATAGTTCAGCATATTGACAAATGTTAACTGGTATTTCCATATGATGACTCCGGTGTGATATAAAATTAAGGGTTTTGGAGTTGCA
Source organism: Cupressus sempervirens (assembly GCA_028749045.1). NCBI lineage: Eukaryota > Viridiplantae > Streptophyta > Pinopsida > Cupressales > Cupressaceae > Cupressus > Cupressus sempervirens. The sequence goes on along the minus strand of CM053790.1, from coordinate 155,986,426 downwards.
TTGTCTTAAGGTGCTAGGCTACACGTCAACATCCATTAAAAAAACATGAATAAAATAATACATCATGACCATTATAAATGCAATATCTATTAACATAATTACATCATAATGATCATCACGAGTTGATTTATGTGTGCTTCCTGGACATCTAAGATGAGAGTGTGGCCGAGGTGTTTTACCTTGCTAACCACAACAAGCCTAACAACTCGGAACAAGAAAGATCGGATGGGTCCAGTGTAGCTATGAAACATACTACTCTATGAAACATACTACTTTTCTCACATGTCTAAATACATTGATCACGGAATGAGGATTGTACTATAGAATAATAGCATTTTTACTTGTATGCAATGACATAAAAACAAACATATTTACTCATATGCAATAAAATAAAAATGACTTGGCCAAACACTTTAAGAGCCATATTTATCTAATAGAAGAAACAAACATAACGTATCCATTCTAAGCGGTACTTGTGGATAGAGAAAAAAAAACCATACTGTATCCATCTCTATCCCTCTCATTAAAGCCATGTGACACCCAACCTTTAAGAAGACTAAAAGTGTCCACATAGAACAAAATTTTATGTTAAGAATTAAACTCTAAATTCCAATGCTATATATAGAAATTCCAAAGAATGTTTCTAACTGATATACTCATTTCAAAGGATGTTTCTAACTGATATACTCATTATTTTAGTGAGCCTTCACAATGCAGTAAAAGAATACTAGAATACATTGATTCCAATAACATAAACAACCAAAATTCTCATGCTTGAGGATAATTCCATAACCTAACAGAATAGTTGCATCATGTACAAGGATATTGAGTTTGATTATTTCATCTTACATGTAGGCATACATGGGTGATTTCCAGTTGGAACAATTGTTTAGTTTTCTCTATGTTATGATATTTTACTTCTGATATGCACACACTCCTGTGTCTTCAACCAAAGATGAAATTGTTACAGCAGCTTGGAATAACACTATCAAAATGAAAAATAGCGGCAGACAATACTAAGTGTAAGAATTTTTCAAGCATAACTTTTGATGTTTCCAGAATCTAGACCCTTTTCTAGCTGCCAGTTTAATAGAATGGTATTGATTCAATATACAACAATACTCACTCTCAAGGATATTCCTGTGGGGAAACCAAGTCACAGCCATACCAAATCTTTAATAATTCAAAACAGAAACTTAATTCAATCTATCTAAAGAAATGAAAACTGAATGAGAAGGTACTTCCCTATGACCGAGGGTCTGCTGAAATAGGGGTATCCCAAGCAACAGAGTTCCCCAATTAATAGTTCAGCATATTGACAAACGTTAACTGGTATTTCCATATGATGACTCCGGTGTGATATAAAATTAAGGGTTTTGGAAAGTTGCATTGTCTTAAGGTGCTAGCCTACACGTCAACATCCATTAAAAAAACATGAATAAAATAATTCATCATGATCATTATAAATGCAATATCTATTAACATAATTACATCATAATAATCATTATGAGTTGATTTATGTGTGCTTCCTGGACATCTAAGATGAAAGTGTGGCCGAGGCGTTTTACCTTGCTAACCATGACAAGCCTAACAACTTGGAACAAGAAAGATCGGATGGGTCCAGTGTAGCTATGAAACATACTACTTTTCTCACATGTCTAAATACACTGATCACGGAATGAGGATTGTAATATAAATACACTGATCACGGAATGAGGATTGTAATATAAATACACTGATCATGGAATGAGGATTGTAATATAGAATAATAGCATATTTACTTGTATGCAATGAAATAAAAACAAACATATTTACTTATATGCAATAAAATAAAAATGACTTGGCCAAACACTTTAAGAGCCATATTTATCTAATAGAAGAAACAAACATAATGTATCCATTCTAAGCAGTACTTGTGTCTAGAAAAAAAAAAAAAAAAAACATACTCTATCCATCTCTATCCCTCTCATTAAAGCCACATGACACCCAACCTTCAGGAAGACAAAAAGTGTCCACATAGAACAAAATTTTATGTTCAGAATCAAACTCTAAATTCCAATGCTCTATACAGACATTCCAAAGGATGTTTTCTAACTGATATACTCATTTCAAAGGATGTTTCTAACTGATATACTCATTATTTTAGTGAGCATTCACAATGCAGTAAAAGAATACCAGAATACATTGATTCCAATAACATAAGCAACCAAATTTCTCATGCTTGAGGATAATGCCATAACCTAACAGATAGTTGCATCATGTACAAGGATATTGAGTTTAATTATTTCATCTTATATGCAGGCATACATGGGTGATTTCCAGTTGGAACAATTGTTCAGTTTTTTTTATGTTATGATATTTTACTTCTGACATGCACACACTCCTGTGTCTTCAACCAAAGATGAAATTGTTACAGCAGCTTGGAATAACACTATCACAATGAAAAATAGTGGCACACAATACTAAGTGTAAGGATTTTTCAAGCATAACTTTTGATGTTTCCAGAATCTAAACCCTTTTGTAGCTGCCAGTTTAATAGAATGGTATTGATTCAATATACAACAATACTCACTTTCAAGGCTATTCCTGTGGGGAAACCATGTCTCAGCCATACCAAATCTTTAATAATTCAAAACAGAAACTTTATTCAATCTATTTAAAGAAATGAAAACTGAATGTGGAGGTACTCCTCTATGACCAAGGGTCTGCTTAAATAGGGGCATGCCAAGCAGCAGAGTTCCCCAATTAATAGTTCAGCATATTGAGAAACGTTAACTGGTATTTCCATACGATGACTCCGGTGTGATATAAAATTTATTTGAGGAAAACTAAGATCTCGTTGTATGTTGTCAACCAACATAAGAAAAATAAAATACAATTGATGTTCCTAGTCTAAGAGGTGACACTTTGATTGCAATACGTTTAGGCCTGACTGATGATATGTAATATATCTATAGCCAATTTTGCTTCAATGCATTCATAGATATATCTAAGCTTGTCTAGGTGACGATTTAAGCTTACCAAAGACTAGAATCGAGATTTTGTATAAAGCCCAATGGATGCTTATAATTTTTAAGATACAATATAAATTGTTACAGACCTTCCACATGATTATCTAGTTGCCGGTTTGGAATTTTTCTTAGAATGCCTCTCTGTGCTCGATGTGAGACGTTTTGCCAGTTATTTTACTTTATAATGGACATCAACCCAAGTAATTTTGAGTTTGAAACGGGACCAAAACACAGTGAGTAAATAGGTTGTTGCACAGACCCGACATATTATCCATTGAACAGCTAATTAACGGTGGCATGCATGATAGTATATTTGTCAACTCGTATGTTCCCCAAGCCTGCAATTAAACTTTCACCAATGTTATGCTAGTTGGATTATGGGGAGGAGAGATTGCTCATTTACTTTTGCAAACTCCTTTAAATCATACTGGCAGAATGAAGACAGTGGGTGTTCATACTGGCAGAATGAAGACAATGCCATTTTTATGGGAATAATTATATAGAGGATTGTCTTTTGGCAAAGCCATAACAGCATAGGAATGTTTATACACGCAGTCCATAGAGGTATTCAAGCATGCAGCCCAAACAAGTACAACAATCTTTATTATAATTATTGTCTGCCACCTTTTGAGGAAGGGCATACTAGGCTAGAATCATTCTTTTGCCTAATAATAACTAAACTAAACTACCCAATTCCCTCCTTTTTCTCTCATCCGATCACTTGATCTTAACTAATTATGTTATTTATGAAGGAAGTAAAGATATTCGTTAACCAATTTACTTTAGAAAAAATACTTATTTCCTTTTACCAAAATAAAATCTTCGTGGCAGTAAAATTTCCATTATATCCGAGTTGTGGGGAGATTGGTTGTGACAATCTCATAATATGTGAGTGCTATGGAAATATATCATATTTATATGGGAATGAGATATAAATAGTGAACAAAGGTTGGGTAAAAAGTATTTTTTTATACAAATCAAAAGTACAACTAATTATGGAGTCATCTTTGAGAAAATAATGAGCATGAAGGTTGTTCAAGGATAAATATTATTATTTGAATATCAGAATTAAATATTTTAAAGTTATTTAATCAAAGGCTGAAAGTGAGCAAAAGTGTGAGATGTTTAAGGAGAATAATTATTATTACAAGAAATTTTATGGAAACATCCAATTATATTTTTATGTTAATCATTTTTATATATTAGTCAAATATTTAAAGAAAGTGCCTTCAAAATAAAATTTTGAAGATAATAATAAAATTTGTTTATAGAATATATTTTATTAGAGATCTTTTAAGAAGGCAAAATGGAATATTATCTCTAAGATGAAAAAATAATCAAAGTAATAAACACTATAACTCATTTAAATAAATTTCTTCTAAAGGGTTATAATCTTGAAAAATGTTTGTGATAAGAAATATTTACACTTTCTAACCAATAAGTTCACCTTAGATGAAAATATATTTCTTGGTAAAAGTTTATTATATTCTCACCTTAAATTGACATAAATGATCAATATTGAAGAATGTTTTATTTGCCTAGGATAATATATTTGTTAAATAATGTATTTCCAAAGTATCAATTTCAATACAAATATTTTCCAAGTGATGTCCACCGATTGAATATTTTTATCAAAAGATAAATAGTTTGTCAAAGTAATTGCTTGTCTCATTCTTGATCATTCTAGAAGAGCTCCTCATCGTTTTAGACAAACCTAAATTAAAGGTAAGGCCTTGAATTTTTTCAAATTAAGGTACCTTGTTGAGTTTATTATATGTGTAGGATCTACCATTGATGCAAAGGAGCACTATAATATTGCCGGGATGTAAATATTAAGTTATTTCAATAGGGAAGAATTCTCCAACTACATTAATCTTATTATAATGATATTCATAATGTTCTATTGTAAATAAAAGATTGGTTATTGGGTAAGGAACAATTGTATCCTTTTAATGAAGGGGTATGTCCTTTCATTTGAAAACTGAATTCTCCTCTATAAATGCAAGAGAATAGAACATGGAAAAATATATAGGATAGGGTATATATTAGACATAAAAAAAAAAAAAGATTAATATTTTGAAGACATGAACATATAGGACAATGCAACTGAAGCACATATCAATTGTACAAGTTTTTTGAAACTAATATAAAGAATTTTTTTACCCAAATTGAAGATTGTGTTTTCATTTGCCTTTGATGAAATAAATCATGTGTGATTTTTGATTTTAAATAAATTGCTACCATTTAAATATATTTGGAAAAGATTGAGTTGCAATAATAATCATTGATCATTAGAGATTACATAGAGTGTTGTTTGTTTAATTCTGTCTAATTGGTTTTCCAAATGAAATTACTTTTCTATTTATATGGCAGTGGATGGTGTATAATTCACTTTCTCATAGAGTTGGACATGAAGGTTTAATCAAAGATTGACTCTATCTACCCAATATTGGATAAAGGACTAGTTTGAGGATTATTTCATAATTCAGGCATCATTTCTAAAATAAAAAAGTTCATTGTTCCATCACTCACATTCATAGTTCATAAAAAATAATATTTTCTTTTAAAACATGTAGGCCATATTTGAGAAATTCGACAACATTCAAGTAGTTCATTTTTATTGATCTCAAGGATCCATCGCCACCACGTGAAATCATAAAGTTTTAAATTTATATAGAAAAGCCTTTAACCTATTGATTAGGGTTTAAGGTGAAGGTCTACCTTCCTAGGTTTAGTGAAGCCTAAAGTGAAAGAGAATTAAATCAGAAGACTATTCTTATTAGTTGGCCAAAGATGAACAAGTAGTGAGAAATAGGAAAATTTTTGGATTTATAATCTCTGGTTTTGGGAAACAAAAAAACCCTCGGCAATGATTCTACATAAGGGTTAAATTTTCTTGATTACTAAGGTATCTCGACCATGCCCATTGAGAAAATCCCTCCTACTAAAAATGTGTTGGAGTTTAAAAAGAACATCATGGTCCACTATGATGAGGAATGAACTAAACATGATAAAATTGATTTTGAGGTAGGTGTATTCTATTTGGTGTATAAAAAGAAGAGGAAAGCTTAATTTCTTGCCACTTATATACCTTTATCCTCTCACAAAAAAATATTATGTAAAAGAATGAGGATTTAGATTTCCCTCCCAAGTTTTTGTTCCAAATTTGTCAAACTAGGTTACTAGTAAGGGGAAGGGAAAGGATCCCAATAAAACAAGATAATATTAAATCCGTGACTATCTCATTGGTCCTCTTTTATCACTATCAAATCTACTCCTAAAAATGAACATTCTCCTCCTTCCATCAAGGATACCTTCATTGACCCTATTATGAATGTTAAGGAGAAGGATATCAAGATTGACATTCCACTTAAGGTTGATAAGGATACCCCTATTGAAAAGGATTTCTCTTGCAATGATTAGGCCCTTTTTGGTAAACTTTTGAGGAATTTCATTGTGATCAAGGAGGACCCATTTAATTGGAACATTTTAGAGATAAGGGATATAAAAAATGGTTCCATTGGCCACTCAACAGATCGATGATATTCTTACTAGCACCCATGATTTGGTAAATGGGATTAATGATATTAAAAAAAATATTAAAATAAAATTCTGAACCTTGAAGAAAGGTGAATTGTATCTAATATACAATATACAATGTTGTTAATGTTGGAAAATTGACACCCCTATATAGTAGTGAGGGGTTACAAAAGATTAATAGAAATGATGAAGTTGTTCACTATCACTCAAATGATAATTCACATTATACTAAAAAAGTTGAAATGAGGAAGAATGATAAAGAGGTAGACAAAGATGAAGGATATAAAGGTTCTTGTAGATCCTATGACCAACTTGGGCCCAACTATGCACTTGAGTAGTAAGAATAAGGATATCACTCCTTCACATAATATTTTCAAAGTCCTTGGAGATATTAATTAGATATAATTAGGAAGAATTAGTATTTGGAAAAGATCATGTAGATTGTTCATGGGTTTCCTTTACCTATTTTGGGTATTTTGTTAGCATTTAGATCTTGTCTATTTAGTGTATATTTTATTAGTTAAAGGAAAAAACCTTTCTGTATTGCAATTTTTAGGTTTTTGGTCCTTGTAAAATAGTTTTCCTCTAATAAAAAACTTTCGTGCATGGATATATTTTGTTGATGTAGTCCCCAGTTGGATATACGTAAATAGAACAATTCAATTATTTAGTAAGAGTAAACATAGTACAACTAACAAGTATTTTGATGGAGCAAAGAGAGATCAACATATCTTCATATGCTCGAAATGATTGGTTAGGGGGAAGAAGAATACAATGAGGAAGGATAAAACATGGACATGGATAAGGAGACCAAGGGCATGGATGTTGAGACTAGAGAGGAGTTAGCTGGTAACCCCACAAAGAAGCAAAGAAAGATCAAAGAAGAGGCCATAGGTCACTGGAGGGGCAAAATGATATGGGGTCGGAGCTCTTTGTTCTCTCTCCCCTTCCCAAGCTCCCATAGGAGCAAGAAAATGAGAAAATGGAGGAGGGAAACACAAGCGGTGTAGTTGTAATAAAAGATAGGTGTATGGCTTAGAAGAAATTCAATGCCAGAACCTCTAAAATGGGGATTATCATGGAAGTTATGAACCCCCAAATCCTTGAAGAAAAAGATGACAATATCCAATTGGAAGAACTTATAGAACTAATGCTGGTGGCCATCATTGATAATGCGAGGGTGGTGGGTATGAACTTTCTCAACAATGCAAAAAAAACATGATTGACAACTTCTGATCTATAAAATTGCTTTTTCATGAGTTGGAGGAGGTAAAAGAAAGAATGGGGTAGATGGAAAGCCAGGTGAAAAAGAATGAGCAAGGGAACTTGACTGACCTGGGGGATCGAATCAAAATGGTTGAAGAAAGGATGAAAAATGTGGAGAACTTCAACCATAGCATGGCTAACTAGATGCTCACTATTCTTAAATCTCTCAATGATAACATTGTTAGTCTAAGTGGCAAGATGAAAGCTAGGGGGTTTGTGATGGAGAAGGATGGGAAGGACAATGATGAAGATAGGATGGAAGAGGACACCATAACCGACATAACCCAAAGCCACATGGATCAGAGTTGTGAGAAGAACCAAGAGCTCTTAGTAAAGGATTTTCAGAGAGCCAATAAATAGTAGAGACCATCCAAGACCTTGAGAGGAAGGCAAGTGAGTAAGAAAATAAAATACAAGCTCTGCCTTTGGCTTTTGTTATCTCTGTAGTTTTTTTTCTTTTTGGCTTTTTGCCTATCTTTCATTCTAGCCATTCTATTGGTCGTTGTTCTATTGCTAGGCATTTTTTGTTAACTTGCTACTTTTTTTTATGTAAGAACTTTTGGGTTTTAGGATCCCTATAAAACCCATTTTTCTTGATCAAAAACATTTCTTCATAGAAAATTAGATGCAAAAAGGTTCAAAAACATGTCTTCATACATGTCAGCCTCATCCATGCCACCTTTCTTATAATCTTTGGTTGGAGACCTTACATACAATGATAATGACTAATAACCTTCTAATGAATATCAAATATTTAAGAGATAAAATTATAAAATAATGGTATGATGACATACATCTCAGTCTCAAGATCTAAAATATTCCCCAAGAATAGGAAATGTGTTACAACCACAATGGTCTAGTCACAAACTGTAAGGAACGAGTTGCAAGAACGATTTGAAAAATTTAAGATCTAAATTTAGGTCTTTACATGCTCCAAGAAAATTTCTAAATGAATTACTAAAGATGTAAAATTGTAGATTTTCATTGCAAGATAAAAATCCACCAACAATGATGAAAACTAGCAAGAACATGTTACCTAAGAGAGAAGAAATTACAACTTGAGGAAAAAAGATCCAAGTGAGTTAAAAACCTAGGAGTAGGAACAAGTCTAGGTCTACAAAAGAGTTTGAAAATAAAAAATACTAACATGAAAAAATAAAGGATCAATGAAATGATAAAAAAAGTAGTTTAAACTAGAAAATATAGAAATGATGCAAGATTTCTCTGAACCCAAGATACTCTTGTATTAGACACTTTGCACTGATAAGAAAATGAGTATTTCACTCTAATATCTGATATAATAAAGATGCTCCATCTCAGCCTAAGAAAACCATGAAGAATCTTCAAGTGGTATGCCCTTCTACTTGATCAAGTTATTTTTATACTATTTGTAAACTTCTTATATTCCTTCCAATTCAATTATTCAAAACCATCTCTATCTTGTCCAACTATTGATTAAAGTACTACTAGTTCACATACAAATCATCATATAAACATCCTTCAACCTCAAGATACTTATTAAATTTATAGTGTTGAATATAGATGAAATTTCCACATCTTCGAGTAATTCTACTTCATAATTCTCAAAATCACATCTCTTCAAAATATTACAAGGCCCAAATTTCTTCATCCTTAATTTGTTATAAGTTCCAACTATAAATATTTTCTTCTTCAAATGAACCATAAACTCACCTCCTCCTTAGATATCCCTACCTCTCCTAGTTCTATTCCTTATTCGTATACTTTTTATTCATACACTCCAAATGATGTTTAACCTTCTAATGCAATGACTTCATGTAATTCACAAACTCCTCTACTTAAACATTCTTTTAATACTCTTTAATAAGATATTATAACTTTATATTCCCTTAAGATTCAGACTAGTAACTACTTCAAAATGTATCTTTCCCATTTTTATATTCATAAAAGTGACGTATACAAACTCTTCTTATGCTAAAACCAAATTTCAATTTCTAGGATTATCTTGAACCAAAATTCTTAAAAAATTACTTGAAACTCATGTTCATCACCTCTATTTTTCCATCATTTTGTGGATGAAAAGTATAACTTGACTTTAAAATAGTATCCAACTTCCCAGAAAGTATTCTTTAGAAATAACCTACAAACTTGTTATCCCTAATTGAAACTATACTCCTTAGTAAGCCATGCAACACTAGAATCTCTTTAGAGGATAAATTACCTACATGTATTGAAATAGATGTCTATAAACTTGATTTTTTTTCCTAATATCCTTGTAAGTGTGTGGCCAATAATATCTCTCACTTACCAAACTTACTCCCTTGTTAATACCAAACTCTTTGGTAAGTTATCCACTTTGCTTCTCCTTAATTAGATTATCTATCATCAATCCTTTAGATATGTATAAGTGAACTTCTTTAAATAACATATAATTATGAATAAAATAATCCAACCATTTTCTTCAGTCATCCATTACTAGTTCCTTAAAATCCTTCCATGACTCAAAAAAATTGAGATATGTCTCATAGAAAGTCCTCAACCATTAAACCCAAGTAATTCTATCCTCATATTTGTTAGAAAATTGTATCCCCTACCTAATGATTAGATACTCTATTTAACTATCCACTCCTATGCTTCAACACAAAAGTATAACTCTACAAGACCCCAACCCATACCATATGTCTTTGATTTGACTTCCCTTGACTACTCAAACATTGTAATTATTTATGCTCAATATAAAACATAGTCTCTTCATCAACAAGTAATGTCTCATCTTCTTCAAATATCAAACCATGACATAAATCTCTTGATCATAAAATGAATATTTTCTCTTGGCACCATTTAGATTTTTACTATAAGAAACAATAGGCATACCTTCTTGACTTAACAAAACTTCAATTGCATTGCCACTTGCATCATTGTCCACTTGAATTACCTTATTAAAATATAATAAAACCAAAACTAGCTATTCAAGAAAAAAATTCATGTATAAATAAAAACTCTGGTTAGCTCCATGTGTCCAATTGAAATTATTTTGATCATTCCTTTATAGTATTTGTCACAAGTTTACAAACAAAATTGAGATCCCAAATAAAGTTTCAAAAAGAAATATCTAATGCATGAAATGACGTAACTTCCCAAACACTCTCCAATGTAGGTCATTCTAAAATCTCTTTAAATATTTTTAGCATTCATCTTCAAACCTTTAGTTGAAATCACAAATGGTAGATAAATTATATCTTCATTAAAATAATATTTTTTGATACTGATCAACAAATTTCCTTCCTTCAATCTCTACAATATTTGTCTCAAATAAAATGGATTTTCCTCTTTACTTTGTTGAAAATGAGAATATCATCAAGTACACACTCACAAATTTATGCAATAATCTCTCCAATACCTTATTCATCAATTTCATGAAAATACTATTTGAAAGGCTAGAGTTTCTATTACACCAAAAGATTGACCTATCAATGCTTTATATAACCAATAGTCTTATAGAACCATATTAGGTGGTTAAGCCATGTCAAAAATCCTATGAGGGAAGCTGGCCCACTACCAACAATCCCTCTCCCAATGTCACTCAACATGGCTTGCAAGATTCAAACCTATGATGAAGCTCTGATAACAATTGTTAGAAAGGCTAGAGTTGTCATTGCACCAAAAGGTCAACTTGTCAATTCTTGATACAACCAATAGTCTTATAGAACCACAAGAGGTGGTTAAGCCATCTCGCAAATCCTACAAGGGATGTTAGCTCATTGCCAACAAATACTTGCTATGTTAGTTAAATCAAAAGGCATAACCAACCATTCATATTCAACTTCATTAGTCTTGAATGTATTCTTCCATTCATCACCTTCTCCAATTCTAATATGATGATCTATTCACTCTTCAACTAAATCTTTGTAAAATAATTTTCTCCACTTAAGAAATTTATTATGGTATCCATCATAGGTAAAGGAAATCTATACCTTACTATGATCTTTTTGATAGCTTTGGAATCAGTACACATTATCCATTTTCCCTTCTTCCTAGGTGTTAATACTAGGTGGTAAACAAAGATTCAAGCTTCTTTTGATTAATACTTTCCTTGATAATTATTCGACTTTCCTATTAAATTTCTAATTCTTTGTAGGTGTCATCTGATGTGTACTTTCTTTGGTAAACTTTCTCCCAAAACTAGGTCCATAAAGCTTGATACTTCTAATAGGATTTAACGTATCTAATTCATTATCTAAAATGGTGCCTTAAATAACTCTATTATATCCTTAAGATGTTCGTCTTTCATGCCCAAATAAGGTCTCTTCTTAGAATCAATGCGTAATTATTAATACCATCCAAACAAATCATTCCTTCAACCAAGGGTGCAATTTTGATTCTTAGGATCTCCTATAAAAGGTAAAAATACTTTATTCATCCCACTTTCTACTATGGAATGTATATTGAATCTACTATAATTTTATATATTTTCTATCACATTAGGGTAAAAGCATTGATTTGTGTCACTTTTGAGGACCTCTAAAATTGTTTCGGTCAAATCTCATTTCTATATCAAAACTTAAAACCAAAAATACCCTTTTATATGCCTTAGCATCAATATAATCATTTTATAAATTTCATATTTTTTTGATTAGTTAAAGTATGTTATAATCACAAAATATTATAAGTAGGTATTTCAAAATTTTAGAAGATGCTCCCTCAAAAATTGAAAAAACTAGTTAATCATATCAAAATAATTTAAGTTTTATATTAACCTGTAGAGGAGAGAGTCATCTTTAGGAATATGGAATTTTTCCCCAAAAAGGTGTAGATTTGATAGGGAAGTTTTGACGAGGGATAAAAACTATTTGTTTCTAATAAGGTCAAACTCGAGTACTTATAACAAAGAAAATATGTACATAAAAACTAATATTTTTTTTCCCTACCTATATATTTAATCTAGAACATATTTTCAAATCAAAGTAAAAATGATGAGTTGCATATAATTGTTTGATGGGAACTACACCTTACATTTTTTGCAGTTAAGAAAATGATGTCAAAATTTAAAAAATGAATAAATTCTTACTTAATTTTTAAAAAAAATTATAGGCATAAAATCCATCCAATTTCACAATTTTTATCAACTTATGTCATTTTCAAATTCCATTTCTATGGCATTAAAGTTGAACAGTTTGTATGTTGAGATCCTTTTTCTTTATAAAAGGTGACACAAGTTTTTGATTTTAACCATTACCAATGCCTTCCCAATAAGATATATCAATAATCTTTGGCATAACAATACAAAGAACTTCATCATTATAGAATCAATTAAACAATTTACTTCATATTTATTACTTTTGAAAGTACTTTATAATCATCTCTTATCCATTCAATGTAATATGGCTTTGGATGCTTCATCATGTGTAATTATAACTCAATAATACATTCTTTTGATGCTAGGTTATTTGGACTCCTACTATCAATGATGAATTTACAATATTTTATTTCATATTTACATTTGGTCACGAAAAATCTTTTCCTTAGGACTCATTTTTAATCATGTTCCTTATATAAAAATTCTATCCTAACTATGAGTATTTTTCCATCCAATGGTACATTCATAGATTTAGGTGAGTCATTCTCCATAGATGTATTCCTACTACTCCTACTAGTGGTATTTCTTGAATTTCCTTTTTTGCATTCGAATTCTCTATATTTTTCTTCAGTACTTTTCAAACAAGTGCCTTTGAATAAACGCATATCTTATATTCTCTAATTATTATATGTAGGGTAACCTACCCCTCTTCTAAAGTATAAAGTCTTCTCTTTTTAATTTTCTTAGATCTAAAGAAGATCTTCCTTCTCTAGTAAATATCCCACTTCTTTAAATCTTCCACATCTTCCTCTTTGTCTATGCTCATATAAGATATCTTGTTAAATTTCTCCATGGACCTTAGGGAAAAATAAAAATATTTCTAAATACCTTCCATAATAACCAAACTAATGTCATCATGAGTAGGTGTCCTCAAATCATTAAGTCATCTTATAATTCCTCCAAACTCATGATCTATATATCCAGATATGATATAAAATATATAAAATTCTTTTGTATACTCCTTTACATTAGATTCTTTCTATTTAGAATTTTGTGTCTCCCTCAATAAACTAACTTTTTAACCACTAGTAAAGAGTTTACCTTTCAACCGATTCACTATCTTATCTCAAGGCTTGATGTTTTCCTTTCCTCTTCTTTGTGTATCATTTTGTAAATGTTCCCATCTGAATAGCGGTGTGTGAAATTTCAACTTGGTTCTAGAAATTTTAACTTTCTTATCTACATTTGTATTTTATATCTAGAATATATTTCCATCTCAAAAATTCAATCAAGAGATTGATCTGAATCTAGCTTACCATCATAATCCAATAATTTGAATGGTGGTATTTCATTAACTATAGTGAAGGACTGTAAGAATCCTTCATTCCCTTGTTCCAATACAGGTCCATTATTTCCATCAATGACTTCCTTATCTTCTTCATCACTTACATCTTTAATAAGTCTTCCTCTTTTTTATGGTAGTTTCTATTGCTTCAAGTATAGCCAATAATTACCTCAACCTATCTATTACATATATATCTTCTTTCCTTATTTTCTAAACCATCCTTGTGACCCTCTAAAATTATATGTCATATATAAACTCTTCCATCCTACAACTAAAATCAATTATGGATTTACAATACCAACTTGTAACACAAGTTTAGGAATGCAAATTTTTTTCTGATACTACTTGACACTATCCTAGATTGGAGATACCTCAAAGAGATTGGTCCAATCAAGTAAAAAGAGTAAAAATAATAGAAACAACAATAATTTTTATATTACCAAGTGAGACCAACATTAATTCATATGAAATCATATGCATAGAGGTTTGACAACATGTCTTCTTACATGCCAAGCTCACACAACTCTACTTACTTATAATATTCAGTCAAAGACCTTAGATCCAATTCTAATGAGTAATATCCTTCTGCTGAATGTATAAAACTTTCAAGTTATACATCACATTGCAATATAAAGGCATTATAATGTGCAAGTTGGCTTCAAGATCCAAAACATACCCCAAGAATAAGAAATAGATTAAATCAAATAGGTATGGTCCCAAATCATAAGGAATGAGTTATTTAAACTATTTGAAATCTTGTAAATTTCTAGATATATATCCTCACATAATTCAAAGATCCATGTGACACATAGATACATGTGTCACTAAAGATACACAATCATGGCTTTCCATTGCAAGATGAAAATCCTCCAATGATCATGATAACTACTTAGAGCACGTAACCCAAGAGAGAATGAATCACAACTTGAGAAAAAATGATCCAAATGAGCTACAAACCTAGGAATAAAAGATATACCAGATCTAGATCATACTCCAAATATTGCAAGTGTTAACATGAACGAATCAAGGATTGATGGTTCAATGTTCAATAAATTACCATATTGGAAACTAATTATTTTTTGTTGATGCAAGATTTATTTGAACCCAAGATTCTCCCACATCATTTTCAAACACTTTTGATGCATATTTTTCAAAATTTGAAAACTTGCATGCAATAAAATACAAATATTTCTATTTGGTGTCACATTTTGCCTCAATTACTTACAAAATAGAAAATAAATGTATCATCTTGATAGATATCATTTTCTCTACTACATCACATTTTTATTAAAATATTAAAAATGCATTTTAATATTGCACACTTGACAAGATAGCATACCTTATTTTTGTTTTAGATTTTCAATTTTAATAATAATAATAAATATAATGGTAAATTGCATAAAAAATCCATGGTATGAGAAGAAGACCCCCAAATTAGAAAACTCAATTGATGAAGAAGTGTATATCTTAGGAGTAGATCCCTAGTATTGCAACGATAAATACACAAATAATTTATAATAGAGATAAGAAGTGTTATTGGAATGATGGAGGATTTAGTACTCATATAGCTTTTCAAAAGCCTCCAAATATCTAGAGATAAAATAAGATCCCTAATTTCAAAATCTTACAAAAGGTAGGAAATTGTAGAATTCTTAACAAAATATATATTTGTGGTAATATATCTCTAAACGAAATTGAGAATATATCATAGGAAGGATTATGAATGATTGGAGAATGCCCTCTATCAATTTAGAAATGACATCCTAATTTAGACTTAAAAATTTAAATCTATATAGAAAACCTCTTTGGACTTGATTGCATATAATCTTATAATTGTGTCTTAGTCAAAAAAGGGCTTTTTTAATAAAAAAGGAAGGTAATTGGGAACCCTAATTCAATTTGATGTGGAAAACATTATGGGAGATACATACATATCTACACACATAAAAAAAATTCATACATATGTGCATGTATGAATTCATGTATGCACATGCCCACCCACACATATATAAGTACATGAACATGTATATAAATATACATATTTATTTACATACACATATCTCATTTTTAAATTTTTTTGTACATGCATTATTGTAAAATAAAAAGCATAAGATTGAATACACACTTATATTTGTAGAAACATAAAAGTATCCAACATGAATAGAAAATCAACATTAAGAAAAAAACATTTTCCTCTTTTGTTTAGTTAAATTTTGGCTCTTTTTTCTTTGTATATCTGTACTGTGTTGCTTATGATAATAAAGTTAAAATATAATTCTATCCTAAGAAATTTAGTTGGTCTATTAAATTTAAGGATGATAAAACATAAACTCATAGTAATTTCTTGTTAGATGTTTTAGTTGTGACTTCTTTTGATAGAATGTTTGCAAGATGTCAAAGAAAATATGTGGCCCTTGATTTTTTTTTCAAAATTCTTGAATATGTTGATGTACAATCTCATGGATTCCAATTATTTTAGGAAAGTAAAATAAAGAACATATTTGGGTTTTTCAATAAATTGGTTGGTTTAATGACAAAAAACTTTCTATCCCTCATAGGAAAGTATTATATGTTTTAGAAATAAAATAGTAGAGATATAAAATTAATGATAGGGGATAGTAAATAACATTCTTATGAATGTGAAATTATTCAACACAAATATATGATATAAGAGGACCATATAGTGAAGATGTATGTGTGCGTGTATGTGTGCATGCATATGCTAATGAATAGAAAGAGATCACATTATTATAGATATGGAATATTCTTGAGGGTGTGTAAGGGATGATAGTGTAGCATCAACCTAAGGGGAGTAGTTTCATGTTATAGGAATAATTGTAAAATTGTGATAAAAGTAGAAGAATATTTGAGTTTCATGTGAGTATTTGAAAACGAAAAAGATAGCTTATAGACCAAGTCATAATATAGTGTGTGGAGAAAGGAGATTGTTGCAATTAAAAATAGATGTTAGTAAGGGATTTTTTTTTCATAAAGTTTTAATTGAAAAATAAATGTAAATATTAATTTAATGTGTCAAATGTATGAAAATTTATAGGTAAATAAATTACAAAGATAAAGAAAAATAGAGAGTTCAATAGAGATTCCAAAGGAACATTTGTTAAAAAAGTATTTAGCTAATTTGAAAAATTTTGTTGAATGATTAAATGACATTCATTATTAAAATCTAAGTTCTATTTTTGAAATAGAGAATTCCTTCAAAAGTTTGGTATTTAGGTAAAAGTTTTAGGAAAAGAAATTATTATTTTCTTGAATCATATAGTATTAGTGATAGTGGTTCCAAGTGCACAAGAAGAGTACTAAAAAGGAGGAAAAATATGTGAAAATATATAAGGGTAAATTTTTCTAAGTATATTTCCAAATATGAAGAATTTTTCACTTGAGAGTGTGAAGAACTCATGGAGGGATAAAAATTATGGTTGCATATGTATAAATTATTGATGAATTAAGAGCTCAAAGCCACAAAAAAGATATTAAATATGAATACAATATTAGAGTAGATAAAAAGGATGATTCCAAATAAGAGGACATGATGTTCCTTGAGGATACTTGTATTGATTTGATTTTTCTATTGGTACTAGGAAGAGAGTTATCAAATTATATGAATATTCTTGTTGAAGGAGAGTTTCATCCAGAATGATAATGAAGTGGGAGTAACCCAAAAAAATGAAGAGAAAAGAGAGGATGAATATTTATTATGGGCTATAAGTTGGAAAATGAAGATAATTTAAATAATATGTAACTTCATAGGTTTATGTAGTGGAAGAAGAAGTAGTTCAAAAGGAATGGGCGAATGACTACTAAGTATTTGATTAAGGAATAGAAAATGAGTGTGTGTTCCTTGGAGAGAAGATTGAGAGAATTGAATATTTATTTAGTACATCAATAGACAAAGTTGTAGAATAGTGGCTACTAAAGAGGATAGATATGATGTGAATATTATGAAAGAATGTGATAATATTATATAGATGAGGAAGTTGATCATCAAGTGAATATCAGAATGATGGAAGATCATTAGGGAAAATAGGAAAAAGTTAATTTTAAATTTCCTTTATTTTCAAAGTTGAAAGTAAGAGCTAATTCAATTCTATATTTTTATAACAGTTTTTAGTGTTTCCATTTAGAGCATGTTAAGGTCACTACAAGAAATTCACGGAGGTGGTTAGTATACATTAAATAACATTACATGATTAAGAAGAGCATGGTTGATAGTATTTGGAGGAGGAGGACATAAAAATATTAGTAGAGGAGGATAATCTATGATAGGTAGAAGTTCACGAGAAGGAAGGGGAGAAGAGGACAAATTTGGTGGATGTGGTCATCAAGTCTTCCAACTAAGCATTGGGAGAGGCAAGGGAGAAGTTATCTTTATTTGCATCAATAATGAATTTTTTAAACATACATATTTTTTACAACCCAAAAGGATAGTTCAACTTCTTAAGTACATTTAGTAATTTTGACTAAAATAAAATTTCCTACTCATTATTTTAAATGTTGGACCATCCATGGTGAACTAATAATAACCATTAACTAAAAGTATTTTCTCATTTTATTTTGTTGTGTTTTGGTTTATATTTTGTTTCTATATTTTTTTCTATATTGAATATAATAATCCTATGCACTGTGGTTGGTTTGTTAAACAATGTCATGAGCATTCACTAGATCATAAATTCTTTCTAAATGTTGTATAAATATGACTTTTATAGATGAGTTTTCTATAAAAGAAATGATAGTAGATAATCAAGAATTAACTTATAAATGTGAAATTATGTGAAACACATAAAAATATAAGATAATAAGAATCACACAAAGAAGATATTTTGGGGGATCCATATCTCAAATAGGAAGGGGCAGTAGTATTGTATATTTAAAAAGATGTTGAAGATGCAGAAGGGAGGAAAGTTTGACATAAACCTAAGGAGAGTGGGTAACTAGAATAGGAAGAGGTAGCCAAGAGAAAGGGAAGGATATGTGTTAAAAAATGAATATTTTTTATTACGTGGGGATAAAATAGGTAAAACGTTGGATAAATGGATAGAAGAGTTGGGATGGTTACGTGTTACATGAGAATTCAATAAACCAAGAGATGTATAATAGTGTAAAAAATACTTGAGGAGGTTTAAGTTTCATGTTTGTAGATTAAAAAAGACAAAACTTTGTCCATATGTTGAGTAAAAGAATTTAGTGTGTGGAAAAAAAAGGGACATTACTATTCAAAATAAAGGAGAGTAAGGGAATTAGAAGATATATTTGAACTAAAAAATAAATATAAAGATTTAGTGAAGGTGTGTAGTAAAAAAAATTAGAGATGAATAAATTACGAAAAGAAAGGAAATGCAAATATTTTGAGAAAAGGTAACAAGGTCCATTTGTTTATAATTTGTTTACCTACTTTTAAAGTATTTATTTTTAATAATTAAATGTGTTTATTGTTGAAATATAAGTTGTATTTTGAAATGGAGGGACTCTTAAAATGTTTTATACATGTGGGTAAAATTTTGAGACAAATATTTATTGCCTTACATCAAATGACATTAGAGCCATAGGTTCTAAGTGAACAATTGTCATAGGTGAGACTGCTTATGATAGGACTTGCACATGGAGAACCAAATGTTATTTAATAGAGAGCCTTCCATAAAGTAGTTTGTACTTAAGAGTGAGAAGTAGTTTTGAAAACCATGACATAAACATGCATGCATGTACACACACATGCATACATACATAATTACATGTGTAAGTACATACACACACACAAACATAAATACATACATACATACATACATACATACATACATACATACATACATAAACACATATATACATACATGCACACACTTAAATTAATGTAAATGTAAATATATATTTGTGTTTAACTCATTTTTATTTTTACAAACTGTATTATGATGGAAAAACAAGCATACAAGAAAATGCACACTTATAATTATGGGACTCACAAGGATAGATACGTAAGCTTACTAACTTTTTGAAGGGATAAATAAGGTTATTGATTCCCAGGTGAGTAAATTATTAAAGATAATAAAATGTTGATTACTTGGTTCATTGGATGAATAGATCTATAGATGAATACATTGATCCCTTTCTCCCTTGCATTGTCCAAAATTACTACCAAAGCTAGATCTATGAGTTCCTCAAAATGAAGTTTTTCCTCCTTGTCTTTGAGAACTTGAGGATTCATTGTCTCTCTAACTATCCCCATCTTCGCCATTTTGGTATTCAAGTTTCTCCATGCCCTCCTTCTTTATTTCGTTACCTCCTCACCACTGTCTTCCACCAAAATCTATTTTATCTTCTTTTGGGGTGAAGAGAGGGAAGGGGAGGGGCCAAGAATCTTTAGTGTCTCATCACTTCTCCTTTCTAGAGGCATATCCTCCTCAGAATTCCTCTTCTTGGGATTCCTAGGTAGAATAGTGACATCCTCCTCCATATTCTCATCCTTTGACTCCATTTCCTCATCATCATCATTATACTCCTCCTCTCTCTATTCCATAGGATTAGGTTTTAATCCTCTTGGGCTCTTTCTACATGGAACAATACTGCTAGAGGGAGAAATTCACCCCCCTTTGGCTTCTTACCCATCGAGGGGGTATTATCCTCTTCCTCCAAGCTATGACTTTGGGTATCGTCAGAGTTAGAAAAATTTGAGCTCTCGGTATTCTCTAAAGCTTCCCCAGAGTGGCCTAAGGGATTGCTCCTAGTTTTGACCTTGAGATATTCATAGACTAGAAGGAGAAAACCCTCATGAAGAGCTAGGTTTGTGTTGGGTTTCTTCTTATAACCCTCAATATTCTTGCTCAAAGAAGTAAACAAATAGAAATGAAGAGAAATTTTTATTCCATGTCTAAAATGAGAAGGAAGACCTATTTTATTTAGATTATAAAACCTATTTGGACATATTAATAACACCTATTGTAATATGAAAATTCCCATGAGTTCCCCTAAGGTTCCTAGTGTAGCCCATTATTCAAATGTCCTCCCTTGCTTTAGACATTGACTTCTTCTTCTACACCTATTTCCCCTTATTCTTCCCACCCTTATGGACCCTCACTTCATATTTCTTCTAGCTCCTTACTCACCCCCTCTCAGTACAAAATCTTGGATGAAGTTGTGTGCAAAGCGCCTCCTCCTTTGGTTTCCCCAATAGTGAGCTCTTGGGTTTAGAACAATAGTTCCTCGTCTGTGCTTGACTCTTGTATTAAATAGCTATGCTATATTTTCCTCTCTCACCTAGAATTTTGGTAGCTAAAGGGAAAAAAAATTCTTAAAATAATATTTATCTATTATGGGGTTCTCCTTCTCTATTAATTCCTCTTTATACTTTATGATGGTTGCATACCTTTTTGAGGAGTTTGACTAGAATATTTTTGAGAGAAGAAAAAAAAAGTTTAATGTGGGAAGAGACACAAAAGTGGGAAAAAATCCAGGGAAAGTGTCAGGCCCTTATATTCTACATAAAAATACTAAAGACAGGAGAAAATTCTTTGGAAAGGTCACACAAAGGGGAGATCAAGATTCAAGGATATGATAGCCATGCACTATAGAGTCTTTTCTTGTTTTTAGTTAGAATAATATTGTCCTTATTTTTTTTATTTGTGATGAAAATATTAGTGTAGAATGTTAGAGGTATCAACAACATGGTGAAGAAACATATGCTAAAATTTTCTTTAGAAGACTATAAGGTGGAAATGCTTCTCATCCAGGGAAAAAAATACAAAGGGAAACTTTTGGAAGGGTGGTTGATAAAATCTAGTTGATTGCTGATTCAGAGATGGTTGACTCTAACAGGGCATATGGTGGTCTAACTTTTATCTAGAACAAGAATAAAATATTATGTACTCTTCTACATTCTTCCCATAATTATCTCATCATTTCCTACCATGTCATTAATTCTAATTGGTCATTGAATATTATAAACATTTATGCTCCTAACAATAGAGGTTATATAAAATAGTTTTGGGATTCTCCAACAAACTATATGGGAAATAATAACATCATTAAATGGATGGTTGTAGGGGATTCTAAACCTCCCCTATGCTACTCAAAAAATATGGGAGGCATGAATTTTGCATGAATAGTATGGTAGACCTTGGTGATTTATTATTGAACTTGGACTTATAGATTTGGATCTTAGAGGGGCTCATTTTACTTAGTCCAATTGAAGACTAAGGAGTAGTTTGATCTAAGGGAGGTTACCCATGTTTATTCTTTCTTGTAACTAGAATAATTGAGATGATTTCAACTTAGATGTCAAGGCTAGGACATGCTCTAATCATAATGCAATTTTGATTTGAGAATATGTGGATCTCACACCATCATCTGTAGGGCCTCATATGAAACTAGTGTTAAATCCTTGTTGTGATCTCTTTGATGATAAACCTATGCTAGAAGTTGAGGGATTTAAAGAAAAAAGTTATAAATTGGAATAAACCTCATTTCAAAATATATTGGTTAGGCAAAAAATCCTTGCCACGAAACCAAGGGAAGTTCAAATGAAATTAAACTCAAATTATGAGGATAATGTATTATACTAGGAAGAAATAAACCTAAGGGACCAGTGGTTTAGACTGTCCATATAGGAGGATACCTATTCAAAATTAAATTTTAGATTTCAATGGTTGAAGGAAGGAGGCACAAATATGAGGTTGTTCAACGAATCTACTATAAAGAATATAAAGAAGAAACAAAATCAGGGATCTTACTCTTACAGATGGTTACATTGTTAGTGAAGATGAATAAATTAATACAAAGTCTATTAACTACTTCCTTAATAGGGAAACTAGGACCTAAATCTTATTGACCTAAATGGCCTCCTATATTGTATCATTGTGTTTGTCTTGGTCAAGGAAAATACTACTCTATCAAATAAATTTGGTTTCAAGGATATCAAAAGGATTTGTTTCTCCTTTTAAGTCTTTACATCTAATGGTCTAGATGACTTTCCTCCACCCATTTTCTAAGACTACCAAGATATTGTGGGAGGTGATGTTTTTAAATTTTTTTGTCACTTCTTCTAAATGGGATCTATGGCTAAAAAGGATTAGTTACACTTAGATAGTTCTTATATTCAAAAAAGGGACCCCAAGTTGATGAATAAATTTTTGTCCATCAACTTTTGTAACACAATGCATAGAAATATTTCAAAATATATAGTCAATAGAATGAATATTCATAATATAATAACCATAACTATTTTTTAGGAGGGAGAAATATTATGTATAATTTTATCACTTCTCATGATCTGATCCACTCAATGAAATATAACAATAAATCTACTATGGATCTTAAGTTGGATATATCTAAAGCTTATGATAGGGTCAATTAGAGTTTCTTTGAAGTTGTTCTTTTCAAATTCAAATGCAAAGGTAATTTTTTCTAGATAATTATGAGCTTTATGATGACCACTAAGTATTTTTTATGGTTAATAGATCCCTTTCTAGTTTCTTCTCTATGAGAATAAGTTTAAGATGAGGTGACCTCTTTCTCCATTGTTTTATCTTTGTGGAAAAAGATCTTGGAAGAAACTTGAGAAAACTATTATCTAGGAATTCCATCAGAGGGATGAAAGCAACCTCCAGAATTCCTTCGTCAATACACTTGTAGTTTGTTGATGAAATGATGTTATTTAGGGAAGCCCTTGTCTTTGAATAAATGATCTAGAACTATATGCTTCTCTGTCAGGTCAGCACATTAACTTCCTAAAGAGTATAATCTTCTGCTTTAGTACAAAAAAGGAAACTCAAGATAAGATTTCCTCTATTCTTAATTTTAAGAAATCCCTTTCTTTAGACACCTATTAAGGTCTTCCTTTTACCCTAGGTAGGACTATCTTGTTTTGGAATAGTTTGGTTGAAAGGTTTCATAAAAAATATCTAGTTGCAAAGGAAAAATCCTCAGTCTGTGGTGGGGGGGGGGGGGGGGGGGGGGGAGGGAACTTTAGCTTCTAAAGGCACATTTCAGAGTATCCCTATATGCTTTATGATCCTAGATCTTATTCCTTCTAAGGTGGTTGAATATTTGGAGAGAATCCAAAAAACCTTTATATGGGTCCTACAGCCAAAGAGAAATGAAATATGTCATTGGTTGGGTAGGAAAGAGTCTTCTCACCTAAATCTATGAGTGGGCTTGGCATTAGAAATTTATGAGATATGAATAAGGCCCTTATTAGTAAACTAGAATAGACACTTCAAGAAGGGAAAAATGACTAGACTACGATCTTGAGAACCAAATATATGTCTCATGTGTTAGAAATGCTTTAGAATAACTGAGAGGGGGGGTGAATCAGTTATTCAAGGTCCAAATGTCCTATTCACACTTTTCACTAAGTATAGTGAGCCCATTCAAGCATTCATTCATCCAAGCTTTAATTTTTCTAACCAGCAAGTTACTATAAATCAACATTCAAGCATAACACATAAGAAATAAACACATAACATAGTGATTTACATGGAAACTCAATTTGGGAAAAATCACCAGTAAAATGCTACTCAATTCTCACTCTTCTAAAGTAATGCCCTATGAAAGGCCTACCCTGTTAAAGGCTTACAACATACTATTAAATGTGACCTTGTTAGAGGATTTAACCACCCTATTAGAAGTGAGCCTGGTTAGAGGACTTTAGAACATTCACTTGGAATGCCACCCTATTAAAGGATATACAAATGGATATTAAACCAAGCTAAGTCCATAGGATTTTCATATCTAATACAATTGCTAGAGAGTATTAGAAAATATTTGACCTAACTATAGCATACAACTTACCTTGTAGATCTCAGATCACTTCTCAACTCATACAATTGTCTAAACTTCAATCTCTACAATTCTAATAGCTTGGCCTCCTTTCAAGCTTAGTTTCCTTGAGTCTCCATGCTTAATGTGCCAGTGCAATCATCTCTTCTTGACTTCTTGTAGAAGCAGAGCCTCTATGCTCTTCCTTCTTCTAGATGCCTTCTTCTTGACACCCTTCAAACTACTTTGCAATTTGGCTCTTTGGCAATAACAGCATGGAATTCTTTTCCTGCTCAATTCTTCATTCCTTTTGATTTCAATTCATATGGATTAGGTTGGATTCATCATATCTAACCCATATTTTGTTTCCTCTAGAAACTTCTTGAATAATCCTCTTGAATTTGCCAAAAAATAGTTTACTTAGAATTCTATGACACCAACTCATCATCCTTATCTTCCAACTAGTTCACAAAATTCAAGGTAACCACTTTGTCAGCTCAGATTTGGCAAATCTTCATTGTTAAAATAATGCAACAACTCAACACTTTTAAAATATAGTTGCTCAGCACATACTTGTTACTCGGCATCAACTATGTTTTTCCTGATGCTCGGCATCTAAAGATCACTCGACACCAACTAATATTTTTTGATGCTCAACACCGAAACTTCACTCGACACTTGAAGATCACTCAACACACACTAGAACTTCTTGTTACTCAGCTCCAACTGAGAATTTTCTTGGCTTCAACTAACTTGCTCGGCACCCACTAATGATCTTAGTTTAAGCTTTGTAGTCAACCTTGTTACAACTTGTTCCTTCAATGTTTCTAAGTATGACCAACCTCTGTATCTTTGGGTATATTATCAATAGATCATTTAACCATTGTCTTAATTGATCCTTGCACTTCATTACAACATCATAACTCATCCTTTCCCTTAGGTAGTCTTATTATATCTTGTTGATCAAATCCTCTTCATCTATCAACTAAGTGATATTACTTGGATCCTATAACAAAATGTCATTCCCATAAATAGTAGGTTTGACATCAATGAAAAGCAATGATTAAAAAAAAACTAACTTGCTTCTTTGCAACAATCTCCCTCTTTGATCTTCATCAATGAGCTTTTTAACCAGATTTCCAACAATCTGCCTCTTTGGCATTGATGACAAACCAAACTGATCAACCATCAGACTAAACTATTTAATCAAATGCTAACTAGGTTAGAACAACAAGTTAGATGCCAAAAAGTAATTGTATTACCATCAATTTTTACATCTCCCTCTACTATCTTGATTGCTTCATTTATGCTTCTCCCTCTTAGCTATTGTATCCTTGTTCTTTGTTTTTCTCCCTCTATATTGCTCATCTTCTGCTATTCTAATCGACTTTTGATTATTTCTATCAACTTCTCCCTCTATCTTCATTTTATTAGTATCTCCCTCATACTTTTGATCACATGTTATTGATCAATTTCTCACAACTTCTCCCTCTTTGACAACAATGACAAAGACATATTAGCATCTTGATATGCAAGTGTAACTTTTATAGGTTCATTCAATTTCTCCCTCTATCACCTTGCTTGTGATTGATTTAAAACTTTAGTATTTTAATTACGTTAGGCATGAATCCTAAAGTAAACATCCTCTGCATCAATGTGTAAAATCTTCAATAGTCAACTCATTTGATATAGGACATTCTTGCTTTTGCTTCAAGTAGCCTTGGCTAGGGGTATCATTCCTAACTTACCTCTAAGATATTCAAAAGCATCTTTAGGTAGTGCTTTTGTGAAGATGTTAGCAATCTGTTCCTTTGAGCTAACATATTCCATCTTCACTTGTTTGTCTTCCATCAACTCTCTTACATAGTGATACTTGATTGCAATGTGCTTAGTTTTAGCATGCATTGTAGGGTTCTTTGATATGTTGATTGCACTTTTATTAGCACAATAAAGTATCATAGGCTTAGTTACCTCTTCCTTCATACCTTGCAAAAAATGTTTGATCCATACAATATTGGTGCAATTTATAGCAGCTACAACATATTCAGCTTTAGCAGTGGACTGTGAGGTACAACTTTGCTTTTTGTGGTCCATGTAATCAAATTTTTTCCCAAGAAAAGTTCTCCTCCACTGGTGCTTTTTCTATCATCAATGTTACCTCCACAATCTACATCAGTGTCCTTTTAGGTACCTTAGTATTCTCTTTACTGCCATTAAGTGATTTTCTCTTGGATTTGCAAAAAGTATTGCCACTATTCCAATAGCTAATGCAATGTTTGGTCTACTATGTACAACATATTGCAACTTTCCAATCATTGATCTATACAATGTCTAATTTACTTCAGTAGACTCATCATTCTTGGATAGCTTATGTCTTGTTGCCATTAGTGTGCTAACTAGTTTTGACTCTTCTAATCCAAATGTTTTGAGTATCTCCTTGATGTATTTGGATTGGGTCACAAATATGCCAAGTTTCAATTAATGTATTTGTAATCCAACAAAGAATTTGATTTTTCCAAACATTGACATCTCAAATTCATGTTTCATTTGATCAGCAAAATCTTTGCATGGAACATCTTTTCCTCCAAATATTATATCATCAAAAAAGATTTATGATATCAAAATGTCTTTACCTTTTTCAGCTTTGATGTACAAGTTCTTGTTGTCATCTATTCTCTCAAATACTATCTTCACAAGATATTTGTGCAATCTCTCATACCATGCTCTAGGTGCTTGCTTCAATCCATAAAGTGCCTTGTGCAGTTTGCAGACTATGTTCTTGTTCTTATCATCAACAAATCCTTCTGGTTGTTCTATGTAGACTTCCTCTTCTAGTATACCATTCAAAAAAGAAAACTTAACATCCATTTGGTATACTTTGAAACCTTTGTATGCAACATATGCAAGCAATATTATTACTCCTTCCATTCTTGCAACAAGGGAAAATGTTTCCCCATAATCCAGTCCTTCTTCTTGTGCATAGCCTTTGCAAACTAGTATGGCTTTTTTTCTTGTTATCTCACCATTCTCATCAAGTTTGTTACTAAACACCCATTTGGTACCAATCACATTCTTATTAGCTAGTCTAGGAACTAGGGTCCATGTTTTTTTCTTCTCAATCTGATCTATCTCCTCTTACATGGCTTTATACCAGTCATCATCTTGTAGTGCATCTTTCACTATTTTAGGTTCAACCTTGCTCAGTAGACATGATTCATTCCTCAGTCTATTCCTTGTCATTGGTCTGGCATCCTTGTCACTAATGATTTATTTTGTATGGTGATGTCTTTTTACATACTTGGCTAACCTTGGTTCTATCCTTCTTTCTATGTTTGATCCTTTAGCTTTAGAGTCATTTTGTTATTCTTCATCTGGCACTTCATCATTCCTCTCATGTATACTATTTTTAGAACTAGAATGTGCATTTTCTACATTTTGTAGCTTGACTTTTGAATGCAGCTTGACATTCACTGGCTATGACTCTGCTAATACTAAGATTTTTTGTTGATTCCCAACTTGATTTGCAGCATTGTTTTCAATAATTATTCCTTCATAGAAGTATACAAAGGATCTATAATCCTCTGATTTCTTAGTTTCATCAACCTAGACTTCTACATGCTCATCAAAATTTATATTTGCACTTTCCACAATCTTGTTAGTGTTAGTGTTCAAACACTTATATGCTTTGCTTCTAGTGGAGTATCTAAGGAATATGCCTTCACCACTTTTTGCATCAAACTTGCCATTTCTAGTATCTCTAATAATATAGCATTTACAACCAAATACTTTGAAATTTTTAACATTAGGTGAGTGACCATACCATAGTTCAAAAGGTGTTGCATTTGTACCTTTCTTGACTTGAACTCTATTCAGTGTGTAGATTGCAGTACTTATAGCTTCTCTCTAGTACTTTAGAGCAACATTTTTCTCTATCATCAAGGTTCTAGTATAGTCAATCAATGACCTATTCCTTGTTTTAGTAATACAATTCAGTGGTGGAGTTCTTGGTGTTGATGTTTTCTTTTTGATACCTTTGTCATTGCAAAATATTTTAAACTCTTTTGATGTGAACTCACCTCCTCTGTCTGACCTTAGTCATTTTAGGTTCTTTCCTATTTCCTTCTCAACTCTGGCCAAATACCACTTAAACATTTGAAATGCATCAATTTTTTTCTTTAAAAATACATCAGTCATCATCTTGGAATAATCATCTACACGTAGCATTATGTATCTATCTCCTAGGTAGCTTTGCACTTCTATTGGACCACATAAGTCTATATGGACTAACTCTAGTACTTATTTGAAAGTGTATGTTTCACTTTTGAAGCTAGACTTAGTCATCTTCCCTAGTTAACATTGTTTGCACATTATGTTTTCAGGTTTCTTTAATTTAGGAAACCCTCTAACCTTCTTCTTCTTCTTGATGCTAATAAGATTATCAAAATTAACATGACACAACCTTTTATGCCACAACCACACGTCATCAAGTCTAACAACAAGACATGTTGCATCTTCCATAGCTAGGTAAAATAGATTACTCCTATTTTGTTCACCTTTTCCTATCAGATTTTCATCAGTGTCATAGATCTTGGTAGTTTTGTTTCCAAACTCTACTTTGCAACCTACATTACCTAACTATGACACACTCAACAAGTTGTAGTTCAATCCTTCAACATAGTATGCATTATCACATGAAATTTTCTCTGTGAGTTTAATAGAGCCTTTTCCTTTGATTTGACATGGAGCACCATTACCAAATCTAACATTATTTCCATCATGTTGAGTAAAGTAATGAACTTACTTTGATCTCCGGTCATGTGATGTGAGCATCCACTATCTATGATACACTTGTTAGTCTTGTTCACATAGGTAACCAATGCTATTGCTTCATCTTCATCTTTATCTGATTCATCCTTCATGGCCACATAGACTACTTCATCATCATTCTCATCAGTATCTTCTTCAACAATGTAGCATCTCTTGCATTTTTCCTTGTAGTCTTTGCTACCATCTTCTCTCTTGTTCCTGTACTTGTTTCCTTCTTTGTAGTTCTTCTTCTATTTACATCTTGCAACAATATGACCTAATTCATTGCAATTGAAACATATGATAGGGAGCTTACCCTTTAATTTACCTTTGCCTCTATGAAATCTCCTAGCCAGTAGTGCTTCTAACTATTCCACATCTTCCTCATTTGCGCTACTATCAATGGATGCATGTTTTCCCTTTCTTCTCTTCTTGCTTGGTGTCTCCTCCTCAGTGTCTTTTATTGTCATCTTGGCCTTGAAAGAAGATTCAAGGTTCTCACATCTGTAGTTATCAAAATTGGATAATTCAAATGTAGTAAGTCTTCCCACTATTCCTTCAAAAGTTAGTGTGTTTCCTTGTACACACTTTAGCTCTTGAATGGCTAAAACTCTAATAGCATAAATAAGAAGTAGAGTTCTTAAGTATTTGTTGATGACAATTTCTTCTTCCAATTGACCACCTAGACTTCTTATTGCACTTACCACTTCTTTTATTCTTGCAACATATTGAGTAGCATTTTCACCTTCCTCCATTTTCATGTCCTCAAACTTTCGTCTTAGGCTTTCTCTCTTTGCTCTCTAGACATTCTAATCTCCTCCATAGATATTTGATAAGGCTTTCCATATCTTAAATTTAGTGTCGTAATCTTTGATGTCATCATATTCTGCATAACTAAGTGCAAAGACAATCTCCAACATTGCTTGATTGTGCTCCTTCCTTTTGTTCAAATCATCTACAGTAAGATGTCCTGCTAGATTTACATGTTTAGTTCCAATTGAGGTTTGTGCATAGCCACCTATTGATCCAAGGTGCAATTTCATCAGACTCTACCATAGAGAAAAGTTGTCTTTTTTGAGCTTGGGAACTTCTCTTTTGGACATCTTGATCTTCTTGCTTCTAGTCCCTTGAAACTAAATTAGTAGATGGCTTTGATACCAATTGTTAGAAATGCTTTAGAATAACTAAGAGGGGGGGTGAATTAGTTATTCAAGGTCCAAATGTCCTATTCACACTTTTAAATAAGTATAGTGAGCCCATTCAATCATTCATTCATCCAAGCTTTAACTTTTCTAACTGACAAGTAGCTATAAATCAACATGCAAGCATAATACATAAGAAATCAACACATAACATAGTGATTTATGTGCAAACCCAATTTGGGAAAAACCACCAGTAACATGCTACTCAATTCTCACTCTTTTGAAATGATGCCCTTTGAAAGGCCTTCCTTGTTAAAGGCTTACAACACACTATTAAATGTGACCTTGTTAGAGGATTTAACCACCTTGTTAGAAGTGGGCCTGGTTAGAGGACTTTAGAACATTCACTTGGAATGCTACCTTGTTAAAGGATTTACAAATGGCTATTAAACCAACCTAAGTCCATATGATTGTCATATCTAATACAATTGCTAGAGAGTATTAGAAAATCTTTGACCTAACTACAACATACAACTTAACTTGTAGATCTTAGATCACGTCCCAGCTCATACCATTTCCTAGCCTTCAATCTCTGCAGCTTTGACAACTTGGCCTCCTTTAAAGCTTAGTTTCCTAAGTCTCCATGCTCAATGTACTAGTGCAATCATCTCTTCTTGACCACTTGTAGAAGAAAAGCCTCTGTGCTCTTCCTTCTTCTAGATGCTTTCTTCTTGACACCCTTCAAACTACTTCATAATTTGGCTCTTTAGCAGCAGCAACATCAATAGCATTTGTTTCTTGGTCTATGACTCCTTAAATAGAAGTCTTGGAGTTCTTTTCTCACTCAATTATTCCTTCCTTTTGATTTCAATTCATATGGATTAGGTTGGATTCATTGTATCTAACCCATATTTTTTTTCCTCTAGAAACTTCTTGAATAATCCTCTTGAATTTGCCTAAAAATAGTTTACTTATAATTCTGTGCCACCAACTCATCATCCTTATCTTCCAACTAGTTCAAAAAATTCAAGGTAACCACTTTATCAGCTCAGATTTGGTGAATCTTCATTATTAAAATAATGCAGCAGCTTAGCACTATTAAAATACTGGTGCTTGGTACATAATGTGTTATTCAGCATCAACTATGTTTTTCCTGATGCTCGGCATCTAAAGATCACTCGACACCAAATAAGATTTTTTGATGCTCACCACCTAAACTTCACTTGACACTTGAAGATCACTCAACACACACTAGAACTTCTTGTTACTCAGCTCCAACTGAGAATTTTCTCGGCTTCAACTAACTTGCTCGGGACCCACTAATGATCTTAGTTTAAGCTTTGTAGTCAACCTTGTTACAACTTGTTCCTTCAATGTTTCTAAGTGTGACCAACCTCTGTATCTTTGGGTATGTTATCAATAGATCATTTAACCATTGTCTTAACTAATCCTTGCACTTCATTACAACATCATAACTCATCCTTTCCCTTAGGTAGTCTTGTTACATCTTGTTGATCAAATCATCTTCATCAATCAACTAAGTGACAGTACTTGGATCTTATAAGAAAATGTCATTCCTACAAATAACAGGTTTGAAATTAATGACAAAACAATGATTGAAAACAAAAAAAATTGCTTCTTTGCAACAATCTCCCTCTTTGATCTTCATCAATGAGCTTTTTAGTCAGATTTCCAACATTATGATCCTTTTGAAAGCTTCCTAGATAAGAAAAGTATCAATGGTTTCCCTCCTCTTTGGAAGTGTACCAAAAAAATTATACCTATATCCCAAGGAAAGGTAAGAGATTGCTAATAGGAAATAGTGGAAATGCCCTATTCTGGTCATAATTGTTAAAAGGATGATGCCTCTCTTAAGGAGATCTTTCCCAACTATCCTCTTTAGAATTGGCTAACGACAACTATTAGGGAAAAGGTGGAGGACTATCTAGAATGGGATTTTGAGAAAGGTTCATGGATCAACTTCTGATCCCTTTGGTAGAGATGTAGGGGTTTGAGGAGAATCCCTAATATTAGGAGAGAAGATGTTTCTTACCTATTAGGCATTCTTCCCAACCCTAGATTGTTTTACCATATTAAGGAGAACAAATGGATACAAAGACATAACAACAATAGTTTCTTCTTGGTTATATCTACTTTTAACTCTCTAGGTACTAGCAATGAAAGAAAACAATTTCTAGAAGATGGTTTGGATTCCTAGTCTTTCCCCCAAGATGAACTAATTTTGGTGGGTGGGTGCCCATAATAAAATCCTCAATCTTTCCAACTTATCCAAAAGAGGGTTCCTGCTTCTTAACATATTTTATTATGTGAGATAATGTGGAATTGATAAAACACATGTTTATCCATTGTTCTTTTTTCTAGAGACATATGAGTCTATTGTTGTCCTCTTTGTAGATTAACTAGGTCATGTTAAATTTTATACCCTTTTGGATCTCCTAATGGGACAATTCCTCCTTTCTCATCCTATCCTTAAAATTTGGTGGCATTTAATACCCTTGTTGGCCATTTTTTCCCACCATTTAGCCCATCACTGATAATCAATCTGAGAAATCTTCAATGGGCTGGATTCTTTGATGTGGGTTAACCCACTTTTTGATTGGGGTTAACATCTGGTGTTAACATGGTGTCTTCATGAGTTGAGTTGGTCTGGTTCTTTCATTGACTGAGCTAGTTTAATTTGTTCTTTGACGAGGTTGGCTTATTTTCCTTCATTTTTCAAGTTGTGGGTTAACATGCACTTTCTGTCAGGGTTAATATTTTGCATTAATCATTTTCACCATTTCGGAGAATGACTTTGCTGCTCTTTCTGAAATAGTGAAATTCACTATTCCGGAAGGCTTATCTTTTTGCTTCTACAAAATCATGAAATCATCGATGATGTCTCTTCAATCATGCATTTGAGAATTGTGTTGACCAACAGATTCATGCCGCATAGTAGATCTTTCTTGTGTTGAGCTGCAAATCTTTGGATATGTTTTAGTGCATCATAGCCATCCATTGGAGAGTGAAGGAGATATGCATCTATGGTTAGGTTTTATGGATATGTTTGGGAGATTTTTTATAGAATCTTGGCTGTCCATATTCAAATGAAGATCTACATTGACAGTTCACACCTTTTGGGGGCCAATCAAATTTATTCCACGCGAGTCAACTCTATAATTTTTGTGGCAAGTTAACATTGCATGAACATATCTCATCCCACATGTTTTGATAATGATGTGAATTTATTTGTTGTGGTAGTGACATGTTACAAGGAATATTCTTTAATGTTGAAGAATATTCTTGGGCCTTGTTTGCACGACATCTTTTCATCTCCATGCCTCATTAATGATTGTAATGATCAAATCTCATGGGATTTGATTTCTTATGACTAGGTTCATTTGTTTTGCCCTTCCTGTCACTTCATTAAAAAAAATTGTATTTCACGATTAGATTTAGTTATGATATTCCTTTATTGCTTCTCTCTACAACTTGACTCCACCTTGGTTGGGGTTTTAACTTCAAGTTAGATTTGATTTATGCCCAAAATCTTTAAAAGGAAGTTGTAAATATTTTTTCTAGGTTCTTGGGTGGACCCACAATAATGGGTTACACTTTTTTGCCTAAACTGACACTGAACTATGAATTTTCAAGAAAACTTTCACATTCAGATGTGAATTTCCATTTAACGGTAAGGAATTTGAAGATGAAGTAAACTAGAGTCCTTTAGGATTTTCTATGTAGATTCTAAATATTTTTTTAAATATTTTTTTTGAATTGATTTGATTGAATTAATTTTTCTCCCAAGAAAATTGCTATGTTATCAAAAACCTGATTTTTAAAAAGCGACATTGTTTTTGACACACATAACTTTTTTTCTACAATAGATATCAATATAATTCTTTTGAATTTAGTTTTTTAACATCCATACCAAAACCGCAAAGGTGATTTGATGTCTTTATCATTAGTATTTCATATTTTATCAGAGTTTAAAGTTGACCTAACACTAATTTGGACATACATGGCTTTTGACACATGTAACTTATTATGTATTTATCCAATTTCAAATTTTTTTTTGTTGATTGAAAGAGGACTCAAATAAAGAGAACGTAGTTATTTTTTATAATTTTTATTCTCTTATTTACTATTTTTCCATGAGCATTCAATATATAGGTTTATTTTTTATAATGAACCTCTGTTCAATTAACGTAAAAAAATGTATACTGAAAAAATTCAAAATGTATCAAATCCATATTCATTAGAAAGCTCATTCTAAGTACTTTAGTCATGGAAAATGACATGTCTTTAGTGCTCCATTTGAACCTAGAAATTGAGCCTGGAAGCCATGAAAACAACTAAGAATGTTATAGGCTTTGTAAAAGCCATCTACTTTACTAGTTTCGATAGAAACTAACTTTCTATTGAAACTTTTTTAATACTTTCGATAGAAACTATTTTTAGTTAGTTTCTATCGAAACTAATAAGGCCGAGTTTTCATGTAAAAAATAGTTTCAATAGAAACTAAATAGTTTCTATAGAAACTAAAAAATAGTTTCTATAGAAACTAAAAAGTAGTTTCTATAGAAACTATTTAGTTTCTATTGAAACTATTTAGGATTAATTTTTTTGCATAGTTAGTTTTGATCGAAACTACCATCAAAAGTAGTTTCGATCGAAACTAGATGATTACATTCTATCGAAAGTTTTTGGGCAAAAAAATTGACTTCTTATTTTCTTGCCTATTCTTGCCATTTTGTTGTTTGGTGCATGTTTATTGCCTTGTTTTGAATGCTTCCTTTCCATTTTCTCATATCTATATGTTGTGTTAAGTCTATCAATGGTTGATACATAGTGAAATATCTTTTCCTTTTAGCACTTCAACCCATTCCATACCTGCATGTAGTTTCTTGAGAAATAGAATAGAGTCAAGATGAGTGTATTCTAGTTTTTTCATTGATGTTTTGTGCAGTTATGCATAGAAATGTAACCAAATTTTTATCTTGGTGCATCACCCTCTTTCCCTTTCTACAATTTCTTTGTGTTCTCCTTGTCCCTTTTTCTTCCAAGTGGTAGTTTAGGTGCATCCTAGTAGTAAGGAAGTTAGCCTTCTCTAGAGATTCAGCCTCAGAGTGCAAGCCTGACACTTGGAGGTTATTTCCATGTTACACACAGTTGCTTGAGGGTCATATATCAAGTAGGGGTGCATAAATTTGTGTCAACAATTTTTGGCATGCTCGGTGGGACAGTCAATTTCAGCTACACAAGTCTATTGGAAGCAATCTAATATTTATGCATTGAGAATTTTGGTGTTATTCTTAGTTCCATCAGACTTTGGAGCCATTCCATCAAACACTATAGTGACTCTAGTGTACATCTACTGGTTTCAAACAGAAACAATGCTGGTATGTAAAGATCATTCTTGATCTTTTTGCTGTTTTCATGTCTTCTATGAAAATGCAATTTTTATGAAACTCTAACCATGGCCCCATTTCATAGAAACAATTGCTATTCCCCCCATATCATGAAGAGGCTATTCTGTGGCACTCATATTGCCAATTTCAATATCAACTCCAAGTTGGTTATAGCTAGTATGCTCAAGGTTATTCTTATTCCCCTAGCCCTACTCCACTAGTCCCAACATCTCCATATACAAAACTTAAAGATATGATGTTGGAGTTCCAAAGATAGATTGAATACAAGTTCCAAGAGAGTAGTATCTAAAGATATGCCAAAGGTTACATGAATGAGATGAGCTATTGCTGACTAGTGATAGGCAGTCTGATGAGATTAAAAAGAAGCAAGAGATAAAGAGATAGTAGGAGGAGATGGCATACCAGGCCTATCTCCAACAAGAAGAGGAAGAGAGGGAGAGATAGAGACATTTTGAGGAGAATCTTGCAAGGCAAGTTAATGCAGGAAGAGAGGAGGAAATGAGGCTATCGCTGGCTCATTTTTACACTAAGGAAGCAAAGGCAGCGTACTTCTCCAAAATATGTCATCTTGAGCTTCAAGAAGCCCCCTACATTACAAGAGCCTACTACTATAACTTCTTCACTAGCCATGTCAGAAAATTGGCTTGGTCATGAGCCTCCTAGACCTATCACCATTTCACTCTTTAAGGATTGACTGGTTGTATGGACTCCTGATGGTCCAAATAAGGAGTTTTGAAATAGTGAAAACAAGCCTAGAAAGCTTTCATGGGAGGATTTGTAGCCTATTGAGGAGGCAAAGGAGGTAGAAGTTGAGAAGAAGAGAGGATTTGGTCCTCTAATCTAAAGAGTTTCCCTCCTTTGTTGAGGAAGAAGAAGAAGAAAAGGTTGTTCCTTCTTTTGAGGATCAACTCATGGCTTTTGAGCCTTTGAAAGAAGATGAGGATATGTTGCAAGCTAAGGAAGAAGAAGATCATTCACTATAGTAGACTATCCTCCATGATATGGTGGATGAAAAAGAGGATCCCAAGGATAGCTCTATCCTTAAGGAGGAACATGTTGACATTCATGAGGTTATCCCTCAACCTATGCATGCTATTGCAACTATAATGGAGGAGATTGATGATGAGGATGATCTTTTGGATAAGTTTGATGCTATCTTCTCTTCCATAGATGTTGAGTCATCATCTCCTATATACAAAGAGCATGTTCTTCAACAACAATAGGAGGAGAGCCACACCATACCAGTAGCTCCAAAGGAAGTGGTTCATGAGCAACATGAACAAGACGTGAAGACTAATTCCTCACAAGAGGAGGTACCACTTCCAAACCAATAGGATACCATCATTGCAAAGAAAAATGACAAGGTCAAGGCTAAAATCTTGGACCTGAAACCATCAAGAGGATGCCCCATCATGCATCTATCTCTACAACAAATCTACATGTTGCCCCTAGTCATGCTTACATTTGAGCATGAGGATGAAGATCACAAAGAGGAGAAAGTATGTTTTGCTCCATAAGGTAATGCCCAAGTGCTATAGAGCTTCATTGTTTTCAGCATTAGGAGGAAGGTATCTCATGCAACAATATGTTTATCATGCTTGCTGGTCTTTTCAGCTGCCCACCCACATGGAAGAAAAACTCATCTTGTAAGGAAAGGCACCTATTTCAACAATCTACGTAATGGTTTTGTTTGATTATTTTTGTTGTAAATACTTGTACATAGTAGAGTAGGATTTTTATTCTTTCTAAGAAGTGCACGAGCACATTTTTTTCCTTTTTCTTGGAGTTGTTCTAAGCTTTCTAGAGCTCCTTGGAGTTTTTATTTTTGCTGGTTATAGATTTTGTAAAGTTGTAGGTGGGATAACACGTGAATTCTTGGTAGTGACTCCATGCCTAATTGATTACTTAAGGCTACTAATATATGCTTATTAGCCAAGCATCCCCTTTGAGTCACCAAGAATGTTGGCCATTTTTGCCCCCCA
Source organism: Cupressus sempervirens (assembly GCA_028749045.1). NCBI lineage: Eukaryota > Viridiplantae > Streptophyta > Pinopsida > Cupressales > Cupressaceae > Cupressus > Cupressus sempervirens. The sequence continues at coordinate 155,948,085 of CM053790.1, read as the reverse complement.
TTTAGCCCATCACTAATAATCAATCTAAGAGATCTTCAATGTGTTGGATTCTTTGATGTGGGTTAACACACTTTTTGGTTGGGGTTAACATCTCATGTTAACTTGGTCCCTTCATGAGCCGAGTTGGCTCAGTTCCTTCATTGCCTGAGCTAGTTCAGTTTTTTCTTTAACCAAGTTGCCTCATTTTCCTTCAGTTGCCGAGTTGTGTTAACACATGTTTTGTATCAGGATTAACATTTTGTGTTAACCATTTTCACCATTTTGAAGAATAACATTGTTGCTCTTTCCAAAGTAGTGAAATTAAGTATTTCTGAAGACTTAATCTTTTTACTTTTGTGAAATCATGAAATTGTTAGTGATGTCTCTTTAATCATGCATTTGGGAATTGTGCTAACCAATAGATTCATGCCATGTGGAAAATCTTTCTTATGTAGGGCAACAAATCTGTGGATATTTTTTAGTGCATCACAGCCATCCCTTGGAGAATAAAGGAGATATGCATCTATGATTAGGTTTTATTCATTTGTTTGGGAGATTTTTTTAAGCATCTTGGCCATCCACATTCAAATGAAGATCCACATTGAGGATTCATACCTTTTGGGGGAAAATCAGATTTATTCCATGTGGGTCAACTCTGTAATTTTTGTGGCGGGTTAACATTGCATGTTATTGCATCGCACATTTGTTGACATCAGTGCAAATTTATTTGTTGTGGCCATGACACGTTACAAGGATTGTTCTTTAATGTTGAATGATATTCTTGGGCCTTGTTTGCACTACACCTTCACATCTCCATGCCTCATTAATGATTGTAATGATAAAAAATCATGGGATTTGATTTCTTATAGCTGGGTGCATTTGTTTTTCCCTTCTTGTCACTTCATTACAATAGAATGTATTTCACGATTAGATTTAGTTCTGATATTCATTTATTGTTGCTCTTTGCAACTTGACTCCACCCTAGTTGGGGTTTGATCTTCAAGTTAGATTTGAGTTATGCCCAAACTCTTTAAAAGGTAGTTGTAAATACTTTTTTAGGGTTCTTCTCTATTTGTATTTTGTAGAAACATTATGCTTTGCAACTTTGCTTTTCATTAATGAAACTTCTCATTTTCTTACCTATTCTTGCCACTCTACTATCTGGTGGATGTTTATTGCCTTGTCTTGAATGCTTCTTTTCCATTGTCTTAGATCTATATGCTGTGTTAAGTCTATTAGTGGTTGTTGCATAGTGAAATATATTTTCCTTTTAGAACTTAAACTAGTTCTAGACATGCATGTAGTTTCTTGAGAAATAGAATAGAGTCAAGATTAGTGTATTCTAGTTTTTTCATTGATGTTTTGTGCAATTATAGGTAGAGTTGTAACCAAATTTCTATCTTGGTGTATCACCCTCTTTCCCTTTCTGCTATTTCTTTCCATTCTCCTTCTCCCTTTTCCTTCCAAGTGGTAGTTTAGGTGCATCTTGATATTACAAAAGTTGGCCTTCTCTAAAGATTCAGCCTTAGACTGCAAGTCCCACACTTGGAGGTTGTTTCCATGTTACAAAAGGTCTCTTGAGGGTCATACTTCAAGCAATGGTGCATACTTTTGTGTCGACACCCCCCTCTAGTGGTGTGGATCCTATAGAAGGAAAGAAACAATAGAACTTTTTGAGAAGATTAAAAACTTGTTTGTTCTCTTTTCCATGTCATAAAGACATTGTTTAGGAAAAGTGTGAGTTATGCCTCCTTTCCCAAGGAAACTTTGTTCCCTATAATTCTTGACATTGGAATAAAATAAATCTAGAATGTTAACCAAAGCCTTATAAATCTAAACTAGAACATCATCTCGAGAAGTCAACTTACTAGATAGAAACCTTTGGAAATTAATTACATGAAATCTAATGTGGATAGATGTGCCAAAGGTAACGTTGGGTTCACAAGATTTAGGAGGTGATAAAAGATTGGGAGAAAAAGATGATCATGACTTTTTCCAAGAATATTGGAAATAATTCTAATAATTTTATTGAAGAGGTGGTGATATGGTATGGGGTTAAGACCCTTATGGATAGTTGAGTGGCTAATATTGGTATTGAAGAAAACTCTAAAGTGGTTATTTATATCCTCCAGGAAAAATCTCAATGCCTTTGGAAGATGAAATGTATCATGGTAGACTGAAACTTATTTTCTCAATGTCAGAATTCAACGTACTTTGAGGGAGGAAAGTAAAGCTATTGATTTCTTGGCCAATTGGAGGTTGAAATTTAATGAGTGAAAATAGGTGAATTTTAGAGAATTCCCCCAAGACCTAAAATGTATCCTTTCTAATGATAGATAAAATCACTTATAAGTTTAACACTAGTAGGTGCTCAGAGAGGCCCTCTACCATTAATTGGAGTAGTGGATTCTAGTTTACTATATATTCTCTCATTTATTCTTAGAACTATAGAGATAAATGGGATATTTTGAATAATTTTATATTTTTAAAAGGTGAAGTGAGGTAGAAATAGGGTCATCTTATGCTATTGCCTTAGTTAGGAACATACGTGGATGAAGAACGTAGATAATTTTAGTAAGCCCTTTCTAGTGGAGATAAAATTTAACACCTTCCACAATCCACTAATTTGTTATCCTTGTATTTCTAAAATAATGTGTAATGATGGTGAGTTAAGAGATCTTATGCATCAAAGAAGGAAATATTATGTGATCTGGAAGAAGTAAATAATTTTAATGCCTCAACTAGAAGCTTTGATTACCAAAACAAGTTAGATTAAGACCAATAAAGAAATATTTTTTAGTTGGCTAAACATCTTAATTATCACCCCTATGATCATTAATCCTCACTTTATATCAAATGACAGTGATAATCATGTTCAATTATGTTTGTAATGAATGAAAGATATTTTTGCTAAAGGTGAGGTTAGGGCTTTCATGCATTCTATTTCAGAAGAGGAGAGAAAATTGTGAAAGATAAGGAGACTAATTATGTTAGAGAGGAAGATTTGGATATTGTGAATGACATGGAAGACCCTCCTAAGAAGGTATAACCTAGAGATGTAGGGAGCTAGTCCAAAATGAGGAAATTTAGAAGTAATTTAAAATGACATAGTTTGATATCTATATTATGTCCATAAGAGTCTCTAATAGTCTATTATTGATAAAGTTTGCTAATTCTTGGTGTAAAGGAAATGTCACCATTGGAAACACCAAGTTTGTGGTGACCCCTGAGCATCTTTGCTAAGGTGACATACTTGAAATTCAATGGTGAGCACATGTAAAGGAGAAGCGTTGGTGATTTAGCAAGTTCATAAAAAAATCTTTGAAGAAAAGGAGAAATTGGTCTTGAATAGTTCAAAAAATAGGTATGAACCCCTTGCTTTTCCTTCTCCTTTTGCTATCATCTATCTTTGGATAGTGAAATTATTCACCCTTGAAGGTTTCTTCACTTCTTATCATGTCTACCAACTCTCATTATTGAATCTCTTAGGGCATGGTGATGAATTTGATGTTTGTTTCTTCCTATACACCTCCCTAAATAGTAGTATTGCCAAAGCAAACAACCCTCTCCTCTACTAGGGTAATGCAAGAGTATCTAGTGGTGTAAGGGAAATCTTGTATCACCTAAAAATATGTTAAGACATAGATTTTATTTCCTGTGCTTTTTTATGGATACCTTTTTGGGCAAGATAGAGATTCCAACTCTTATCTATATCTAATGTTATTTTTCTGGGCTAGTATTTTGGTGCACCTCGAGATATGTAAAAATGTAGAGAATGGTTTTTTTTTATGGGTCAATAGTTTTAAATAATTAGAGGGTGTATTTTGGAGAGATTTTTTAATTAAAGTTTCAAGTTCTCTAGAAAAAGAACCTGGTCAAAAGGTATCATGGTTTAAAATTTATTGTAATTTTAAGTTCGTCAGAGATCTCCTAGAAATGCTTTGGAATCAAATTTGAGGCACTAACTAGCTTCATACAACCTCAAAAAATGGGGAACAATTTTATGTTTTCCAATGGGCTATAGAGTGCTCATAGAGCTTTCCAAAAATGTAAATAGTTCATCAAACATAGTTCCAAATCAAAATTTATGCCTCCCAGATGTTGGACTACTTTTTTTGGAACCTTCTATTTTTGTGCCAACTTCTAATTTGAATTCTAGAACCTCTATTTTGGCAATCATCCACCATATTTCAAAATTTAAATTGTATTCCTAATGCTAAACCTAAGACATGATATTTAAGGCCCATCCTTGAGGTGTAAAAGTATTTTTTTGGTAGAGTTTCGGAGAAGGTACTATGAAAAGGGTTTGTCTCTAGAATGTAATAATATTATAGCCCATAGGGCATGTAGTTAGGCCTATTTTTTTTGTAGTAAAAATAGTAGCTTTTCATTTCAATTAATATAAATTTTCCCCTTTTCTGTTGTGTTCATTTTGTCTCAAGTTGTGCCCTCATTACAAAACCTTGTCTATCACCTATATTAGCATATTTTTTCTACTCCATGGCCCTTGGTAGATGAATTACTTATCATAATAAGTATATGGATAATCTTAGTAGCTTTGTGATTCTAAAATCATTAGTCTTGACCTTCCTAAGTGAGAATTCCTCTACTAAACTCGTTAAAAAGGAAAAAAATGAAAAAATCCTCCTCCCAAAAAAGATAATAAACTTTCCTTGGAGGAATCCCTCCTCATGGTGACCTTCACTAAAAGGAAAATTGATTTTAGTAAGACCATCCCTATGAAAACCCCCAAGAGAAGGAGTCTTGAGAAGGATATTATCAATGCGAAAAAGTATGAGATGGAGGGGGACATGGAATCAGATGATGTGGGCCCTAAACCTAGGCCCACTAAAAGAAAGTATGATCCTAACTCTAGTAGAAGGTGTCTAGATAGGGTAAAGAAAAAGAATGGGAGAATCTTGCAAGGGGAAAATTTGAGGAAATTCAATCCATGCAAGAAGAGGTGGTCTTGAGATGGAGTCAAAACTCATTCCTAACTATTAGAAGGACTTTGATTTAGAGGATGAGGATTACAAAGATAAAGACATGGAGGATACAAAAGAGGAATTGGAGGATAATTAGGGAGAAAAATTGAAGTAGACCTTAGTCTTGAAGAAAGAAACTAGGAGAAAAATAAAATTTTGAGGAATAAGGAGGACAAGACTAAGGAAACTCCCAACCAAGTGCAGAACATGATTTCTAACATAGAGAAAAAAAATCAAGTGATGTCTAGGCCCTTCAAAATAGGGTTAATTCTTTAGAGAACACTATCTAAGATTCTATCTCCAATATTAAATTTAGGGTTACAATGTCTACCATGTGTAGTATTTAGAGGGAGATGATGATTTTTTTTTTTAAGATGCTATCGTTAGGGAGAAAAATTGGAGAGAGACATTGAAAGAGGGAGATTGTTGAAAATAGATTGATACATGTATGATAAATGTGTTTCAATGATTGTTTTGTCACTAATGTCAAACCTGCTATTTTTCTAGTAAGACAACTGTGTATATGATTTAAGTACTATCACTTATTTGATTGATGAAGAGGATTTGATCAAATGATGTAACAATAGAACCTAGAGGAAAGGTTGAGTTATGATATGAAAAGAAGTACATGAACTAGCTAAGATAGTGATATCATAGTGCAATGAAAATTTACTTAAGGTTGCAAAGGTTGGTTACACTATGCGAGTTTAGAAGGACAAGTTAAACAAAGTTTGTTTGCCAAGCTTGATCAAATGGACAATAGGTGCTAAGAAAAGTTAGTGCAAGCCAAGAAAAAATCAATTGGAGTTGAGTAAAAGTTCATTTTAGTGTATGCTAAGCAAAATAGTTGATGTTAAGTAAAGTTTAGTTGATGCTAAGCACCAGTAAATTTTAGCTTGTGCCGACTGATTTTTTAGAAGATGTTGAGAAACACAATGTATGTCAAGCATCAGAAGCAAGTTAATGTCAAGTGTCAGCATTATAAGAAAGATCATGAATTTGATAGATCTAAGTTGACAAGTTTGTTTTCTTGGATTGTGTGAACCAGGTGGAAGATAAGATTGATGAGATGGTGGCATTAAATTCATGGTAAACCATTTTGAATCTATCCTAACCCTAAATTGGATGATGGAGAATGAACAACAAAATATCTTAATTCTCCATTGATAGTGATGACTGGTCAGAAGCAAGGGTTGACATGTGTGAGAACCAAAGGAAGACAAGGAGTCCAGGGTATTGCTTCATCAAGTGACCTAAGTGAAGAGTCTGCATTGGCATGTTAAGAAAGAAGGCTTAAGGGTATGGATGCTTGAAGGGTGAACAAGCTATTAGAGTTGAAATGTGTGAAAGCCAAGTAGAATGGAGGGCTAACATAAAGATCTATAATATGCAAATGGAGTTGTAAGTTGTTATCAGATCAAGCCTTACTGTTACTCTAATAATTTCATTAGTCTAGGGTAAATCCTTTGGATTAAGGTTGACCTAATAGTCATTTGTAAATCCTTTAACTAGGTGACATTCCAAGTGAATGGTCTGAAGTCCTCTAACAAGGCTCATTCCTAACAAGGTGATTGAAATCCTTTAACAAGGTCACATTTAACAGTGTGCATTGTAACCTTTAATAAGGTTGGCCATTCACAGGACATCACTTTAGAAGAGTGAGAAAGAGTAGCATGTTATTGGTGGTTTTTCCCAAATTGGGTTTCCACATAAATCATTATGTCAAGTGTGTTATTGAATCTATTATGTTTCATGTTTACATTTTTGTAAATTTATTTGATAGTAACCTACAAGTTTTAAGTGATTGCATAATATTATAGATGCATGCATGATGATAAATGTTTCATGGGTTCACTAAGCTATGAAAATTTTTATTTATACATTTGGACCTTGGATAACTAATTCAACCCCTTTCCCCCCTCTTAGTTATTCCAAAGAATTCCAACAAGAGATGGGAAAAAAAAATGACAGGCTGGAATAAGAGCAAGGAAGTGCAAACCCTAAATAATATAGCAATGACCTTAGGAGCCTTGTGGTTAATAGTGAGGTAATCGAGAATGCCTAACTTGTTTGGTCTTTTCTTTTTATTTCATACCTTTTATTGTGTCTCTTTCTTTTTGTTGGTATCATTGGTGGATGAAGGTTAAGTTTACTACTCTTTACTTTATCTATTTTGAGGAACATGACTGCTAATCATTTTTCAGTGTTAAGGTTATTTTCACTACTATCATGTATGGCTAGTTTGACTGTTGGTACTTTATAGTTAGATCTATTATATTAGTTATTTTGAACGTGGTATTTTTTGATAATTTTGCTAGAAGGTTCAACATTGTGCTTTAATGGCTAGTGTTATGCTAGCTCAATGAACGGGTGTAATGGACCTTTGTGGTGTGATCTTGTGGTTTCTAATTGTTTTTTCTTCATGTTCAAGGCCCTCTTCTTGCCTTCTTTATAAAAACACAATTGAACTTCCTCTCCCAATATTTTGAATACATATATGGAAGCATGAAAGATGAGAAAAGTGAACTTTTTAGGGCTGATATCTGAGGAAGGAAATCATTAAGTAGAAGAGGTCAAAAGCTTATAACTATTTTTTTTTCTTTATAGTTATGCAATTCATGCTAGATAATAACTAATGAATTTAATGCAATTTTTTGAGTGAATATTAATTTTTATTGTTAATTATAGTACCCGCATGATTGAGATACCTACCAAGGTTGTTCAATGTAAAATTATATTGGATTGTATGGTTATACCATTTTTATATAGAATAATGAATCTTATTATTGGGAACTAAATAATATATTATGGTAGATCAAGATTATTTTTTAATCTCTTGATTTCATTTCTTCAAATGATTTTTATTTTGGAGCAAATAGTATAGAGATGCATTTGATGAACTTTAGCAATGATAAATTAAAAAATTGTTGTTTTAAAATACCCATTGGGAACATTCAATGACTCACAATCAAAATGAGATAGCATTAATTCAAATAGATTAATATAATATTTAGTATAAATAATCAAAAGATAAATTAGTTGAGTATAAATTGTGTTTTATTTAAGAATCTCATAAATTGAATGGTTCTATTATGATCGAGCCACAACTTACCTTATAACATTAGCTAATTTTTTTTTCCATTTATTATCTAATGTTGAATTTTAAGTTGTTTATAGTATCTATGTTGTATTGTCTAGTTCCCCATTTCATCTGCACCATGTAACATATATCACTGAGTTGGAAATTTATTTATTATGTTTTGTCAATGAGTGCAACTTAGGCAACATTTGTGAAATGTCAAATATGACATTAAAAAAGGGTATTAGATACCTTAAACTAGGCATACATACTTTGGTTAATAATGATATATTATCCATACTTGTGTTGAGTCTCCTATTTTTTATTTTGATTAAAGTTTTAATGAGATGGATTTTCTTAAATTAATTTAATACAATTTATATTTTTGGGACTAGATATATCCCTTGAAATAGTAGAAAACATGTTTACTAGATTGAATCTTAATTGGGGATTATGAGTTCAAATACCTAGTATTCATATTTGTTTTATAGCATTAAGGACAAATTTCCCTTTTTTTTGCTATCCAAAAGGACTTTTGAATGATCAATCCTAAAAGAACTATTTTTATCCTATTATATTCTAATATATTTTTTCCCTTATCATATAGCTCACACTAGAAAGGAGATTGGGCTAATCTTTTTTTAATTTTTGATTAAAATTTATGTATTATTTGTACACAAGGGATCTTTGATAAGAAATTTGAGTAATTTATAAAATAGTAAATTTTCACTCTCTCTCAAGTTTTTGTTGTTTATAGTCTAAAGAAAACATATTCTTTGAGTTGTTTCAGTTAAAGACTCAGTATTGATGTAGAATGATATATCTTTCAATATTTTTCTAGATACAATATAGATAAAATTTCAAATAATAATATTGCTAATTTTAATAGGTATATTATTAATATTTTATATAGTTTAGGAAAAAAGTATATTACTATAATGTTGTTGTTATTGCAAAGAATATCAAATTGACAATATTAAAATAATAACCTACAATTAAAAATATTATGATGAATGGTGAGCTTGATCTACAAGCCTTGATTTTATTTATTTATAAATGGCTTTTGATTTAGAAGTATAATGGTAATAAAACATAGCATTATTATGATATTCTTTTGAAAATTAAACACTAATATATAATTATTAAGTTAGGATACATTATAAAGAATAATAAATAAATTAAAGAATTTATAATCTAGGGATTTTCAAACCAAAATTTTAATTATTTTATAATTTTAAACCTAACTTAAAAATATAGATTATTTTAATATAAATTTCTAAATAATTATTTTCTACAGTATTTTAAACATAGAATATTCAAATAGGAAGAGGTGGCAACCAAGGGGAGGATAGTGAAGATGATGATGATGGTGAATGCTTGCATCTCCCTTTTGGTGCCATGGGATGTTTTGGGCAGATCTGCATTGGGAGCTTGGATTGTGGCTGTGCTAGGAAGATTTGGACTATGTAGATTTGTGATGAAGTTCTAGAGTTGGGTTGTACTAGGCAGAGCCATGCTAGGGTTCAAAGTGGCTACATTTTTTTTCAAGTAGATTCTAATGAAGATGAAGACCCAGATGGATCCTGTTGGTGTCTTCACTGTTGGGTAGGTGGCATATGGAGCAACAGATTAGGGATTGTTGTCCATGTTGTCTCTTCTTGCTCTAGATGCATTGGTGATCTCTATTGCAATAAATTGGGGGTTGTTCTCCCAACTCCCTCTACTTTCCTAAGATGCATTGGTGATCTACAGTGTAGAATATTGGGGTTTTTCCTCTGTGTTGTCTTTCCTTTCCCATGATCTATCAGTGGTCTCTGGTGCTTCAGATTGGTGCCTGTTGGCTTTGTTGTCTCTTCTTTCTCTAGAGATTTCTATGTGGGGGTTATCCCTACCTAAAACTCTAATATGTGGGGATTATGGTGGTTTATGGATGCCTTTATGGGACTTCCTTGTTTGGAGTTGTGTTTCAAGATGGAGGGGTTCTCTACCTTCAATAGATGGGTTAGATCTCTCCTCCCCTATGAAACCCTTTGTCTTTAGTGGAGATGTCCTCTGGTCTTCTTCTCCTTCACTTTCCTATATCCTATTCAGGTGGAGAACCCTATTGAGGTGGGGGAAAATCCTATGGAGGTAGTTCTTTGTTGGGGGAAAGTGGTGTTGAATGGGTTCATTAGGTACTCCCCTTTTATTGTTGGAAAGTATCCCTTTCATTTTGCAAGAGATCGGGATGGTTAGAGTGTGTTTGAACATTATACTTCACATGGTGAAGAAGGTATGACTCCACAAATAAATGCTTTGGTGTAGAGATGGGAGTTACTTCTCTTGAGGGTAGCCCGAGTCTTCCTCTTTGATTCTACATTCACAGCTTTGATGGAGCTAGAGCAATATACTATTGAGGTGAAGATCATATTTGGGCAATGGGAAGCAGAGGAGACTCTTATCAAAATGTTATGTACTTGTGCTACTTTTAGTAGCTTGGTTAGCAAAAGAAGGGGGAACAATTCTCACCTCTAGGGCTTGGTCTTCCTCCTCCCCGATCCTCTCATTTTGATTATGATGTGGGATTTTTTAGGGAGCTAGAAGGCTTTTGACTACATTTTCCAAAGCTGGATGTTGAGCTTTGTCTAGACCCATGGTTGGAGGATATGTTCTATGTTTGCCAAGGCTGGAGGTATAGTCTTGTTTGATGTTATATTTTTGTTTAGGATTTTGATAGGTGTGAATGGCTTGAGTTTATCTCTTTGTTTTGTTTATGATGTTTAGTTTTGCTTGTCCCTATGATCAAGTGATTGATGGTAGTTTTGAAGGGCACACCCTGGTCCTTCATTGTTGTTTTTGGTTTAAGTGTGAACCTATTGTGGAGGCTTATCCAAATATTTTTAGTGACATCACTACCCATGGTTGGTGGGCTAGTCACTTGTGGACCTTTGTCTTTGATAGAGGAAGATCTAATCTTATGGCATCTTTCATTACTAGGTGTTGATAATGTTTTGTTATCATTATCTAGAGGTCTGATTGTACTCCAGGTCATACTTTTTATGTGGTTAACTTGATAGTTTTTGGCTTGGTTCAAACTTAGAAAAATTGAATCTCTTACACATGAACTTTTCATCAAGAATACTACTTTTCAAATGTATAAGTTCAATGATCAAATGAGGACACACATACTACAAGCACAACAACATAGTGAAAGGATACAACCTCCAATCATGTTAACAATGCATAGACACATTACTTGTGAGATAAAGATTTAATAGAATTTGTAGCCTCTAAGACCAACAAAACAATATTATGTATTAACCATTATACTACACCCTTATTTACAAATCTATGCATATTACTCACTCTCCTATACATATATCATTATTCATTTGAATAAACATTAATCTTTAAAATTATTGTTACTACATCACATAATCTAAATGTAGTTATCTAAATTAAAAAATATATCACAAATGTAAAAATAAATAATGCTTGAATATTTTTATCCAATTAAAAACCTTAATTATTTAAAACATTGATAAATTGAAGATATTTTTCACAACAAAAAAAAATTGTAATATTAATCCTAATAGAAATATCATATTTAAAGCATATCAATCAAATCAAAATAAAATAAAATACTAAATACTATAAATAATTTTAAAAAGTTGACTAATATAAGATTTGAGAGATTACCATTTACAAGAATTTTGCCTAGAAAGTATCTTTATCTGTTCACCATGAATGCTCAAAAGTTCATTGCATAAATAAACTTTGTAATTATTTTATAATTCAATGTCTTATCGACCTCATGTTAGCCAGGAAATTTACATGTAATTACATATAATACTTAAATATTAATTTTTATACATTTACAATAACACATATCAAGAAAGAGCCTATAATGCAATTGTGACTTATAGTCTCTCATACTGAGGTCTGGATTCGAGTCAACTAAAACTTAACACATAATAATAATTAATCAAGGCTTCAGCCCCATTACCTTCAACAATGGTAAATTGTGAGTCTCTCATTGAAAGGTCTTAGGTTTGAATCTACTAAAATTAATAATAAATAATGTAGTTTTTGGCTCATTACCTACCGAAAAATAAGATAAAATTTAGAAGTATGCTATAATTTTTCGATATATTCCTTTTTATAATAATCATATATTGTTATTTTTTAATTTTTAAATAATATATATGTATTTATGTGTGTATATATCTATGTGTGTATTTATGTGTATAGTGCATATGTATGTGTGATAAATATATGTATATATATAGATATATATAATAAATTTTGGTGGTACAAGAAATTATTTTATTAATGAATTTTAATAATTAATTTAAATATAGATTTCTTTTTCATTTAATATATATATAAATTACCCTCCATCATATATATATATATATATATATATATATATATATATATATATATACCTAAATTTTATTTATCATTTTAAAATATCAATAATTATATAATTCAACTAGTCATTTGACAAAATTAATTAATAAATCTATTTAATGCTTAAAGTAAGACATCAAACAAATTGAAATAAAACCATTTTATTGTTGTAGATTATACTATTAATATTTTCCATCTCAACCAATTAGATGTAAGTATTTTTAATTTTAATTTAAACTTTTAATTTTTGTAATGTTTATTTGTGAGATTTTTAATTTTTAAAAATTAAAAAAATTATTTAGCTTATATATTTGGGTCTTATAGGAGCAGATTTTGAAGAAGCACTATTGATATTTTAGAATTGTAAAATTATTTTGTTATGTAAAACTATTAAATCAATAATATATTACTTTATCATACATAATAACATATTTTACATAATAACATATTTTTCTTTTATAATAACTTGTGATTATATTTTATGAATAATATTTTATATAATTTTTTTAGTTTAAATAAAATATTAATACTTTAAGATGCAAGACATTTATATTTAATTATAGATTATTTTTAATTATAATTTTTTATTATAAATATTTATTTTTCAAAACAAAATAATGATTTTTTAATCTTTCTAAATTAAAAATTAGATTTTTAATGAAAAACTATAATTTAAAAAAAAAAAATTAATTTTATAATATTAATTAAAAATTAATAAAATTATATTAAATTTTATCAAATTTTTAATTTTACTAGTCTATCTATTTAAACTATTATAAATTACTATGTGGCACTCGTCAATCTAAGTACTTGATAATATAGTAAGGAAATATTAAATCAATACTAGATAATCATATCAAAATATTGGAATGAGTTCATTATTTGTAAATTTGTACTTAGAATTTTACTAATACACATTGTTATGTTACATTTTCTACCTAGTCTAATTGGAAAATTCTACATTTCCTAATTAATTTGGAAAGGAATTTTTTTTCTTCTATCTTATATTAGTGGAATTTAATTTCTTTCTTTAACAAATAACTTATGTATTTATTTTTCACAATATTTATGAATTTCTTCTAAAAATTGAGTGTTGTGTTTAGTTTTCTTCCTAGGTTCTAAGCACACTTTCCATAGTATTATGGTTTCCTATGTTCTCAACATTGTCTCCTTATCCAAGGGTTCTCAAGAATGAAATATTGTTCTATTTGATTCAATGTATTAAATTTAGATAATTTAACTTATGTATTGATAAGACTCCATTGGTGTGAGAATATGAATTATTATTTTCGAATTCATTATCTTAGGTGGCTATATTAGTAATCAAATATTATAAATTGCTGACTTTTTTGGACTTTCAAATATCTAAATTAGATCTCAAGGTGTTATAGGATTCATATATAACTCTTTTTTAAGGAGTTTGTTTTATATTTGGGATAGAACTCTTTTTTAATGAATTTGTTTTTTTATTTGGGATAGAACTTTGTGAATGGTGCAAAGGTTTTAGAATATTTGGGCATAGTTTCTTTTTTTTCAAAAAATCATGTGACATATATTTTAACAACTTTAGAGGCTTTTTTTTTTTTGGTTCCAATTTTTTTTGAAAAAGTGCATGATTCTTTTTGGTACTTCATAATAGTTTCTACTCTTCATTATTAGAAATAAAAATAATACTTTTACAATATGTTTTTTTTGTTTTTGTTTTTGTTTTAAAATCTCAATAATTAGCTCTTTTCCATCATGATATATGTGTATTATAAATTAAAAATAGGCAATTGTGATTACTAAAATGGAAAGTCCTAGGAAAAGAAGTTAAAATATTTTTTTTCATAAAATATTTTAATTTTCTTTTATAAAAAACTAGCAAGAAAAAATGGAAACATGCATTCTAATATGCACCTACCAATCTAATATTGACCAATTTTTATTTTCTCATGCAATAGCTATTAGAGTCACTTGTTCTTCCTATTTCCTTGGCACATCATAATTGGTGTATCTTTAGTAAATAGCTAGTTTAGGGCAATGTTTTGGTGGCACCATCATCATGTTTTTATATTTTCATCATCTTTCCATTGATGTAATCTCTCTATAAAATGTCACATAAATTTATTTTACTTTGACATTTATTCTTGATTTTATGTTTCCATCCTATATTTAGTAGGATACAACCTATCTTGCTAGATTTGATACATCATTAGTTCCTCATTGATAATGATACCTAGTATTATCACACTCTAACATTATTGTGAAAATTATAGATCAATTTCTTCCTAAGGGAGAAATGAATTTTGAGATCATTGGACCATATTTTTAGGATATTCTACATTAAGGAAATGAAAAACAATCCCTCTTCTTCTCTCTCATGTGCGTGACCTTTTGCTGGCATGAGATATTATCATTGTCAATCATCTTTGATGGTGTTTTATATTTTTATCTTTCTCTTTGGGTAAAGTTTATTTACATTATATTTTTGAATTTTCTCTATTTGTGAGAGACTACATTACATTTTTTAAGGATACCTATCATGACCTAGTTGTTAGGACCAATATTTTGTTTTGTTCATTCTCCCTTAGTTGCACTTAAGAGAAGGTATAGTTGTGTTTCATTATTGCACCTATTATGTCATTCTCATAGGTTTTTGACACACATGCTCCTTAAGTTTACTTAGGGACCACATAAGAAAATTCCCATTTTTAATGGTGTTATCAAACTATCACTTTTCCCCTTTAAGTGGAACTTCTACCATTTGGGTTGTATTAGTTTCTAGATTTACCACCTTTTCTAGATGTGTTTAGCAAATGTATTTGGACATTGAAAGGTGATGCACCTTTATTTGGTATATGATACAAGAATCTCTAGACTATTTGAGGATGATGATCCACATTAAGTGGGCATGTGACACTTTCACAACTTCCTCTTTAGTTGGTGATAAGTCCTCACTTTATGTACCATTTTGTAACTTTTCATAATCCTATGAAATCATATGTTGTCCCCTTAGTCTACTTAAACAAGGATTCTCCTTTCCCATATCATTTTGGGTTATTCAATGATGTAAATTTAGTTGATGTAGCTATCATATTGATTCTATTTCACTCTTGGTGACAATACAATTTGTTCATTTTATATACATTCTCTTTTATTTTTCTTCTTTCCATTAGATTTGCAGATCTTCTTTGGCTATCTCTATAGCCAATCTTATAAATATCTTAAAAATTATTCAATCATTCTCTGAAGGAAAAATAAATTAAATGACTATTTTCCATGTATTGTGAAATATTTTATTTTATGCATTTACTACATGAATATGAATTCACATGAAAAAATATACATAATTTGAACCCTCCCATATTGTATTACTAACTATGATTTTAGCAAAACATGTTTGATATATTATGTGATATTATGTGTAATCATCTATATGATTTATTTTATCCTTGCACAAATAACAAGTGCCACATAGTGGCATGTACTTGCTTTATTGTTATTAGTTGTATTTGTAAGTATCAAATACAAATTATAATTATTTAAATAATTTTCTAATAAATTAATTTAAGCTAATTTAAATATTAGAAAAGTGAAAAGAAAAATTATTGTGAAAAGTGAGAATTTTTTAACATTTGATAAGTTTTCTAAGTATAATTATAAATGAATAAATATAATAGTATAAAAAATTATTAAAATCTCTTATCTCATTGATAGTTGTACATACATGGTAATTTGATGTTTCATACATCTAAAACATTCTCATATAGGAAGAATACCTCATGTCACTACAATTTCATTGTGCCATTTCCCTTATATCTACTTTTTTATTAAAATAATCTTTATAAGGTAAATTAAAATTGACCATGTTATTAAATTTACTAAGATTTTAAACATTTATTGTCATATTTGATTTTGTGTAAATTTGCATTAACCAAAGCATAAAAAAAGAAACTAAAACTAGTTCAAACATTTAGCAAGTAGTACGTAAATCTAGCTAAAAATATTGCATTATGGAGAACCTCTAAAAAAAGAGCTCCTATAACACAAAATGAGCATAACCAATCATATAATTTATATGAAATATAAAATTTATAAATGAATAAAAAATCTTTAGAAATATTTTAATTATTTCAAAATCAGTACTTGTGATTGGTGGATAGATTTTACACTAATTGAATAATTATGCAAACTGAATGAGATAGTAGTAGCGTACGAGAAGTACAATAAGAGTTGATTGATGTCTATATATATGTGTGTGTATCATTATATATATGCGTGTATATCATTATGAATGTATGTGTGTATGTGTGTGTGTGTGTGTATGTATGTATGTATGTATGTATGTACACACACATATAGATACATATATATATATATATATATATAGACACACACACACACACACACACATGTACATATACACATATACATGTATATGTATATATATTTATATATGTATATGTATATATTTGTGTGTGTGGATATCTAAAGATAAGATATTTTTAGAAAGTGTGTTTATTAGTTTTAACTTTAAAAAAAATAAAATAAAATTTATAATTAATAAATTATATTATTTCACAATGAATGGTATATATATTATATATATCTTCTTTAAATAGATATCTTTATGGAAATAAAAAATAAATACTAATATAGAATTTATAATTAAAGATAAAACATAACAATAAATAAAATTTCAAATATTAAGATACCTTCATATATATAGATACATATAAATAATATATGTATATGTTGTGTATGTATATTTGTGTACACACACATACATACATACATAAATGCATACATACATGTATATGTATGCATGCACTTTCATAATAAATATGATTAAAATTTATTATTATTCAATTCCTAATGATAACTAGAATAATTTTAAATTTGATAAATCTGTTATAACTGTTATCAATAATTTAATATATTAAACATAGTTAACAACATACAAAATAATTTAAACATAAAAATTATTATAAATATATTAACAAAAAAAATTATTAATTGTAAGCAATTTTTATTATAGACAATTATTAAATGAGTTAATGAATGTATCAACAAAGCCAACTTATGACAGTGCTAAATCAAAATATGTTATTATAAAATTGAATTAATATACTTTAAATAGAAAGTGCAATGATTAATTATTATGATTATTTGTTAAGACTTAGAATTTACAATTGTATTGTAAGCTCTTGCCTCAGTCTAATTTATTTTTACAATTAGATTAAAAATCATTCCATGTGATATATACTGCTTAAAAACCTCCCTCCCTATATATGTAACTTCCCTGCTTTCCCCTTTACTTATCATTATCGAAATTAGAAAGAACTTTATTTAGACTGTTTCTTGTTCTACAGTTCTCGCACTGGCATTTATTTCATTTAATATTGTTTTGTGCTGAATTTCCTAACCCACTTTCTGTAATTGAAGACCGAAGAAAGTTATGTGAATGTTATTATTCCTTTTACATAATTATCCTTCAAAATTCTAATTATTGTTTCGATAAACCCTTACTGTTTAGTCAATGGTTTTCAATGCAGTGTTCTCTGAGTTATGTTTAAATGAATAATTTTGTGGCCAAAGCAACTCAACTACAAAAAAATGGTTTCTAATTGGCAGCTATGCGAGGGAAGAGAGAGACTGTTAACATGAATGAAGCTTTTAATATTTACATCCACAGTTAAATGAAAACCCTAACACAAAGCCACCTAGAGAATAAATTATTGTATTAGAAACCCTTTTTCCAAAATTGTAAAAATATAATGATAAATTAAGGTTCACAAGATCACCATATTAATTGGATTTGATTGCTTTGATCTTCGTTATTGTTTCTTATGAAAGCAAAGCATGCACAGAGATTATTGAGAGTACCTACACCTAACTACAAGTAGATTTCTAATGCAAAACTACCTTAGAAAGATCTTTTCTACTTATTTTCTGAGATAAGTTCAGTTAAAATAAATTTTAGTAGCGTTATTATAATGTTTTGAAGTGGCTAACAATAAGGTCGAACAGACAACGAACTAAAGAACAATAGCAAAATTTATTTGTGCCAACAACTTCTCACTCCAAATCATCTGTAGAGAGTTACAAAATCAATCATATGCACACAACAATTCTCTCTTCAAACACCCAAAAACAACCTATTTTTATAATTTTCTCTTCTACCAATATCAAACTTCAGTAGGTACATATGTTAAAACAGAAAGAAGGTTTTAAAGGATCATAACTTTTTCCATCTCATCTATTAAAAGCAGAAAGAAGGTTTAGGTTTTAATGGGCATACCAGGAGATTTCATGACGCATACTTGTCTGAACAACTGAAACAGAAAATCTTCAACAGTGGACTCCATAGAATACGAAGTCTCCATACAATACAAAAGCTGAAGCAAATATCATGGCTCATCTGATATCTGGTGAAAAGAAGATTTCACCTGGCAACAGTGTGCTGTTGTATGAAATAGGGAAATAAAAGAAGCGTAGTTGAGTTAATGGTTGGTTAAGTAAACTGGTGGAGCAGGTAAATGAGGAGCAAGGTTTGGTTAAAGCATGGGATTGACTTGTTGTTAGAACAAATTGCACGCATCTTCCAAACTCTCAAACTCTCAGCTAAAATTTATGTGAGTAATATTGTGGTAACGCTCGCCTACCCATATTATTCATACGACGTTGACTTGCTGAGTGAAACGTGACCAACTTCTTAGTTCCTCTAACCTTCTGCCCACTCATCCATATTTCCTTTTATAATGACTTCCTTCACGCATAACAAAAATATAACGTCATTACTGCATCAGAATCACTATGTACAAGAAGTACTGCAACGTAGCGTCCCCGTAGAGTCCAGTTCAGTGAGCTTGAATGTGTCTGATAGACGGCGACCATACTGACAGAGTTTTCTACATCTTTTCTTAAAGTTGTCTTTTGTTGATAGTTTTGATGATTTTCCTAATTTAGTTAAAACTTCGTATATGGAAATTATATAATACATTGTGTAATTGTTTTAGTAGATTATTTAATATTTAAAATTGTTTTAACTAGAGTTTCAAGATTTCTTCTCATATCATTTTTAGGTTGGATTGGTATAGAATTTTTTTCCACAACTTTTTAGATTACTTTTTTCTTAGGCTAATGACAGATCACTCACCATGAATATAAAAGTTGATGAAAACATTTATGCACAATCAAATTTAAAAATGGTATAACAATGCTTTAGTTTTTGAAGTATTAGATAGTAGCCAAAAAGACGGAGGTTAACCCCGAAGTACAAAAAGGCTGAAAAGTCAGCTAGAGGTTACCTCCTAGTCATCTAACAAATGCAAACTTTAAACTTCAAAAAACATATAATATCCATAGCTGAATTAACAGTACCATTAGTTCTGAAACTTGCAAAAAGATAAAACTGAAAAATGAACTAGCAACACTTGAACAACTTGCCACTATCAGTACCACATATCGACATCAACATATAATGTAAAACCTCGTAGGGTAACCAATTCATAGTAACCAACAACATAACAACAAAAAGAAAAAACCAGACCCAAGGTAGCTATCCTCCTTCTTTCTAGTATCCTCATCCTTCTTCTCCTCAGGCGCGTCATTGTTCATGTCCTCCCTTCCACCTTGATAGATTTTTTCAAGATCATCTTCAACTAGTCCTTGGCCAGGAACCCATAAATGGACTGGGTTGTCTCACTCCTTTCTCAGGTCCTTCTCATCTTTATTCACCTACAAAAAGTAAAGGGTGGTGGCCGCATAATGCATGACTTTGGTAGAGAATTCCATCAAAGTGTCAAATTTGTGGCAGGTACCAATGTGATTGTCTGCTAGATCCCTCATTGACTACTCAAGCCTATCCAATCTAGCCTTGTTGTGGCTCTATCCGTAGCTATGCTTGTCTTTCCCCCCCCACTTTTAGGAGCATCTTTCCTAGGGGAGGTGATGTCTTCCTCCCCGCTTCTAGTTAGGATAGCTTCGAGGGTGTCAGAAATGTGAGAGGGGCTAAGGGGGCTAGGGTTAGGCTTCGTGTCTTGAGGTGGTTTCTTCTTTTTGGTAGGTTTAACATCACTTTCAGTAGATTCAGAGTTGGAATCATGCTTGGGGGGAGGGGGGGCTTGAATTTTTCCAACTAGAGGTGTTTACTAGTTCTCCTAGTACTCTGCTTACTCTTCCTAGTGTCCTTATCTAAATCAATGAGGCTAATTTTAACCTTAGGGTCAGGGGTTTTCTTGGTATTTTTGTTGTTGGGATCAGGGCTAGGGTCCAAAGGGACTTGGGGGGCAATAGAAGCCAAGGGAGTGACAGAAGCCAGTGGGTTGACCAGGAGCCATGGGTTTTGGGCAAGATAATGGATACACAATTTGTTAATGAACTCTTGATGGATTAGATAAAAGGTTTTACCCTCCTCTTGTTTCCTCCTAGCCTTATAGATACAATCATCCACAAAATGCAACAAAAGAAACATGAAGAAGATATGATCCAGTTTTTGAAGTGATTAAGAATGGGGAAGTGGTAATAATAGAGTACCTAGAACTGATCCTCGAGGGTAATATATCTCATAATAGTATAGTAGATGACATCTCAAGGTTTAGGAAGGGCTTCCCTTAAAAACACACCATGCATTGGCACTGGTTCCTCTTTAAATTTGAAAAGATTTCGCAAGATGGTTTCCTCATTTACCTTGGCCCACCTATGCTAGTTCTTTCCTTCCATGAAAAACTCTCCAACCTTCACAATGATTTTGTTCAATATTTTTAAACCCATCCCATTGATAGTCACTTTCCTATCCTTCCATGAATTAAAGAATTGCATTAAGACATTCTCATCATATTTCGTCATCCCTTCCATAAACAATAATAGGCCACCCTCCTATAGATAAACCATCGTTGCTTTTCCATTACAGATGCAACCCTCCACACCCACAGGTTCAATATGATCACTAGTGCCCATGTTCTCACCCAATTCAACCACCAACTCTTCATAATTTTTCGACATAGCCTTGTTGCAAGTTTGGAAATTACTAAATATTAAATAAAAAGCATCCAAGATGAAGAATAAAACATATTTTTAGTTTTTATAAAATGCTTTAGCTTTTTATGAAGAATAAAATAGGTTCTTAGGGGACCCCAAACCCAAAAGTCAAACAAAAGGATTTAAACATGAAAGACCCAAAACAAAACACTATATCAACACTAACTAAAAAATGAACGGAGAGAATGGATATTTATCTTAAAAAGTAAAATGAGAATGAAAGGCATTAACATGACCATACTCATATGACGTCAAATTATAGGCCGTCGATATTTTCATTGACCTCTTTCATATCATTTTTATCAATGTGGGAACCTTTCTTCTACATTTTGATGTTATAACGATGTTTTAGTTATTTTTTGATTTGTTTTGTAATGATTTTATCTTCTCAAAATTATATCTTATATTAAGCCTCCTATCTTTCTACATTCCTTTTAAATCCAAACAATATACATTTTTTTAATTAATTAATAAAAAAGTTCAATAAATAAAAATATATACATCCAAAAAATCAAATTAAACTTGAAATGAAAAGACGAAAAATGATGTAATCTAGAGAGTACATGTCTGATAGAAAAATGAAAAAATATTTGTAAGAGATTAAATTTTATAATAGAAATTATATAAAACTAAGATCAATTTTGATGCTAAATTTATTATTTGTCAAAAATTACTATTTATTAAAATGATAAAATTTAAAATTATTATCTATTGTTTTGAAACATATATATTTTTAGTTCCTTCTGATTGTTTTTTAGAGCTATAATAACTTAAGTAACCATTAAAATTACCCTTAAATAAATTTGATTACTTTTTAATTTATCATATTCAACTTAAGTATAAAATATCAGATTTCCATAATTCATTTTCTCAATCTCTCTTAAATAGGAGTGATTAAATTTTATAATAGAAATTATATGAAACTAAGATCAATATTAATTTTAAATGTATTATTTGTCAGATAATTACTATTTATTAAAATGATAAAATTTAAAATTATCTATTGTTTTGAAACATATATATATTTTAGTTCTTTCTCATTATTTTATGGAAATATAATAACTTGAACAACCATTAAAATTAACCCTAAACATATTTGATTGCATTTTAATATATCATATTCAACTTAAATATAAATGATCAGATTTCCAGAATTCATTTTCTCAATCTCTCTTAAATATAATCCTGTATTCTAATTTCAACAATTCCACAACTTCCTCTAAATGTCATTGAAGTTAATATTTTGTCCATACTGAGCTGAAGTGATGGGGCAATTAACATTCTGATATTTTAAGGTAGGATGACGTGTAGGTACATTTTTGACATCAATGTAATATTTAGTAACCTGTAGAAAGTACAGTCCTTAAAACCGGCTATATCAGGCAAGGGATATTTTTTCATTTTGTGGTTAGAAATTCATTCCAGAGAGTTTGATAGCGTGTGCATTGTACGTAGTCAACTACAGCGTGTTTTTTACAGAAATTTTTGGCCTTTTCACATACGTGATGTGATATGAGGATTGTTTTATAGGGAAAAAAAGGTTCCAAACGGAAACCATAACAAGAAAAACTAAAAGTGTGTTCTGGTAACTGTCCCTGTCTATTTCTACTCTCATTAAAATTTTGGAAGGACTGAAATTTCTAATGTGTAAAGTCATTTAATTTTTACTGTATTTTTAATGTTTTTTTAAAATATCTTAAAACTTTTAGTCATAATATTTTAGGAGTTCGAGATTTTGTGGTATAACATTGCCATTTAACCATTATACTGTTCATTTGTTTTTTAAATAGGTAAAAGTCAACTTTGTATTATAAGCTATTTAATAATTCATTATAAATTTAGTATATTTTATTTTCTTTTCAAATTTTTAAAATAATTTATATTAATATTGTATAAAATGATAAATATGAAGATAAATAATTTATATAGATATAATCTTGTATATAATTATATTTTAAAAGATATTAAGACTATTTTGAGGCTTATGCAGTGTACATTGGCTTGTAGATGAATGTATCTAATGGATTTGCTAAAGTTTGGTTAGAGAGTGATTCCTTAAACAACAATAATTGTGTGAAAGGGACACAAACCCAAGTGAGGTAAGTAAGAGTTTGATTCTGAATAGCATTAGCATGAGTGATTCCTTTGCGGATTTTAAAAATTCTAATGACATTTGTGATGGCAATATGGCTATGGATAGGTTTTCCAATGTAGGTGTGTCACAACCTAGTTTCTCATGGTGGGGGTTAATAACATTATCAACGAGGATATTAAATTCTTAATTCAAAATGAATGTAAATATTGTTAATTTAAATGAGTGATGGGAAATGATGGTGTTTCTGTTCAAATTTGTGCAAAGTGAGATGATGATTTGTCCTCCCTTCATAATGTCTCATAAGAGTAGAACTTCCTTTATGGG
This sequence comes from Cupressus sempervirens, assembly GCA_028749045.1. Classification (NCBI taxonomy): domain Eukaryota; kingdom Viridiplantae; phylum Streptophyta; class Pinopsida; order Cupressales; family Cupressaceae; genus Cupressus; species Cupressus sempervirens. The sequence continues at coordinate 155,924,207 of CM053790.1, read as the reverse complement.
CTAGATGTTTTGGGCATATTTTTTCATTACTAGAATTTTAGCATCCACCACTTCTCTATACAAAATGGGAGGAGACCATAATAGGGTGGAGCCAATTTCTTATCAAAAGAGGCAGAATAATTTTAAGGTGTGGGATGAACTCTTTTTTGATGGCCTTATGTGTTGTATCCAAAAATTGCATGGTTTGACCCATAGGCCATTAGTGTCTTTGTAGAAGGATTGAATGAAGGTGTCATTAAGGTGCATCAAGTAGAAATTGCTAGCTCTAAAGAGCGCATAATGTAAATGTCTGATACTGAAATAGAAGGAAGAAAGATCTTCTTAGATAAGAATACTTTGATAAAGCTATATATCATTTTTGCATTGGCAATCTAATGAGTACAAGTTCCTTTTTAATCATGGTTGATGCTTGTGATGCCCATTCACTGCTCAAACAAAATTAGATCTACCTATTGTCTTCTTGAATATGTAACAGAACAACACACTTTCAAAGAAGCTTCATCAAGCAACCATCAAGAATTCTTGTCAAACTAAGACATGTCATGTATGATCTCTTCCATTTCAAACACATATGTAGTGTTTGTTCTCCCATGCACCATTTTCATGTGACTACATCACGAGAGACAATCTTAGCAAAATCATTCTCAACTTGTAAAAGCACTGACTCTCAAGGAAGCAAGGGACTATTATTAACATTGTACTTACGAAAGGTGAAAAAGGCAATGTGGTTGACCTCTAACCCCTATTATAAATTGATTTGTACAAGACTACTACCGTTACCTTCATCAAACCATGTTGGATATCAAAAGGTGCACTTTATTCAAACCAAAGTTAGATAAGGCCTTTTAAAACTTTCCCCTTTATCAAAATAAGAGATATTTACATATATATTTTATGTATCTACAAGCATTGATCCATTTTATCACTTGTCAATTTCTTACAATATAGATGAATCACCTTTCATTAGTTATTGTTCTTTAATGCATGCTCTAGCATGTGCAATTCATGTCTTGGCTTCCAACATTTGCATGCTTACTTTTAATAAGGTCTTTGGATTATGCTCCTATCACCTTTTATGCTTTCTAAGTAGGGTGTAATGTGTTGATTCTCTTTATGTTTAGCCTAGTTTGTAGACTCTAACCTTTATATCCTTATCTTATGTGGAAATGTAAAGGACCATGTGTGTTTTCCTCTTTTCCAATTTTTTTTTTTTCATTTAAATTGTGGATATAAGGTTTGTGACTACTTATTTAGAGATAGGTTAATCAAGTGCATGTACTCATATTTGACCTCAAGTAGGAGAGGTTTTATTCCAGGTGAAACACCAAGCCATAGTGCGCCTCTCACTTGCAAATGCTCCTTCTGCTCACTTGTACCCCTATAAATGCATCATGTCAACATTTGAGGATAGTTATCCTAGAGATGAATGTTCTAAATTTTTTATAAGGTTTTTTTATGAGCATTAATATTTTTGAGAAAACCATGGGATATCACCTTAGATAATATATTTCATTTGTCTTTTTTTTCTTTTTTTCTTTCTTAGTTTAGGGAATAAAGAGATGGATTATGAATCATATAGGTCACTCTACATAAAAAACTAGGTCCCCCATATGCAAAGCTTCTCAATGAACCTTGTTTTGGTATGATGCTCTTAGGGATCAACATTTTCTTATAGAACACCTGGTGGGATCAAAGTTCAAAATCACAAAAATTGAGTCTTCTCTATGGAAAAATAGGCTTTTGAGAAGTCTCAACAATGAACCTAGTGTTGTGGCATAATAAAAAGTTACACTAAAAGATAAGGTCATTTTCTAATCCACATGGACTAGGATTCCTGATTTCATTCCCTCACAAAGCATTTTAGATAGAGACAAGAAACTTCTCATGTCTTGTGATGTCAATGTTTCCCTACATGAATAGATCTCATAGTGATAGGTATGAGATATCTTGTATGACCTCCAACAAGAAATGAAGAGATCAATTCAAAGAAAAATAATCTAGTCCCTCAAGCTAAAGCTACAAAAATGTATAAGATATATTTTTTCTAGTAAAAATGAGCTATTTAGTGTTTTCCTAGGGTCAAACATACCCTACTTTTCAAGAAAGCATCTATACATGCCTTAGTTAGAATATTTGTTCTTACCTCTAGCTATTCTTCCTAAAAAACTCTATTTATACAATGAAATCCTAGTCATCTAACACGAGTGACAAGAGAAGGAATGGTTCATTGCAATTTGTTGCACCAATCTAGCCCTATAATAATCACCCATCATTTTCAAAAAGGTGGAAAATACTAGCTAGATTTCATGGGGACCTAGGGAATATACATTTGGAATGAGGTAAATCTATTAACAATATCACTAGATTAGGGGTCACAATCTTAGAAAAGAAATTAGAGGAAGACACCTTAGGGGATTTATCTTTTACCCCCAATTATAGAAGAAATCACGAGATCTTGGTCTATATCAATATCCAATAATATTCTCTCTCAACATATGGATACCCTATCAAGCATGTAGATGAGTCTTTAAATCATCATTTCAACCTAATTGTGTCCACATTAGGACATGCGGTTAGTACCCCAAAAGTTTACCTTTTTTAGACTTTAGGAGACAACCCCACCATGTTCTTTTATGTAGTTTTTCCCACAGAAAAAGAAAAATGAAAATGGGAAAGCCCATGCTTTCCTAGGTCTCATTTCAGAGTGTAAAAGCTCACACCAAGCATATACATATAGGAAAAAGGGGACTTTTATTTTAAAACCCAGTTAATTGACCATTTTAATAATTTTAATTAATCATTTAGGTTATGGTAGGTATCTATTTACTTTCCCAAAACTCCACAACATAGACCTCTCCTTTTTAAAAATCCCATGTATAGTCGTGTTCCCTAAATGCATTTTAAACATGCCTAAAGGAGTGACAAATGCAAGAGTTTCCCAAAGGGTCAATATCATCATGCAACCTAACATGTAGAAAATTATAGTTACCTCATATTATGACATACATGGACATTGGCATCATCACCTTGCTAAGAGAAAACATGCAAATGTTCAGAGTAGCCACATTATATCAATCATGGGGGACAATTTTTTTTGAAATAATGTTTGTTCCATATATAGAGTAGAGTTTCATCATTGGTAATTTTTGTTTTATTGAAGTAATGAAAAAGAATAATTTTTTAAAATAATCATAACAATATCCATTCATGTTTTTAGAGAGAAGCCTTTCACAAATGCTCATTAAAAGCAAATCAAATTTAAATGAAAAGTTACATAGCCCACAAATTTAATGCATATACTATATATATATATATATTCCTATTAGGTTATGTATATATTTTTACACATCAAGCCTTTCTTTCAAAAAAAATTGGGAGTTTCATATTATCGTCACATGGACATCACAATAAACTAATTATTCAAGGACCGGGTCTCTCGAGGGCCATTCTCTACATGTCCTTTTCCCTCTTATGTTGAGTTGGTACCATTGATGCCATCATCCTAGTCTTCCTCTAATATCACCATGGCACAATTTTTTTCCAACCAACCCTATTCAATCATACCATCCCCAACCAATGACTTCAAGAAACTTATTTCAAAGCTACTTGCACCCAAGGCCAAGTAATTGTTATGGTAAATGAATGGCCACAAAGGGCCATCAAGGCACCACATTATCTCAATCCAATGAGTGTTAAGTACTTTAGTGGACTTCCCCACATCACCTTTGTGAGAATCACCTAGATTCAATGAGTGCTAAGTGTTTCATTCATTCTTATAAGAGATGGTTTCATGTAGACAATTACTCATGAAACATGGAGTTTGACTAAAAAAATACATAGTTGAAAATCCAAAACTATGTAAAAACCCTAATTACTTAAATTTTTAAAGACTATTTAATCAATATTTGTTATTGAATTTATTGATAAATATATTTTTTGTCCTCTATATTATCCTATTTTGAATGTTGTAGTAATCTCATATCTTAGAATTCTAATATTGATCTCAAGATATTAGTTTAAATTTTTATAATGATAAAGACTCCATAAACATAGAAACTTAGACAAAGGTAACATACCACAATTTTTTAAAAACTAGTTGTTAACATACTCTAAATTATAATACAAACAATTACATAAAAATATTAAATGAACACATCAAACTTCAAAAATAACCCAATCAATTTTTAGAATAATAAACTATTCTTATTATCCTCACCACTACTCATATTATAGACAATACATATACACATTCCATAACACTAATTATTTTTTAAAATTGCAAGTTGCTAATCATAATTACGCCGATAGGTGTAACCTATAGTGGTAGAATGGGGGAACTAAAGTGGTGTGACCATGTTAATGTTAACTTTTTAATATTAAAAATTAAAAGCAGACTAATATTGTATTAAATAAATCATTTTTTATTACGAAAAACAAGTTTTACAAGGACCTGAAACCCAAAAGTTTTACAACATAAAAGTTAAGACAATAAAGTCTAGCAAAACATGAAACATCAACTAACAACCAAAAAGAAACAAAAGGCCAGAGGCCAGGAGGCAAAAGCCAACCACTAGATTGACAAGGAAAACCAAACCTAATGGATCTCCTTATCCAGATCCTACAGAGTTTCTACAGCTTCATTATCCTTCTGGTTGTTCGCTCCTTCCTGGTTGATGTTCTAGGCTTCCTCCTAGTCCAAATGATCCACTTGGTCCCTGCTAGCATTCAGATCGACCTCTTCCTTACCAATGTTCTGGCTAGTCAGCTTCCTTGTGTTCCCCCCAACACCAATTCTCATAAGAGTATCCCCCAAGTTGACAATGTTCTTGTTCAAAGTGTGCAGAGTGTCCACAATTTGATTAGTTAGAATCTAGATGATGTTGTCTAACCTCTGGACTTTCTGTTCAACGTTGGAAAATCTATCCTCCTAATAATTTCTAGAGTCCTGGCCACTGCAGTACTTCTGGCTGTCATCCTGGTCATTCATTCTTCCAGTGTTCTCTTGGACTCTGCGGGGGCTCTAGCTCCTATCCTGGATAATCTTTTCCTTTAGAGCCTCAATTTCTTGAAACAACTATTTGATAGATCAGAAGTTATCTACCAAGTCATTCTTCGCATTTTTCAGAAGGTCAAAGCCAGATTCTCGTGTGTTATGAGACAAGACCAGAAGAGTGGGGTTGATGAGCTCATCATAATGGGTTATGTCGTCGAGGTCCTTAATCGCCTAGATGTTCATTGGCTCTCTGATGATTCCCAACCTAGTAGCATCCATGTTAAAATTCCTCCAAGCCCTCCTCCTATCCTTTGTTATCACCTCCCCACTTTTTTCCATAGTCTTCTCCTCAGGCAGGGAAGAGGGCAAGACAGGACTAGGGGTCTCCGAGGTCAAGGCAATGGGGTCTTCCTGAAGCAGGGCTTGTTTCGCTTTTCTTTTTCTAGGGTTATCTAGGGGAGCATCGAAGGTATCGAGGGTTTCCTCCCTATCTCTCTCCCACCCCTTATCCTCATCCTTCACAGTGTCCTTCCCCTTCACCTTGTCCTCATCCTCAGACTCAATCTCAGTCTCAGTCTCCTCTTCTTCTTCATTTTCATCTTTCACCTCCCGGGGCTTAGGGTTGGGAAGAATGGGGGGGAGACCTCTAGGGCTCAATATACCTTCCATATTAAAAAAACCTTATGTATTTCAATATTTAAGAAGTAGGGCATCAAATGCCAACAACTTTGAAGATTAGATGAAACCTTTCATCCAATTATTAAATAATTAAAAATTAAAACTTTAACATTGCTAAGATCACTTCCAGATCCCTTACCAATGTGTTGCCTCATCTTTCATAGAACAACCCACCTACTATGTTGAAAATCAAACCTCGATCAAAACCTTTCATCCAATTACTAAATAATTAAAAATTAAAACTTTAACGTTGCTAAGATCACTTCCAGATCCCTTACCAATGTGCCACCTCATCTTTCATAGAACAACCCACCTATTGTGCTGAAAATCAAACCTCTATTTAACAATATTGCCTTTCGTTTCCCAAAATGGTCAACATCAGAAGAGTGACATTTGACACATGAAATAGAGAAGGAGTTTGGTGCATGAAATAGGGTAAAGGGTAATATGATTGTTTGAGATAGTTTAGTGGACAGTGGAGCTACTAAAAATTTAAGGCCATTTGGCACTTCATAAATTATTAGGTATAATGTCTATATATTAATATTTATTTTCAATAATAATAATATGTTTGATTGTTCGGTATTTTAATTAGTAAGATTGACAAGTTCAAATTGATAATATATATTCACTAGAAAATATATTGAATATTGAAAATAATATATAGTTCAATATATTTTATGTTTTATTTGTTTGTGAAAGATTACTAATTTAAATCCTATTACTTTTAAAGTTATCACATTCACATTTTCTAGAATGCCTCATCCAAGACTAAATTTTGAGAATGAAGAGCAACAAAGACAACATCAAAGAGAATATGCTCAGAATTATACGAAACAATGAGGTGAACAAAGGAATAATGCTCAAAGAGAGGAAGCTACAAGTCTATTGATGTTTATAGAAAATGAATAAGTTCCACCAAGGTGGAACTAATTCATCTGGGATACATTTGAAATATCATATAGAAACCTAGAGTTGCCCCACTAGATCCACCAACATATGTTATGGTTGAATTTGACAATTACTCTAGAATGCCATTTGAAGATGAAGCTCCAAAATTAATTACCATTTCTCCAATAAAAAGAGGGCACACGCATTAATTGCCCTTATATTTGGCTTGGGCATTAGTTATCCATAAATCACAGGGATTAACACTTTCCAACGCAACAGTTGACATTGGACTAAGAGAAAGGACAAGACTAACCTTTGTTGCTATATCATGAGTTAAGTCTTTGGATGGACTTTGAATTAATTTCACCACCATTTTTTTATGATCATTATGAAAAGATGAAGATAGGGAAACAGCTTGTCAAAAGCAAAGCATAGGAGGAATGACTCAAATATTTGGAAATAGATTAATTGTACGCAATGTAAATAGTATATTTCAATATCTATTAAAAATAGTGGATATGACAAGCATAATGCTTTTAAAAGAATATTTCAGATTAAAAATTTAATAGATTTCAGTTTTCCATGTTGCGTTGTGGATGCTACTACTTTAGATATCTCTAAAACACGCGGAGAGATATCAAGCTCGAGGTGCCTATTTGATATCTCTCAGCCTGTTTTAGATAGATGTATAAAAATATCTAAACTAGTTACGCTGGATGAAAATTGTGTGAAACTTATGATTACTTTTCCATTCTTTTTAACATTGTAAGTTAAATTTTAACAAATAATCATATCACTAGTGCTTTTTCGATTTAACAACGTCTCACGTGAATGCTGTTAAACTGCAGGAAATTGTCATTATTTAGTTGAGATGTCTGCGCTGAAAGAGAGACTATTTGGACTGAGAGGGAGGTTTTGTACGTCAAATAAAACCGTTACCAGGAATGGTTTAAAACTTGAATTGTTATTATATAGAAATTCAGTCTACAAAATAGTATTGTTATTATATAAAAATTCAGTTTATCAATTTCAATTAAAAAATTTCCTCTTAAAGTTTAATTTAGGGATATATATCTTATTCCAGTTAACTTATTGTCATCACACAATGAAAAGTGCTATCTAAAGAGAAAAGCCAACTAAATGGCTTAAATCATTCTTATGGATAAATATCTTGAGAACGTCTTTGATTTTTGTGTCAACTATTGTGAGATAAATATGTCTTCAGACTTAGTATATACCCTAATTTTAATGTTTTAAAGTGGCTAACTTCAAGTTATTACTGACAGCTAAGTAAGGAACAACATTAAAATTAATCTTTGCCAATAACTTTTCAGTGGAAATCATCTGCAGTAAATCTAACACAAAACAAATACATCCTCTCCACTGAGTCAAACACACATGTTATTTTGTAGTAATATTAAAATTGAACGGCCTTATAGAAACAAAAGATTGAAGACTTTCTTAAAGATCCGCTTGGGATCCCAAGGAATTGTTTATAGAAATCTCATTGAATTATCAAAATTCTGAATCAAAGATATTTGATCCCAACTCAACTTTAAAGAATATTTCAGCTTGCCTTTCCATAGCTGTGACATCGACTGCTGACTGACTGACTGACTGACAACTTTATATGTTTTGTATGAAACGAGGTCTCTATGAAATAAAGAAGCGTAGTTGAGTTTGTCGTAAGTGATGCGTAAGAAAGGTGGTAAATGTGGAAAAAAAGGGGTTGGTTAAAACATGGGCTTGACTTGCAGTTACTCAACTAAAAAATATGTGGCTATCATTAGTGACATCTTGAATTGCATAAATAGTATTGAGTAACTAAAAAATATGTGGCTAGTATTAGTGACATCATGAATTCCTTAAATAGTATTAATATCATATATCCACCTATTCACAAATATATCATACATGTAACGTTCACATCATGATTATTTCCTTACCAACGTTGCAGCCTTCGTTTTTCTCAAATAATCTGTTGGGAGGCATTATTAAAATCATGCTTATCCAGAATAATTAGTGGCAACAATAGAGGGGAGAAATATAGAGGGGAAACTATTGCAATAGGGCTCTGAATGGAGAATATTATTGAGCTCAAAATTAGGTTTTCTTTAATGTTTTCTATGTTTTATAAATGAGATGAACATCAGAGTATTTTTGTGGTCATTCGTGCTCCTGGCAGGACGTTATATGGGTTTTGTAGAGTTTATTCTCTCTATCATGTTAATTTATTCATTGCTTAAACAGCTTACATTAGTCCTTATATTTCATCTAGGCTTATATGGTAAACTTAGGATCTGATGTTAAATATTTATAATAAGGTTTTCTTAATAAGAGCAAGTGGAGAGTATGGAGCTCGTGATTTGCTTCTACTGGATAAGAATAAATAATTTGTTGCATTTTCAATTTTGATCTCTTGAAAGTTTCAATCAGCTTAATATATCATCCTTGTTTGCTTGGACTTATTAGAAGAAATG